>JAPXFQ010000685.1:0-436128 GCA_028564705.1 Apricaphanius iberus
TGTGGTAATTCTGTAAACTTTTATCATTCAGAAAGTAAAAGTCTGTTTTAATTAGCTTGCATGATAGTAAAGAAATGTTTTGTCAAGCATCGTTTATGCAGGAAAGCTTTTAAGTCATAAAACTCTGGGGTGAGTTTAAATTGCAAAGCTGTAAAAGCAGGATGTTTAGATAAGAAACTGGGAGAAAAGTTTTAGAGAAGCAGATAGCCATTTAACCATAAATTTTTATAATGAACCTTTGACCCAGAACACAGACACCCATCTTCGGACTCCAGGATTCCCTGACAGCAAATCATGGCTAAGACACTGTTTGGAAATGTTCTGATTGGACGGAGTTAGAAACGCCTAAAGTCCTGGCGAGGGCCGGTTTCTATAAAGTTGTGAAATGAAGATCAGTTAATTGTTCAGATTTCTTTAAGTCTGGACCACAGAGAAACTAGGGCAACTTTCTCTGTAAACTGCAATTTGTTAATCTGTTCAAAATAAATGTTAAACTGGAAATTGGCTCCATTTTGTCCCTGCTTGAACATGCATTGAATTACTTATGATAATTATTTAATTAAACAACAATTTGGTGACCTCGACGTGTGCAGGGTTTTTGGACCGAACTCCAGTTATTTTTTAAGTTAATTAACGGACATGTATTTGCTCTATTGACAATCTGCGCAGAGTTGCGTAGTTTTTTTTTTTAATTCTATTGATTGGTTAATCTAACATTGGGTAATGTTGTCATGCAAGTTAAATATGTTTTTTGTTTTTGTTTTGAGCAGATTGACTGTTGCAAGCCCGTGGTTGAAGCGGCTCCATTGTATGTGTCTCTCTTCTGAGCAGGATTGCGACCTGCTTTGCACTCCGCAGAGAGACACCGGTGCCTGCTGGGAGATGGAGTTTCTTACTCCTTTCTCCGGGGAGGACGGAGAGGACAATGGAGCAGACGGACTGATACCTTCAATGACTCAAAATCGGAACCAAAGTGCGGATCGGGGCTGGAGAAGTGGCGATCTCAATTACGGAAGGACGCTTTCGTAAGGTTGTTCGAGGCTGGCAAACGGAAAATAGATTACGGAGCGCCTGGGTTGCCCTCTGTTAATCTGAACGGATTACTTTGAACTGCTTGCGTTTCTTTCAAACGTGCGCGTCAGCACCGCAAATTGAAATGGGAAAATGATCCGGCATTTTTGGTGAGGTCCGATGAGGTTAGTGTTTTAAATTCTGCTTGTACAAGTGTGTGTCTGTATGTGTGTGTGTGAGATGTTTTTTACGCAGGCGCTTGGCGAGAAGTGCTGGTGATGTTGCGTTCTGGGTTAAAATGTTATAGTATAAATAATGAACCCGAGTATAATAAATAAATTAACATAGATAAATAAATATATAACTGCATATGATGGATAACTGAAATTAAATATCTATAAGAATTAGTTGTGAACATTTACGACAGGCCATCAGAGCGGCCGCCCTAAGCTAGGAGCTAATTCTGTCGGAGTGGTGTGCTTGATAGCACGGCTAACATACGATAGCTGTGCCTATATGTTTTGATAAATAAATTAGTGGTTATAGGCGGTTTTCTGCCATCTGTTCGAGTCTTTTGAGGGGTTTTCTGGAAGCCAGCGCCAGGAAATTTCTCAAAGCGGACTACGAAACTTGTAACAGACTGGTCTGAAACCTCCGCGATAAAATAATTAATTGGGTCTAAAAGCCACAGCTTATAAGGTTGTGTTTTTTTGTTAATGGTTTTGGGCTGTAACGGACGTAGTTGAATCGGTGTTTGCGGTGCGGGACGGCTGAAATTGGAAAAATGTTTCAGTCCGCGTGGACGAACAGGAGATTGTTTTTGTTCGTGCCGAATTAAAGTTTGGTACAGTGGTATAAATTGTGCGGATTAAGTCCTGGTATTGCGGTAAGTCATCTTCTAAAGTGTTTGTTGTGATTTTTTGGAGTTTTTCGCCGTACGTTTTTGTACTGTTTTGCCTTTCGTTTCACAAAGAAAGCTAACGGTAGCACGTTGCTATAGGCTGTTGTGCTAACTTAGCGCTGGTTGCTTCTGTGTGTCAATGTGTTTGTGGTTGAAACTAACTGCATGTTCTATGTGTTGCAAGCTGAAAGTTGATTTTGGATAGAAAGTGATTACAGACTCCTGCAGACGATTGTCTTGTTAAGACTTAAACGAATTTGGATTTTGTTAAATTTTTCTGCTTAATTAGGATGTAAAACGGCCTCGGGAAAACTGCTCAGATAACTTTTGGTTGCTACTCCCTTTCGGCAATGGTTTAGCACATTTCTACGAAGGGCAATTTTTTAAGGTGTTTCATGTTTAACTGAACTGTTACGGTACGGGGATTACAGATTAACAAGTACATGCTGAATTTGGTTAACTGGTTTTACGAGGGGAGCATGTAAATTTATTTGGGATAATTATGCATGTTACAATTAAACGAAAATGATTAAGAACAGTTACTCATGAGTCGATTCTGACTTGGTGTAGTTTTAATTTTTGATTTCATCTTTAAAATTAAAAAGAGGGAGTTTATAGTCAAAATAAAAGATGCATTTTTGAATCTTTAAATAGGTGGATTTTTTTGCTTTTTTGATTGATCTAAGCAGGAGTTGTTAAGTTGGCCTAAATAAAGATAAAGCTATAAGTAGTAATTATAAGCCTTTAACGAAAAGCAAACGGTATTAATTGGAAAGCAACAAACTGGTTTAAATTATTTTGATAAGCACCGTGTTGAATGGTACAGAAAATGAGTCTGTGATTTAAATAAGTATCATTTATGCTAAAATTATGTTTGGCTTATTTCTGATGGCTCTATAGACTTTAGAAATATAGCTTGGTCTCTGAATGAATGACCTAAAGGAGACTGGTGTTAAATTATTTACACAATTGAACATACTTAAGGATTTTATGGACAAAAATGCTTATTGGAGTTATCAAAATTCAACTGGGGCTCAAGAAGTAACCCAGTACACTTCAATTCCGTTATAAATTAAATGTTTTTACCATGCAAAACAACACTTATCATAGTGATAGTTTATAAACTAGTGGGATTTGAATGTTTGGTTTTAAAAAAGAAAACATTAAAACACAGAGTCATCTTTAAGTAATCAGTTTGTTTTTTAACAGACTGGGGATAAATTTGGAATTGGTCTAAGGATTGAAAGTAACAATTAAAGTCTTAGGTAGATTTATTTAAGAACAAATAATGAATGTGACCGAAATGATGGTTTAATTTGAAAGTAAGAAGTAAATTCTAAATTCATTTATTCTGATCGTGTAGAGGCAAAATATGATTGGACCAGCTACATTGAAGTAATTTTTACCATATATTTGAATGCACATTTTGTTTTGACAAATAAGAATCGGTTTTGGTTTTGAAATTTAAGATTAAGCTAGTTTATTTGATGCTGAGAGTAAATTTACAGGTCCTAAAACATTTTGGAATAGATCTGATCCTAGAATAATGACATAATATATCATTTGATTAGTGGGGACTCTGTAACTGACAATTTATTTAGATTTTTGATTTTATTTTCTTTATTTTTTCTTCTTTTTATTTTTTGTTTTTTCCTCTTTCTCTCTCAAAATTTATATATTTGGTTCGATTTGGATTATGACCCAGATTTTTGAACTGCGGTCTGTTTATTAATTAGAACTTTGGAAAATGTTAATTTGGGAAGCTGGATTAAAGAAAGCGTGATTCAGTGGTAATATATTTGACGTCTCTAGAAGCTTCAATTTAATTTGGTGTTTATCATTGGAGAAAATACAATAAAAAAGAAGCCTGAGAGGAAAAGAGGGATACTGAAAAGAAAAATGCCGGTTTTTATTTTTTAGTCTGTTATTATTTTATTTTATTTTTTACCCTCTTTTATTGACTTTTTTGTTTTGTGTTGTTTGACTGCTGAGGGGAATTAGACTATTGTGCATCCTACGAAAATTGAAGAGGAGTTTTAGTTGCAAAAATCACTTTGACTATGTTCAGTTCTTTCACAGAATCGGACAGATGTTTTTGAAGTATGAAAAGTTTTCATTGTTTACAATCAAGAATATTTGGGCAAGTGACCACATTTGGGTTTGTTTAAAGAGGAATCATATAAGCAAAAGTACTTTGAATGGATATTGGATTGTGTTAAAAAAAAATATATACTTTAGGTTTGGCAAATATTTATAGGGAAGTTGTTTTGTCAGTGATTTAAATCTTGGATTTTTCTTTAGAAATATAGATAGACTTTGAAGTATAGCAAACTGAAGACTGTTTTTGTAAACTATGTTGTGTTATCAGTGAGTACTCTTCTCTGGTTTTGTTTTAAACATTTGATGTTTTTAACCTTTTTCAACATCAACAACAGTTATCTCAATGTAAGTAACATACTTATATTAGCAGAAATTATTAATTGATTAAAGGGACAGAGTCGGGGAAAAGTGGTGTTAAGTCTGATTACAAAGGGGTTTAGTTCAATATGAGCTATTCGTCTCAACCTCAGTGAAGCGGAACCAGGAGAGCCACTTTTCCATAGCGACTTTTAAAAAAAAAAAGGGATAGAACCTTTGCAGATGGTTATTGCCTTTATTTTTGTTATTGCAATGTTTTAGTGGTGTATTAGCAATATCTAACAGAAAAATCCAGCCTTTTTGTTTGTTTCTTTTTTGATTTAATTTTGTTTTTCTAAGAACTAAGTGTGTTGATGAGATATTGCGATGCTCCATCTTTATAAATGTTTAATTTACACATGAGATGAAAGAGACATTTATCAAATTGAAAAAATTGAGGAAGGCATTGCATTGATGAAATATAGAATATAAATTGGATGAAAAATGAAGGAAACATTAATTAAAATACGCAGGGGAAGTATTAGAACAACAGTTTAATTAGACGTATAAGGATTGATTATTATTCCTGGTGGAGAGAGCAAACCTGTTGATTGGTATATTTTTACCAGAATTAATATTGAAGAAATTATTACTAGTATAACTGATTGAAGTGAAATTAAAGTAGAGCCCACATAGGCAGTCTGAGTGTGGAAGATATTTAAATTCAGCATTCAAGGAAGGAGACTAATGAATATGAAAGTAAAATGTTTGAATGTAACTTGATTTGAATGAGCTGAAAGGAGGGACTGTCTGTTTTTTTTTGTCTTACTCTAATTATATATTTTTTCTCTTTTTCTCATCCTGCAGCAGAAATACCCCTCAGATAAACATTCTTGAGATGGAATTTATGATCCTGGGGGATGAGATGGGTGGGGGTGCGTGGGCTGATGACGGATAGTGCCAGGCGCCCGCCGTAACGGCCACAGAGAGAAACATCTTTACGACCAGCGCAGAATTACGACTCTCTTGTGCTCTGCTCCCAAACACAGGGGGGCACAGGTGACTGTATATTTTCAGGGGTGAACTGGAGGCCACCCTAGGGGGGAGCACGTTTCCTCATGCTGAGCTGAACTTTCAAGGACAATGTGTGAATTCACTTGGCTGGCGTGAGATGGACAGTTTCTGCTGAAGAAGTGATGATCAAAGACTGTTGATTCAATGTCACTGTTGCTGAATTAACCAGAAGAGTTTCTGTTTGTCTGATCGAAGGTGGCCGCGGTTCTACGTATTTTGATAACCCCATGTCTTCCCCAGGATTATCTCCGGGTAAAATACCACCATTTACCGGGAACAAAATTTGGCAGGAAAAATTGGGCCGATAGCAGGGGGTTGCTGGCTGGTGAGAGAGAAAAAACATTTTTTTCTTTTACGTTTTCCTCCACAGGGATGTACTGAATTTAAGAAAGGATATATTGTAATGGAACAGACATAAGTGTCTTAAACTGGATAAATAAAATAAGTAAATTTAAGAATCAATTTGGGTGAACAAGCAAATGGATAGTAATCAGTTGAACTGTACACAAAAAGTAAATTCTTGAGCCTGCTCTTGTTTTTAAATCCATTAATGAGGGAGGTGTTTTTTGGTTTAGTTTTTAGGAAAAACAACGGTGTGTCAAAATAATGTGGATTTGCTCTTTCCCCAGGGATTATTTTTAATTAGATGGGTGAAATAATTTCTTGGCACAATGCAGTTGAATTAGATTGAAAAGGAGTGATCACAAGACCGGATCAAAAGAAAAACTGTCTTTTTTAGATGTTTACAAGCTTATGCCCCCAGGGTTATCTCCAGGATTCAGCAGCACGTGAGGAGCACACAGTCTCCTCTGGTCACAGCTGACTACAGCTGCTGAAGGGGTCCAAGGTACAGCTCCAGGTCGAAGGCGTGAGGAGTCCAGTGGTTCAGCAAAGTTCCAGATGACAGCTGGGAACACACACAAAGTGCAGCTCCACGCCAACGACGAACCTGGTCGGATTCTGCCTAAGGAGGGTCGTGAAGGTTTTGACCAAGCTGAATCGGAAGCTGGGGCCACAGGCGGCGGGGCCTAGCTCACCCAGAAGGTTGTTTGGGTGGTGATATTACTCATCCAGTGTGATCTATGTGCCAATGAATGAGATGGGCAATTTGAAATTGCCATCTCAAAAGAGGGATCTACAGAAGAAGATCACAACTCACCAATCAGCTGCACAGCAGGTATTAACCAGCCCACAACGGTGGGCTAAGCTATGGGAAGCGGGGCCTGTCTGTGCATTTGTGTATATTGGGGGAAATGCTCAATTAATGAAGTAATTGGCATTTCAGAGAGTGGTTATTTGCAAATTTGGGAGTGAAAACTGGAACACTAAAAAATAGGAGCCCTCCACACTGATCAGCTCTGTATATCGCTCTCCAGCTGCCAGGAGCCATTGAGGGGGATAAAATGAGTGAAGAAAGAGGATCAGAAAACAAATAAAGACTGAACATTTATTAATAATTTTTTGCATTTTACAGGTTGTTTAACTATTTGATTAACTATTTTATTCACAAGTGAAGAGTGATAACACTGCCTAAAAGGGTTCTTAATACCTTCTATTTCACAGGTTTCTAAACACTTTAAGTTTGATTTCTTTCAGAATATAATATAGTAATAATGTCTATGTTCATGGATTTTCTGAGCTTCTTCCACACTATTAACATGTATCAAGTCAGATTTAATTATTTCTTCACATGTAAGACATTCGTATACATTGTGGGTTTTGAATTAGTTTGTGGGAATTGTTAAAATAAATTTTTTGGTTAATGCCAAAAGAGGGTGAATCTATGATTAACAGATTTACATTTTTAATGGGAGTTAAGGTTAAAAAAGGTACTTTAACAGTTTGTCTTTTGAATTTTAGTCTGGAATACTTCATGTTTTTAAACTGATGAAATTTCTTGGATTTGATTTTTTTGCATTCTCAAAAAGCTTTACAGGTTTTGATCTTTAATCAATCCATTTTTAAAAATGGATTGAAAAGAGGGAACTGTGGTAATTCTGTAAACTTTTATCATTCAGAAAGTAAAAGTCTGTTTTAATTAGCTTGCATGATAGTAAAGAAATGTTTTGTCGAGCATTGTTTATGCAGGAAAGCTTTTAAGTCATAAAACTCTGGGGTGAGTTTAAATTGCAAAGCTGTAAAAGCAGGATGTTTAGATAAGAAACTGGGAGAAAAGTTTTAGCGAAGCAGATAGCCATTTAACCATAAATTTTTATAATGAACCTTTGACCCAGAACACAGACACCCATCTTCGGACTCCAGGATTCTCTGACAGCAAATCATGGCTAAGACACTGTTTGGAAATGTTCTGATTGGACGGAGTTAGAAACGCCTAAAGTCCTGGCGAGGGCCGGTTTCTATAAAGTCGTGAAATGAAGATCAGTTAATTGTTCAGATTTCTTTAAGTCTGGACCACAGAGAAACTAGGGCAACTTTCTCTGTAAACTGCAATTTGTTAATCTGTTCAAAATAAATGTTAAACTGGAAATTGGCTCCATTTTGTCCCTGCTTGAACAGGGCACGTGTGGGAAATCCACTTTTCCTGTATCTGTGCTGTCTTTTTTTCTCCCATTACAGCCGTTTAGTCCTGTTAATATATGGTAACCTATTTTTAAGAGCATCCTTTATATGCAACTGAAGTATTCACGGCATCGCCTTGGATCACAGACAGGTTCTGCAGCACAGCATGTCCAGCAATCCACCAGCCAGAGCCAGCCAAGAGCAAAAAACGTTTTTCAAGCAATATGTAGGTTGAGTTATGCCGTTACATGCAGGTAATATTAGCTAAATTTAATCTAGTTAATACATGCCAATATATCATGTTAATCTGGTTAATAATGAGGATTTTTAATGTGATTAAATGTTTTATGCTTGCTGAAAGTTGCTAAAGGCCTAAGAGGAAGTAGTATCTGATATGAGATGTGCTGTACCATATATGGAGATGTTTTTCAGAGCAGAAGCTGCAGGATCAGGCACCATCAGGCACCACCAGGTACCTGTTATCTCGCAGGATGTAACTGAATGTGTGTGTGGGGAAATAAATCAGCAAATGTATTGGTGTGTATGTGCTGTGAGCCACCACGTTGAATGAATAAAACGAGCCTGTCTGCAGAAGAGCTTCAGAACGCCTGGGACTCAGCCTGCTGGGGACAGGTCTTCTCCACGCTCTGCAGAGGTGAAACTAAATTAAGTCTCAGCCAGGTTTTTCTCTACTGAAGATTTGAAGCTCCAACGAACTCCTGAACGCGGGGGTGGTTTGAGACCACGATAATTTGGTGCCGTGACCCGGATTTTCGTCTAAGAAAAGGAGTCTTGGTAGCATTGGAGAACTGACAGAGGAGAAAAGAGACTGACACAAACTGCGCGAATGACATAAGGTAAGCAGACCTTTTCTTCTGCTCATTGGTGATTACTAAAATGATTGTGTTAGCCTCCTAGTATCCAAAGTCTATAAAACATCTCAGTGGAGAGAAACACTCGGTGGAGTAGAAGTGACGAGGTCACTGATTAGAAAAATGGTGTGACAGCGAGGCTGATCACGATTCCTCGAGGAGGAATTTTAAATTTTTTTTTTTGAGTGTACTTTAAAGTAGCAACGAGGTTGCTGAAGCGTAATAGAAGTGACAACGAGGTTGTTCACATGTATTTTTGTTAACAACAAGGTTTTTAAGGTGTGACAGCGAGGCTGATCACGATTCCTCGAGGAGGAATTTTAATTTTTTGAGTGTACTTTAAAGCAGCAACGAGGTTACTAAAGCGTAATCTAAGTGACAACGAGGTTGATTCACATGTATTTTTGTTAACAACGAGGTTGTTAAAAGGTTCCTCGAGGAGGAAGTGTGATTTAATGTCCTAAATGATTTTTGTGTAGAATATTAAAGAGAGGAGAAGGTGTGTGTGAGAGAGATCTCAGCGCTGGGTATGTGTGTGTGTGTGTGTGAGATTTCAACTTTGTATGAAAGCAGGAAGTTGAGAGGTGAGCTGAACTTTTTGGGTTCGTGTTAAAACAGGACTATCATTAATAAAAACTCGAGTATAAACTATTATCTATGAATATATGAATGGATAAGTGAAATTAAACACTAGAATATAGATAAACATTTTAGAACTGGCTATCAAAGTGGTAGCATTTTTCCCGTGGGAAGAACGGGGGTGTTTACATTTTTGACCCAGCTCGGTGGGGAGAACGTCGGTGCTCGGAGCAAGGTTTTCATAATTTTGAGCTTAAAAACATGGGTGAAATAAACAGGCTTTAAGTATATGCTTTAATAAATAAATTAATGGTTATAGGGGGTTTGTGCCGTCTGTCCGAGTCTGCGGAGTTCTTTTCCGGAAGCCGGCACCGGGAAATCACTCAAGCCATACTACGGGATTTGTGGCAGATTGGTCTAAACCTCAGCGGTAAAATAATTTAATACAATCTAAAAGTTAGTGCTTTGTGTTCTGTATTTATCATTTGTTTTGTCTGGGACAGTCATAATAGAATATTCGTTGTTCCAAATGCGGAACTGATGTGGGGTACGCGTTTCAGTGAGTGTTGAATTTGTGACGGATACGTCTAATTTTGTGCCACATTGAAATCTGGAAAAGGTGGTGTGAATTATGCTGATGGGAATTGAAATTGAGGTGTGGAGTTCTCTATTTACCGAAGGGTATGTTGCTATTTTGTTGAGTAGTTTCGTGGTAGAGTTTAACTGTTTTAAGCGACGTTAGTCGAAAAGGGCTAACGTTAGCACCAGACTGAATCTCTTTGCTGGGAGAGCTCACAGCGAGCGGATTCTGTTCAAGACTCTTGGTTTTTTGATAAATCTCTGAATAAAAATAACTTGATAAGAAGCTAAACATCAGTTTATAAAGCCTTTTAACTTTACTAAGTTTCGGCTTGGGGCATTCACTCTTAAGATCAATGGTGAACGAACAAAATAGATAGAAAAGAGAAAACAGCTCGGAGGAGCAATTTTAAGGTTGGACCTCTTGAAAACGACCAGGAGTAACTCATAAGAGATTAAATAATTACCCTTGTTTAATTCGGATCTAATATTTTATAGAAACAAATACAAGCTTGGTAAAGGGGGAATTAAGAAATACTATTAAGATAAATACTTGATAACATTTAAATTAGTCTTAATTAAAAAGAAGGCGCGCTAGGACAGTTTTGCTTGTATAGCACACTTTCAACACAGTGCAATTCAGGGTGCTTTACTTATGATTAGAATACAAATGAGCATTTACAGTGATTAAGACAGTAATTCGTGTGACAATTAAAAACAAAGAAGTAAAAGCAGTTACTCCTAAGCGAGTCTAATTTGGTAAGTTTTAGTTTAAGATTTAATAGAAGAATTCTGAATTCAAAAACAGGAGTTTTTATAGTAAATTCAAGAATTTGCATTTTTTCATGTTGAACGGTCTAGATGTATTGCTATTTATATTGTTTTAAGTAAAAGAAGGATTTTTCAATGGATTATAAAATACCTTTAAAGGACGCTGTTCAGAATGTGTCTGAACCAGCTCAAAAGAAAACCGAAAATTCTCACTAATGATCAGATCTGCGATCCTATTGAAAATAGGGTAGAAGAATTCTGAAGCTTGAGAGAGCTACATGTAGCTGAGGCAAGCGACCACATCAACCAAGTTGCAAAATGGAGGACAGTGCAAAAATTTGAATAGTTTAGGAATATGTCTATAGTAGGTTTCTGAAACAAGATTAAATTGGCTAAATAAGAATAAAAATACAAGCTGTATTGATAAAGGACAGATTGAAAAGCAAGTAGATTTTTAATTGAAATAAATATAAAATGGTTAAATCACTAAAAAGAACTAAGTGTATTGATAAAGATTGCGATGGTCAATCTTTATAAATATTTAATTTACACATGAGATGAATGAGACATTTATCAAATTGACAAAATAGAGAAAGGCATTGAATTGATAAATTATAGAATGATAATGATAATGACTCACATATGTTTAAAAAAAAACAAACAAAAAACATTTTGAAAGTAAAAAAGGGGGGGGCTTCAAGGATGAACAGTACGTGTCTAAAGGTGGTTAAGTGGAAAAGAAAGCAGAAGGAAGAGCAGAGATAGAATATAAATTAGATGAAAAAATGCAGGAAACAATTAAAATAAGCAGGGGAAGAATTAGAACAACAGTTTAATTAGACATATAAGGATTAATGAACATCCCTGTTGGAGAGAGCAAACCTATAAATTAGTATATTTTTACCATAACTAATACTGAAGAAATTATTGCTAATATAACTGATTAAAATAAAAGTAAAATAGAGCCCACATAGGCAGTCTGAGTGGAAAAGATATTTGAATTCAGCTTTTGAGGAAGGAGATTAATGAATATGAAAATAAAAAGTTTAAATAAAAGTTGATTTGAATAGGCTGAGAGGATCGACTCTCTGTCTGTCTTTTTCTTCCTCTATATTTTTTCTCTCTTTTTCGCTTTCCCATCCCGCCAACAGAGATCCCCTCAGATAACATTCTTGAGATGTAATTTATGTTCCTTGGGAGATGTGATGGGAGGGGGTGCGTGGGCTGATGACGGATAGTGCCAGGTGCCCGCCATAACTGCCAAAGAAAGAAAAATCTATACAACCAGCGCAGAAGTTCTTCTGTCTTGTGCTCTGCTCCCAAACCAGGGGGGCACCAGTGACTGAATATTTTCAGGGGTGAAGCAGGGGGCACCCTTAAAAAAAGAGCACATTTCCTCATGCTGAACTGAACTTTCAAGGACAATATGTGTGAATCCACTTGGCTGGTGTAATATAGACAATTTCTGCTGAAGAAGTGACGATCAAAGGCTGCTGATTCAATGTCAATGTTGCTGAACTAACCACAAGAGTTTCTGTTTTTCTGATCGAAGGTAGCCCTGGTTGCTTGAACTCTGAAACCCCCGTGCCTTCCCCTGAATTATCTCCAGGTAAAACACCACCATTTACCGGGAACAAATTTGGAAGTTGGGTGGAAGGTAGAACTGGGCCTATAGCATGAGGTTGCTGGCTGGTGAGAGAGAAATTTTTTTATTTACATAGCAAATTCAACACCTAAGGAATACAAAGGATACATTCCTTATTAATACACAACTGTAACGGTTACTTAAATGATATCTTTATTTTTACGTTTCATCCACAGGGATGTACTAAATTTAAGATAGGATAAATTGTAATGGAACAGCTAAATCAAAAGTAAGTCAGAATTGTATTTGATTTCTAGCAGAAAGAATAAATCAAAGTGCTTCACGGATTAAGGTAATTAAAAAGCTGAAATGGATAATAGAATAATTGATAACATTTAAAAAGAGACATAGTAAAACAGACATATAAGTATGTCTTAAACTTGATAAATAAAATAAGTAAATAAAAGAATCAATTTAGTTGAACAAGCAAATGGATAGTAATCAGTTGAACTGTAGACAAAAAGTAAAGTCTTGAGCCTGCTCTTGCTTTTAAATCCATCAATGAGGGAGGTGTTTTTGTTTAGTTTTCAGGAATAACAACGGTGTTGCACCAAAATAAGATGGACTTGCTCTTTCCCCTGGGATTATTTTTTAATTAGATGGGTGAAATAATTGCTCAGCACAATACAGTTGGATTAGATTGAAAAGGAGTGGATGTCCAATGAAAGAACACAGAAATCGGGAAGTAACTTTTACCTTATATTTCAATGTTAGATAATAGTTTAGTTTTTGCATTTTAGAGGGTGCATTTGTAGTGCTATGTTATTAAAATGACATACTTGGTAATGTTGGTATATACTCCTCCTATCAACATGGATACTAAATAAGGCTGAGGTAACTGGCAGAAACTAATCTCTAATTGGACGACACATTCTGCAGGGGTACTCAGGACACAGAAAAGAGAAAAACAAACATTATATTATGAGACCAAAGTATTATTAATAAGGGAATATGATATAGCAAAGATTTAATACAGTTACCAACATTCTAGGCTAATCCTTTTTCAGATTATGACTCTTTTAACTTAATGAACCACCGGATATAAAGCAAAATCTTTTAATCAAAATAAATGTAATTTAAATAGGGGATGACTATGACAGGCAAACCAAGTCTGTGTAGCAGATTGGTTCAGGGCAATACACAATTTAGGACTTAATTTTTAGCAAATTGATAATGTATGGTTGCAGGATTTAAACATATTTGGGATTTAACGTGATTATGCAAAATAATAAGTAGGTTTAACAATTTTTAATAAATTGCAGTTCGAATTAAATTTTATTCAACAACAGGTGTCATTTTTAGGGAGAATGGTGTCCCAAAAGGGGGTCTCCCTCTCCCCTGAACATAGATCTTCTATTTTACATCATCCACTACCACACACAGTGAAATAAATGTTGTCTTTCCTGGGCCTAACGGGATACAGCAGAAACTTTGTGGCAGATTATGTAGGCCTAACACAACCATTAAGGGAACTCGTCAGGGAGCTAGGCATGAGAAATCTGTCTGCTCCTCTGAAATGGACTCAAGCTGCAGAGGAGGCTTTCATTACGCTCAAACAACGTCTGTCCACAGCAACTGAACTGGTCACCCCTAACTACAGTCTGCCGTTTCATCTGGATGTTTCTGGAACAAAGGAAAGGATGAATGGCGTTTTGTTCCAGAAAAAAGGGGGAGAAAAAGTAGTATAAATGTATGCTAGTGTAATGCTAGACAATATGGAGAGGACAGTAGAACGGTAGTCAAATGCCTGATAAACCACTACATTCCCCAACATGGGTTCCCTGAAAAGATCAGATCAGATAACGGAACACACTTTAAGAACAAAGATTTGCAGGAAGTTGAAAAAGCCCTGGGTTTGAAACACAAATTTGGGACAGTCTATCATCCACAGTCTCAAGGAAAGGTGGAAAGAATGAATCAATCACTGAAAAACAAATTGGCAAAGATCTGTGCACAGACCAAATTAAATTGGGTAGATGCACTCCCATTAGCATTGATGTCCATCAGGAGTTCAGTAAATAACTCCACAGGGTTCACTCCACATGAACTACAGACAGGTAGACCATTTCCTGGGCCCAGTACTAAACTACCTTTGTCTACAGACAACAATGAGAAACTGTGCAAAAGAGTGTATTTTAACATATTGCAAAGTGTGGTATCTCAGTTTTCCAAGCAGGTCCAGGACCAAAGAGGTGAAACGGAGGTCACCAGCTCACCAGAAGTCGAGTGGGCGTTGCTAAAGGTCACTAAGAGAAAGTCGTCAGAACCCAGGTGGACGGGCCCATACCAGGTGGTGGAGAGGACGTCTCATGCTGTTCGCCTGAGAGGAAAAGGAGAGACCTGGTATCACTGGAGCTATTATCATTTATCATTTTACTGTTTTCACCTCTGCAGACTAAATAATCACTTGTACATCTAATCAACTTTGAAGCAAAAAATGACAACCGCTTGGCTCCACGTGCTTATCGTTTTTTTGGTGTATAATCATGGCTGTATTTTTATGGGGACTCCTGAGGGCAGTCGGACTGGCCTAAACAGCTGAAAGAAGGATCAACTTACTTACAGTAGCATAGAATAATTATTACCTGTTACAGGTCCAGAAAAAACAAAACACACATGATAATTTGGATCACTCGATTGGTCTGGCCGGAAGAAGGCAGGGACGGACAGATAGAATATCACGAAGGGTATACCTTAGCCTGGACAGCTGCGAGAGCAGACAGGCACCGTCTAATATATAAAGACTCACGCCAAAGACTAGAGGATTCCCTCTGGTACCGGGCCTTTCCAACTTTTCTTAATATGTTTGGTAAAAATGAAAGTTTAGTTATGTCTATAATGATGTCCCTAGCAGTGTTTACAGCCATTATGGTCACGTGCGGATGCTGTTGCATCCCATGCCTACGCGCCCTCCTTAACAGATTAATCACCACGGCCATCTCCCCTGCTCCTCAGGACTCTACACACATGATGATTGCTCTCTTAGGAGAAGAACCTGTGGAAGAGAATGAAGAGGATGAGTTTGAAGTACTTTAAAATTTTTTGAGGTGTGCTTTTCTAACATGATTATGATTTTTGATATGTTTATTTACTTTCTAGCTACTATCGGTATGCACTGCTTTGACTTATGTTGAACTCTTAAGAGAGTTCAAAAGGGGGATTAATGAGGATTTTTAATGTGATTAAATGTTTTATGCTTGCTGAAAGTTGCTAAAGGCCTAAGAGGAAGTAGTATCTGATATGAGATGTGCTGTACCATATATGGAGTTGTTTTTCAGAGCAGAAGCTGCAGGATCAGGCACCATCAGGCACCACCAGGTACCTGTTATCTCGCAGGATGTAACTGAATGTGTGTGTGGGGAAATAAATCAGCAAATGTATTGGTGTGTATGTGCTGTGAGCCACCATGTTGAATGAATAAAACGAGCCTGTCTGCAGAAGAGCTTCAGAACGCCTGGGACTCAGCCTGCTGGGGACAGGTCTTCTCCACGCTCTGCAGAGGTGAAACTAAATTAAGTCTCAGCCAGGTTTTTCTCTACTGAAGATTTGAAGCTCCAACGAACTCCTGAACGCGGGGGTGGTTTGAGACCACGACATTAACTATAGTAATGTTAGCTATGTAACTTCCCTTGTTAGTTCATGCTGGAAATAAAATCACTTCTTTTTCATTACTGTGCAGAACTTTACTACTTTCCACATGTTTGAAATAATTTTTTATTACCACAATGAAGAAAGTAGGTAAGAGTGGGTCTGCACAGGTGGAAATAGTATAAATATCTATCATAGATAAAATATCATAGATAAAATTTATCATTGATGAAATATTTATGGCATACGTATTTTGAAGTTACTTTCCACAGTAATATCATGACTACTCATCCTAATTCTATTCTAAAAATTTTACTCTTTACAGTTTATACATACATTCATTCATTTAATTCAATTTCATTTATATAGCGCCAATTCACAATAAATGTAATCTCAGTCATTTTAATACAAATACACAAACATTCCAATCAGTTAAACGTTTTCTATGTAAGGAATCCCAGCAAATTGCATGATGACGTTATTATGGGGTTGAGCCCATTGACTGTATAAAACAATGGACTAACCTTCCGGTAGGTTTCTGAAGAGGGAAAATGAGGCCAGTTGGGCGGTTCCCACCACCGTCATCTTGTCCGCCTCACTCTCAGAAACTCCAAAAATGGGCAAAGAGGTGGAGCTGAGAGTGCCGCTGCGAGGCTGGGGGCGGAGGGTTAACGCTCCGAGCCGACGTGGCTACAAGCTAGTCAGAAGCTAGTCAGAAGCTAGTTGGGAGATAACTGAAGCTAACATAGGCTGCAGCCGGTTTCAGCCAGAAGACCGCGATTGAGAGACTTTTACCCCGTTTTTCAACAACGATCACTTTAGACCCAGAAACATCTCGAGTAGAGAAAACATATCAATATAATAAGACCCAAATGGGTCGGATCAATACGGCCTGATATTGTGTTATTTCCATTGCCATCGGTGGAGGCTGAGGACAGGTTCATCTTAACAACACATCCAGCAAAAAGCATCTAGAAAGTTATCATGAAAACTCAGATCCTCTCAAAAATAAAAGGCTTTTGACTAACCTCACATCTCATCCATTTGTTCATGCCTCCAACTGTGTTCCTCACACCAGTACTGATCTAACCAGCGATCATCCAGTCTGTCTAGAGTCCAACTCTGTAGTCTTCCAGCCTGATCTAGCAGTCTCCCACTCTTGAGTCTCCCGCTCTGACTGGGTCTGCCGCGGCGTCCCGGTCCTGCCGACTTTGCTGCTCTGCTGCTACCCGACCGATCGCCTGCTCCAACTCGCGTGTAGAAGGAGATAAAAGCTCCGACCAGAACAGCATTCCTCTCTGCCACCTGACAGAGACCCCCCTAGCTGGTTAAAATTCAGCCGGTATAAAGCCTCCCCAGAAAGCATAAACTTCTTGGACTGTCTGTTACTGTAATCAACACCACAGCAAGCCATCTTTGTCCAATAATTGCAGATTAACATCCAAAACCGAATAAATTTGGCAGAGACAACTGATGGAGAAGTTAGAAAAAGATTCACCCCCCTCAGAGTTATCATGACGGTAAACCTGAACTATATAACCTAAAATGGATTTTTGAACTAGGCTGTAAACATGTTTATTTTTGCTGTAAAGTTGGCCTTTTTAACATGTGAGTCAATGGGAAGTTGCTCCTTTTTGGAGCCAGCCCCCAGCGGATGAGGGCTGAACTGCAATTTTTGTCACTTTTGCGTTGGCTTCACATTCTGCGGGCGGAGTTTGCCCCTTGGTTGAGCCCCATTGATGCAGACCTGCAACCACAGAAATCCATTCAGAAATCCCTTATACTGATGTTGGGGATGTGAAATAAAAATATGATATTTTGCTATTTATAGTCAAAGACTGCTTATGGCAGTCAAAAAAGTTAATAATTTATAGAAAATTATTATTATTCGGGGCACCACCTGGATCTACCAGGAACTATTTTAAAAGCCAAATTTCTATGTCAGTCTCATAATTCTGAAGGAATGAATTCTTAACGTGTACTGGTCATAAACCTTGCAACATGTGTGTGTGTTGAACAAGAAATGACAACAGTTACTTTGTACAAGATTTATTTACACAGGAAGAATGACATTTAAACACTCAAACTAGTAATAATAGAAGCACTACTGATTAAAATAAATGAGTTAAAATAAAAGACAAAAAAAGATGAATATGTAATAAGAGTATCTCAAGGAAATTTCAATCGAACGCAACTGGACTTGGTAATTTGTCTTGGAAGACGTTTCACCTCTTATCCAAGGCTACGTCCACACTAAGCCGATAAGGTTATACGGGGAGTTAGACGCCTAATGTTATCCACTCAACACGAGCATTTACGCCCCGTTTAAGGTCCGTTTAAGGTCCGCTTAAGGTCCCATGATTGCGCAATCCCATACCGACCTGTGCAAATACTGGGCATGCACAAAAAGATGCAAGAAACCCGCGTATAATTTACGTGACGCCAGCGCCTACATAACATATACAAAAAGCTCTACAGCACAGTACATATCTGCTTGTCCCGTTAACCGAAGAAAACAATAGCTGCTCAGAAGAAGAGAGAGTTTTTGGTGTGGACAGACGACGAGATCGATTTATTACTCTTCACTGTTGTCTTTGTCTGTAGTGTCGTATTTTTACTGACGCAGCATTCATTGACGCCAATTCCTTTCATTATCCGGGGAGGCTTTCCACACTAGCTCGTTTAGCCGTTGAATTAAAAATTTGCACGGCTCTCTTACCCGGCTAATAGTTATCCGGCCAAAGACCTTAAACGACGCCGGGTTAGTGTGGACGATAGGGGGGTGTAGACTAAATAATTATACGTGTAAGGCATTATCTGGCTTAGTGTGGACGTGGCCCAAGAGGCTTCATCAGTTCATGCTCGCCGCTGACCAGGCTGGGACTGGTCCAACTAACTGGTGTGGAGACTCAACTATTTAACCTCTTGGAGGGCTTTTACAAGACTGATTATGTCATTGGATCCTTTGTGCTCCATGTCTTAACGACGGTTGTTGGCGTGTCGCCTATTGGTGGAGGTTAGGTTACGGCTTCTTATAACAACAGTCGTTGGAGTCACAGTTGTTTTTCTTATTAGAGGTTAAGTTATTGAGTCTCCTGGGGAGGGATGAAAGGGCAGCAAATTGGAGATAGGTGATGTCTCAGGCTTCCTCCTTGGTTAAGCGATGGTTTCTCCACTTTTACATAGATAGCTTGTTTTACTCCTCTTTCAAACCATCTGTCCTCTCTGTCTAATATCTGGACATTGCTGTCCTCAAAGGAGTGGGCTTCATCCTTGAGATGTAAGTGAACAGCAGAGTCAAAGCCTGAGGAGTGAGCTCTCCTGTGTTGGGCCATGCGTTTGTACAGTGGATGTTTGGTTTCACCAATGTAGAGGTCCTTGCATTCTTCATTGCATTGGATTGCATACACCAGGTTGCTTTTGTGTGCATGTGGTGTTCTGTCCTTGGGATGTACTATTCTCTGTCTGAGTGTGTTGCTGGGTTTGAAATACACAGGTATACTGTGTTTGTTAAAAATCCTCCTGAGTTTTTCAGAAATCCCAGACACATATGGAATGACTACATTGTTTCGTTTGTTTTCTTTTTCTTTTTCAACCACTTTGTTGGCTTTCCTTCTGGAACTAGCTGCAGTTTTCACAAAAGTCCAGCTGGGGTAACCACAAGTTGTGAGGGTGTCTCTCACGTGCTTGCGTTCTTCCCCTTGGGCCTGTGAGCTGGTGGGTATGTTATCAGCTCTGTGTTGCAGGGTCCTGATAACACTAAGCTTGTGTTCCAGTGGGTGGTGTGAGTCAAAAAGTAGGTATTGGTCTGTGTGTGTGGGTTTTCTGTATACCCCAATGTGCAGCCTTCTGTCCTTTCTCCTCTGGATGACACAATCTAAAAAGGGCAAACTATTGTCTTAGACATCTTCTCTGGTGAATTTTATGTTTCTGTCCACTGAGTTTACGTGCTCCGTAAAAGCTTGCACCTCTTTGGTTTTGATTTTAACCCATGTGTCATCTACGTATCTGAACCAGTGGCTAGGTGTTATTCCTTCAAAGGAGTTCAAAGCCCTGCACTCTACCTCCTCCATGTATAAATTTGCCACAATTGGAGAAACTGGTGAGCCCATGGTACAGCCATGTTTCTGTCTATAAAACTTGCCATTGAACTGGAAATATGTGGTGTTCAGGCACAATTCCAGAAGTTGGCAAATGTGTTCTGATTTGAGTTTTGTTCTGTTTTGTAGGGACCTGTGTAAGTCGTTCTCTTACTGTGGCCAAGGCCTCCATGGTAGGAATACAGGCGAACAGTGAAGTCACGTCATAGGAAACCATTGTTTCATCTGGATCCGTTTTCAGGTTTCGGACTTTGTTCACAAAGTCTATGGAGTTTTGGATGTGGTGCGGGGTGTTGCCTACCAGAGGTGCCAGGATATTGGCTATGTGTTTGGCTATATTGTACGTGACAGAGTTTATGCTGCTGACAATGGGCCTGAGCGGGGCCCCTTCTTTATGGATCTTGGGGAGTCCATATAGGCAAGGAATTGAGTCCTTGGGGTAAAGTCGGTAGTATTGTGTTTTGTCAATCATGCCTTCTTTTTGTAGTTGTTGTAAACATTCTATCACCTTATTTTTGTACCCACTCGTGGGGTCTCGTTTCAGAGTTTCATACGTGCATTCAGTAGTGCACGGATGACAAGAAAACTTGGAGGTGTGCGTCCAGTGGATGACCCGGGAGCGGACCGTGGACGAAACGAAGAGACGATGAGGAGGATCTCCTCCAGGATCAGGTTCGTCGACTTGGTCCTCTTTGATCAGGGACTTGATATGCCAAGTTAATGCTCGACAGGTGCATGAGGAAGGTAGGATGGGACCGGGGTCCTCTGATGGATCTTTGGGGGAGAACTGACGGGGCAAGGCATCTGATTATATATTTTTGGTAGCTGGTTTGTATGTAATGTTCAGGATGAATCGAGAGAAGAAAAGAGACCAGTGGTATTTGCGGGGGTTTAAACATTTGGCATTCTGGATATAGAGAAGATTTTTATGGTCTTCTTCTCTAGCGAGTTCCCTAGCCAATTTGATAGCGAGGAGCTCTCGGTCACCGATACTGTAATTCTTCTCTCCGGGATTGAAGCGCTTGGAAAAAAAATGCGCAGGAGTGGAGCTTCCGATCCTGAGGAGAGCGCTGGGAGGGGACAGCACCAGCCCCATTCTCTTAAGCGTCCACCTCCAGAATGAACTGGGAACTGGTGTCTGGGTAAGAGAGAATAGGAGCGTTTGCAAACCTCTTTTTAAGGTCTTGGAAAGCCTGATCGGTGGCCTGGTCCCAAGTGAACGGTCGTTTTATGGAGGTGAGTGCAGTCAGTGGAGAAGCTATGATACTGAAATCTCGGGTAAACGTCTGTAGAAATTTGCAAAGCCTAGGAGCCGTTGTAACTGTTTCCGGGAAGTGGAAGTGGGCCATTCCTGAACAGCTCTGATCTTTGTAGGTTCGGTCTTCACCTGTCCATCCTCGAAGATGTAGCCAAGAAAGGAGACGGAGGTCAGGTGAAACTCGCATTATTCAGGCTTCACAAAGAGGGAGTTTTCGAGCAGTCGTTGGAGGACCTGGCGAACTTGCTGACAGTGCTGAGTGAGATCTTAAGAAAAAATAAGTATGCCGTCCAAATAAACAAAAACATTTAGGAAATCCGGAAGTACATCTTTAACCATATGTTGAAGAACAGCTGGAGTGTTACATAACCCAAATGGCATAACCAGGTACTCGAAGTGACCTATATGCGTTTCAAAGGCTGTTTTCCATTCGTCCCCCTTACGGATATGGATGAGGTGATAGGTGTTACGCAGGTCAAGTTTGGTGAACACAATAGCTCCTTGTACAGCTTCAAAGGCGGAGGAAATGAGAGGAAGATAATATTTATTCTTTATTGTGATGTCATTTAACCATCTGTAATTAATGCATGGGCGCAGAGACTTGTCCTTCTTCTCTACGAAGAAAAACCCCGCTCCCAGAGGTGAGGTGGGCGGGCGGATGATGCCCGCTGCTAGGGAGTCATTGATTTAGGTTTCCATGGCAACCCTTTCCTTGGTGGATAAGTTAAAAAGACGGCCTGAGGGTAGAGGAGCGCCAGACAGAAGGTCAATGGTGCAGTCGTAAGGTCTTTGTGCAGGAAGTGATAGGGCTCGAGACTTACTAAAGACTAGGTGGAGATCGTGGTACTCAGAGGGAATCTTAGATAAGTCCGGCTGTTCTGGGATCAATTGAGGGGATGTCGGGCTGGAAGGCACGGCGGATCGGAGACAGAATTGGTGGCAATATTTACTCCATGACTCAATTCGGGTGTCTGCCCTGTTAATTGTTGGGCTATGAGTCGTTAACCAGGAGTACCCGAACACCAGTGGGGCATCTCGAGTTGGAAAAACAAAAATGGGGCTTGTTCATGGTGATTACCTGAAAGCACTAGGCTTAAAGGTGCAATGCGTAATTACGGCTAGGGAACTACCATCTAGGGCTGTGACCTTTAATGGAACTGAACGCGCTTCCACAGAAAGGTTATACATGGTTACAGTCTTAGGACAAATTCAATTTTGCTCAGAACCTGAGTCAACTAAGGCTTGGAGGGATATGTGATCCTTCTGATTTAGAATTATGGCTGACAATGTTAATCGAGGGTTAAAAATAGAGGTTCCACCTGACAGCACCCCCAACCTCACTGACGGGCATGGTCTATTGGGCGAACAGGACAGGTGAAAATAAAATGCCCGGATAAACCGCAGTTTAGGCAGCAACCGCTTGCCATACCTCATTGGTGTTCGGCCAGAGAAAGCCGAGCATGGCCGATCTGCATTGGCTATGGAGAGGATTGGCGCGAGGAGACGGGAGTGCAGGGAACTGGAGTGGCTGAGGAAGATGCTGGAGTGGGGAACACAAAGGGCGACTTTAACCTTGCCGTCGATCTTTCTTGGAGTCTGTTATCTATCCGTATTGCTAGATCGATTAGATCATCCTCAGTGTTCGGCTCATCCCGGTAAGCAAGTTAATCTCTAATTTTCTCATTTAGAGAGTGTAAGAAGGCGGCTTTAAGAGCCGGGCGATTCCAGCCATACTCAGCGGCTAAAGCTCGGAACTCGATTGAGAGGTCGGCAACTGAACGATTTCCCTGTTTAAGCTCCCATAAAGCCTTAGTCACTTGTTCCTCACTCTTCTTAACCAGGAAGGTCTATTTGAGATGGGTAACAAATTCATTGTAAGTGGACAAGTTTAGCGAGTCAAAATCAACACGGGCCTGAGCCCACTGCAGTGCCCTATCTCTGAGTAAGGCAACCATATAGGAGATCTTATTAGCCTCGTCACCAAAGGTTCAAGGAGATCGCTTGAAGGCTAGGGAGCACTGCATGAGGAAACCAGCGCTTTTTGACAGCTCACCTGAAAACGGTTCTGGAGGCGGGGAAGCTACCTCACGGAAGGCCTGGGCAGGTGGAGAGCTGGAGGGAGCCACTGCAGAAGGAGTCTGGGGTCTGGAAGTGAGATCATTAATTGTTTTAGTTAACTCGTGAAAACTCTAAAGAGAGACAGCAACAACAGAGCGATGTCTGTTGTTGCTGTATGTTTTGCAGGCCTGCCTCATGACGGCCCAGGAGCACGCCTAGCTCGGATAGAGCTAAGCGCATGTGCGTCGCAGAGTCCGAAGGCTGGCCAGATGGTTCTGTCATGTTCTTAAGTTGGCACGTGCAGGACTCTAGTGCTGACACACGAACACTCAGGACTCAGTGATGAGTTTTAAGATAATGATTTTATTTTTATTAATTTTTTTCCTCTCTTGCCCAAGAATGAGAGGGTTTGGAGCCAGAAGACTCGAAGGGGGAAATCCAGGAAACCTGACCGGGAGTTTGGGCTGCCAACGGAGGCGAGAGGAGAGAGAGGTGAGTGGAGGCACAATTTACTGAGGGACTACAGAAGAGTGAGTCTTTTACTTGAAACGATGTAGCGCCACCGATGGGGGGAAAGTACTTGAGGAAGCGTGCGTCCGTGGCTAATTGCTCTGAGGGGATCAATTCAAGAATAAGAGATCCTCACGAGGGAGGACCAGGGTGGACAGGCAGATGGAGAACGGAACCCAGCCAGAGGAGCATGAGGGGAGAGCTACCAGGGAGGCAGACGCTGGGAGTCACGATCAGCTGATCGGATGAGCCAGGAGAAGACCATGAAGGGCGGCCAACGAACCCAGGAGAGCGATCAGAGCTGGAGGAAGAAGAAGCACAGTGAGTTCTCTTTCTTAGAGAGTCTTGTTTAATTATAACGAGCGCAGAGGGTGGCTTGTTACGACTCCGACGATGACCATCTGGCATCTGTCCCAGGTAGGCGTTCCCCTTTTAACTCCGCTGATGAGATGAGCAGATGGACCTCAGCTGTGAAAGATCACTAGGACGCGCACCTACGGAGGAAAAAGGTGAGCCAGGTGCACACACAAACACACACACACGCATACACACAGATCATCACATTCTACTTTTAAAAATCCTAAGAACTACCAGTAGACCTGCAGTCTGAAAGCAAAGTGTTTTGTTAGGAACATATGGAACAATCAGATCTCTGATGTACGATGGAGCTGATTATTAAGGGCTTTATACGTAAGGAGGAGGATCTCAAACTCTATTCTGGATTTAACAGGGAGCCAATGGAGAGAAGCCAAAACAGGAGAAATGTGATCTCTCTTTTTAATATTAATCAGAACTCTTTCTGCAGCATTTTGGATCAACTGCAGGCTTTTAATTGCATTTTGTGGACTTCCTAATAATAAGGAATTACAGTAGTCCAGCCTTGGAGGGACAGATGCATGAACTAGTTTCTCTGCATCACTCCTGGACAGGATGTTTCTAATATTAGCAATATTCCGGAGGTGGAAGAAATAAATCTTAGAAACCTGTTTAATATGGAATTTAAATATCATGTCTTGGTCAAAAATTACACAGAGGTTCTTTACCATTTTACCAGAGGCCAAATTAATGCCATCCAGATGAAGTGATTGACTTAGCAGTTTCCTTCATACATTTTTAATGCCACAATCGTAACCATATTCACAGAGGAGACATCAGACTAGAGGTCAGCATTAGAGATGATGATGACCCAGAGTCTTCTCAGGTACGGACAGAATAGAAATTTTTTAGAAAAGGAGATCCGTAGCTGGGAGACACCTGGCAGATATCAGGATAAGGCTTTCACAGGTCTTTTAGAATTACTCTCATTCCCACTCCAAAATATCTTTTGTCTATATTTTAATAAGTAGACCACCAGAATCAGTCATCCTGACACTTGTTCATAATTTGCTTTAGCCTTCTCTCTTCGCACCAGATATTTTGTAGATCCTAAAACTTACAAAGTAGATTATTTTGTTTGTTCTGGCAATTTGAATGATGTCAGTGACTTTGATAACCTTCAAAAAAAACAAAAACGTATATTCTCAAGTGGTGAGCGGTCATCAATGTATTTATTGTGATTTGCTGGAGCCAGTGCGTGAACTTGAACCTTCATTCCTTAACCTGTTAAAAAAAAATTTGTTTGACACCAACAATCAACTGAGACTGACATTTGAGCTAAATTATTTGTTTCTGCTGAGCAGGCAGCATCTTGTAACTATTTGTTTCATTGATAGTAATAGTGATAATTAATATTTGTATTTTAACGACTATTAATACTGCTGATAACGAAGCCAGCTCACTCCTTGTGCAACAGTCATTTAAATTGTTCTTTAACCACAGAGGAAAAGTGTGATTGAATATGAGAGGACGGTAAATCTAAATAATCTAAAAAAATCTTTCCCCCTCAATTTGAGGATGATGGTTTCGCCTACTATATATATCAAGACCTTCATTAGAATTTGGTTCAAAACCCCTATATAAATCCAGACTACAGTTTACAACTGAACATGGGGACAAATATCTGAGTTTCTGGAGACATGCCCTATACTCTGAGGAACTTTATGTATACTTCAGACTTTGATGAAAGCAATAAAATAATACAAAATAATTATCTCTTTAATTTGGTATTTCACAAAAAGAAAGATAATCAATCAATTAATCAATCAGACTTTATTTATAAAGCACTTTTCAAACTACATAGCTTCTCAAAGTGCTTTACAGATTAAAATTACCCCACATACCCAAAAACCACCAGCGCTAGTGCCGACTGTTCATCTGAGACCTGGCAACCTAAAGCAGTGGTTTCCAAACTTTCCAGTCTCTGACCCACAAAGTAAAAATCTAAGAGGCCCGTTCCCCCAAATCTTGATTAAATATACAAGCATTTTTTCTGAGTCATTTAAAAAGTAGTACAATGGCAATATAACCAACATCAAAAGCTAATATATATGAAATACTGTGTATGTTGCTTTTATCAATTCAAGTCCTGTTTTGGTTTTTTTATTATTCATTTTATACAATGCAGGTGCTTGCTCATGCCAATTCTGGTACTGACATTTTTTCTCAAGAAAATCTCAGGACCCCATACTTACATGTATGTGAACCCAAGTGGGTTCCCGACCCCAGCTTTGGGAACAGCTGATCTAAAGGTCACAGACCTTATTATTCATAATTTCGAGCTTAAATATAAGATATACATTGAACCCAATATAGGATTATTCTATTCTGAAATGTTTTTTTGAACCAGGCTGTAAACATGTTTACTTCTGCTGTGAAGTTAGCATTGTTAACTTGGTAGCCAGCCCCTAGTGGATGAGGAGAGAACTGCAATTTTTGGTACTTCCAGGTATGTATTACATTTTGCCAGTGGAGTTAGCCCTTTGGTGGACATGACTATTTGGACACAGTAAATAACCATGATACATACTACTGATGAATTTTCAGTCACTAAAGACTAATGTCAGCTGTCAAGTCTGATGCAAATAATTGTGTGGTGGTCAGGTGTTTATTTAGACTATGGCTATGGGAACATAAAACCTTCCATTTCATTGTGAAACAAAGAAAACTGTATTTTTATATGTACATTTTTAACATGAGTAATGAATATTTTGTCACAGCCCAACTGTTTTATAATGTCATCCAAAACTCTTTATCAGTGTATGTAGATCAACTTTCAAATTATTTTATTTTCATTTGAAACATTAACTTTTATGGTCCATGTGGCACATTGATTCACTAAAGTAAGGCAACCATAACCTGCTCCCAGCATTTGAAGAAGCTTTAAAAAATATTGTTTAGTTGAATAAGTCCTCAAATCAGCCGTTAGTGTTTGCGTTGTCACTTTTTTTGGCCTTTGACAGAATTGAGAACAGAATATATCAGATAATTTTATATCTATCTGCTTGCGTAGGTACAGTGAGGAGATCATTTGCCTCAGACTTTTAACATTTCTTGAATCATTCCTGCTGCTGTCACACTTTACACATGCAGGCCAGGATGGCTGAAAGATGAGCCTGGCTTCTATTTGTAGTCTTTATGTAGAGCTGGGTTATTTCTCAGGACATGTGGTTTCCCCAGAGACGGAACGCAAACACAGACGCGCCCCGATATGAAGACAAATAAACCAGCATCTCTGGCAACCAACCAGAGAGCAGTTTAGGATTCCGCATGCTCATCAATCATTTGCTGGGCTGCTTATTATTGTTCCAACTCTTAGATGATCAGAGAACTGAAAGGTTAATGTTTCCTGTATAATAATAGGTTCATCTCTTTCAAGTTTGAGGAACAAAAGTCCATAAAAGTGTAAAACATGAACACTCTGCAATAACTTCATACATTTTTTTAATTGTTAAAGTACATTCAGTGTCACAAGAATAAAGATGGTTCTGTTGCTGTACATTAATGACTGGTACAGCTCTTTTATCACATTTGGTGAAAACCCCCAACCCCCCTGGAAGTTTTTTTCCTACCATCACAAAATGTGTCACAGTCATTTTTAATTTGTTTCTCCCCGCCACTCAGTTCTTCATCATTCCTCGCTCTATCGATCCCTCGGCTTCATCAAGTGCCCACACACCGACCGGAATTCTCACACACTGGCAGCGGCCAGTGTGCTGATGGCAGACAGGAAGTGCACCGTCAGCCAATCAGGATGTCCTTTAGCTGTTTCTGTCACAGAGCACAAGAAGGTCAAACCTGCTGACAGAGGAGGTGGGGGAAAAACAGATCACTTAATTTGCCATTCCTACCTGAGTAAAGGAGATCAAACATGTTCGATAAGAGTGGCAGCGCTGCATCAGCCCGATCACTGAAAATCAATGAAGTCTAGCATAGTCTGTCGTTTGATGGATCTCAAGGAAATTGTTGCAAAAGCAGCCTTTTGCTGCGTCATCATCAAAGAATGCCTTTATTTAAGAAAATAATTTTTTAAGCGGTTTTATACACTACTCATCAGATATTTTTTTTCTATTTGTTTTGCTTTTTTGTACAAAACCAAATAATAAATCATGATCAAGTCCTAAAAACAAGCTTTTGTTCAGAAACGTCTCGGGTGACATCACATAAGGAAGAAGGCAATGGATGAGAATTCTTTTTAATACATTTGTTAGTACATTTATTGTTCTTCAGTCTTTTTTAGGAATTTAAGAGCTGCTCAATATATCAAATTGCAGTTGTAATTACATTATGAAAAATTGTCGTGCTGTAATCTCAAAAAGCATTTGGATGCAGTATTTGGTATGATATTTTATTTCAAGTGCCTGTCACACACACTCTGCATGTCAATAATAAATTTGATATGTTTGAGGAACTCTCAGTTATTGATTCACACACCTTGTGTTTAATAGAGGACATGAAATGGTAAAACTCATAGTGGGTCCAATGAGATGAAATAAAACAAAACATATTCAGTGCCCGAATATATTGTATTGAGAATGGCACACCTAAGGTGTTTTTTTTACGAATACTTATTTTCGAATACTTATTAAGTAGCTCAATATAGCTACATTATTATTTTGGTAATGAGTATGGTTGGTTAGGTCGCCAAAATCAGGAATGCGTTTATGGTTACTGGGATTTAAATGGGGTAGTTATTCGTTATTTTGCGTGCCTTAAACCGGGATCACAGTGCGAGATTACAGCCATCCTAGACCTTTACTTTCCTCATCAAAAGATACACCCAGACTTAAGATTTCACATCAGCTTCATTTTACGTGCTACGTATGACGTCCTAACTTCCCCCTCTAACCTCAACCAATGGTACGGAGAAGACCCCACGTGCTCCTTCTGTCCATGTCCCACAAATTTTAAACATATTCTGGTTGGCTGCAAGATAAGCTTGTCACAAGGTTGTTACACCTGGCAGCACCACCACATCCTGAAGTGCCTAGCAGCTGCTTTGGATGCCAGGTGAGTTAAGATCAATGCCCTGCCTCCTCCATTATCCCATCCTACTTCCGTAAGGAAGTTTGTTCGAGAAGGTACAAAGCCGGCCAAAGTCTATTCAACATCAGACGTTGGCCAGCTCAGTGGGGTTCGCTACAGGAAGCTGGCTGCAGATCTAAACCAACAGCTCTGCTTTCCTTCTGAGATAGCTACAACAAATCACAGACCAGACCTTGTGCTCTGGTCCTCCTCACTCCACACAGTGTACATCATAGAGCTTACAGATCCCTGGGAAGCTGCTGTGTAGGAGGCATTTGAACGCAAGAGCCTTAAGTACATGGAGCTAGGAGCTGATGCTGAAAAATGTGAATGGAAAGCCAAGGTTTGTCCTGTGGAAATCTGCTGCAGAGGCTTCATTGGCAAATCAACCATCAGGCTGCTTAAGGAATTGGGAATCCAAGGCCAAATCCTACGTCAAACCATCAAAGCCCTCTCAGGTGCAGCAAAAGAAGCAAGTCGGTGGCTGTAAAAGCGGAGGGGGGCACACCTGGGACACCAAGTGTTAACGATGATCCCTCTGGAGGTGTCGTGGGCCTATCATCGAAACACCAGAGAAAGAGGGTGCCCACCTGATGACCCCAAGGATGGGGACAACCCCACCCCACCCCTTCTACTCAATTAGACCTACCACAGCGTCAAACCCATCCCAATTTATCGTCGCCACTTGAATCTCAGGTTTGTTGTTAGAATGGGATTGTTTCACCTTGTCCCAAAAACAGAACAGAACATGATGAAAAACGCTGAGCATGTGTGCATGTGAATCACCAGTCTGAGGCTGCGCTGCGTGACGTGCTGCCACAGCGTATTAATTGGACTTGACCAAAACCAGCCCTCAGCGGTCTTCAGGTGGAGTCAGAAATTCTACGACTCCAGTCTGCTGTTGTCCAATTAAATTCCGCCCTGTGAGTGACGTATTGGCTAGGCTAAGGCTTAACAAATCTTACCCCAAGCTCGTCTTTAAGAACAGGCGTCCCAAACTGTCCCCGTTTTCCCAGCTACAAGTGTGTCCACAGTCTAGAAACATAAGTATTAATGCAGCAAGCAGTTGTTTACATTTCTGTGCCGCTTTTAGCTTTTAGTGACGTATACTACGTCACTAGTACAGGGCTGCCAACTCTCAGGCAATGAGCATGAGACTCACGCTTTTGACTCTCTTCACACACTCTCACACCACACATCCATTTTCTCATGCTGAAAAAATAACGTTGCACTACATGTAATCCCCTTAATGGCGTATTTTGTTTTATATTAATTTTTCATGGGTTTGTAGTGCTTTGTAAAATTGTGTTAGTTGCATTCTTTGTTTTTGTGATTTAATTATTTGTTTTGATTTGGTTTTAATTGTTTGTATTTGGAGTTAACACCTCCTTATTACTTGTGAACTCCCACAAATGGCTGTTGTAATCAATTAGTCGGACTGCAATCAGCACACCTGTTGTCTGTGTAGAGAGAAGGATAAGGGGGTGAGACACGGGCACAGCGAAAGAGCATTGGGAGGACCATGGTCACGGCAAGGAGCGTTAGGAAGACCGCAGGTGCACAGATTGAGCTGGATGACACTGACGCAGAGGACACCCGCACCACGGTGCAGATGACGTGTGGGGACATGGCAATCGGACTCTGCCAGGCCAGTGAAGAGCAGCTCCTTCCTGTGGTGGTGCTTGGTGCATACGAGCACAGATCCAGAAAGATGGGAGGGCTTATTAAGCAACTGGTGAGTACAGAAAAGATGGCATCTGTTGTTCTACCAAAAGTAGCCTTGGGCGTTGGATGTCAAGTGATTTTGGACGGTTTTGCTGGTTCCCTTTTACTGTTATCCAGATGCGGTGGCGTGAGTGGATTTTGGCCGTGTAAGATCCTGGGTGAGACGGAGGGTGTTTCCAGGAAAGACATGTACCCAGCAAAACCTTTTCATCTTGCTGGCCTGAAGCGCTTCTTAGACAGTTTTGCCATGTTAAATTTTAACGCTATTTTTAGTGATTTTTGGAACTTGGACTTTACCCCACATTGTAAATTATAATAATAAAATTCTGTAATTTGATCTATAATTCTCATTATTGGTTACATCAGTTTGCTCTTGTTCAAATAAAAATGGTTTAATCGGCACAACTTAGTCTGATGTCTTCAGACTGCCATCAGGCCTTTTCACCCTTCAAAATCTAATGTTCTTCAGACAGTGCACTCCGCTGAACCCCCCCACCCCAAAAAAAATAAAAAGAATCTCACTCCTACAGTTCTCCAAAAGTTGGAAGCCCTGCTGGTAATGTTTGCTTTTGGCAATATTGGAAATATTATTTTGGTTAAACACTGTTTATGAGGCAAAAAATACTTTTTGATATTTATTTAGTTTCTCATTGTGAGACTAAAACTACTTTTTATTTATTTTGTTTATTTTTGTGAGACTGAAAATAATTTGTTTGCCTGTCATTACTGAAGCTGAGGTCTCTATGGTGCAGTTCAGCTGTTTTTAGTTAAGTTTACAAAGGTGGATATACCTCCATGTTTATGTTGAATCCTTTTTGCACTATTATTTATTCCTACAGCTCCTAAATGGTCTGAGGCACAAATTAATGTTGGCACTTTTAAAATTATACTTTCTACCCATTTCAGTGGCAAAAATAAGTATACCTATCAAATATTTCAACATACTGTCATGTTTTCTGATCCACTGCTTCTTCTTAGTGATACTAGATAAAATTATTAGATTTTTAGCACTGTACCGCATCAACCCCAAAATGATGTGCTTGCATTTGTAGAGGGTTGAAACAATAGAAGTAGATTAAAACAGATTGATAAAAAAGTCAAACATAAAACAGAAATCGTCATTTATAATTTAGTTTACTTCAGCCTTGCTGGCTATCTAGTTAGGATATAACACATTAATTAGAGAATTCTGAGTAGAAACAAAGTTACTTTCCCCAGTAACTAGTTACGTTGAAAGTATAGTCGAAATTACAGTAACTAATAAAGGATCTAAGTTACTTATTTACTGTAACTTACCCAACACTGAGTGAGTGAGTGACGTTCAGGAGTCAGGGATGGGAGGGTAAAAGAGATGACTGACACAGCTGCTCCACACTGCAACAGAGAAGGGATAAAGAAGCAAAAAGAGAAGTAATCGCGTCACCGTTTTTGTTGAATAGATTTTTGTAATTTAACTAGGTTCTGGAGGCAGTAGACAGACTAAGGACCCATTATATGTCACTCAGGAATGTGATATTTGATTGATGACCCCCGCAGAATGACAGCAGGGAAGGGGGGGGGGGGGGGGGGGGGGGGGGGGGGGGGGGCGGGGGTTAAGGTGGGGGGAGGGGCAGGGGTCAAAAGGTAATTGCGGGGGGAGGTTAAACAGGTGTTGAGAGAGGGGGTCAAACCGGTATTGGGAGAGGGGGGGGGTTAAAACTTTCTGTCAAACAGGATTTATGACCCCTAGTGGGAAGGGCAGCCAAAACTTTGTGTCAAATGCTCATCAAACTGATGTTGAGGCGTGGTTTTCGTAGGAAAGGAGGAGTCGGGTTTTGCTGCTTTTAAATAGAACTCAAGCATCATCGGGACTCTTTTCTTTAGAAAAGGCAATGGAGCCGGTAGTGTGAAACGATGGAGCTGTAATTCTTCTGTGATCGGCCTAAAAAAAAAGGTGACAACCCTCTCTCTTTAAAGTAACGTATGTAAGAAATTTATTTTAATTAATCATAAAATGGCTCCAATATGTCACTAGACATTAAGAAATCATGTTCTTTTGAAATACTTATATCACTGTCAACAGTGGTCCGGCCAGGATATTGTTATATAAAAGTGAAAGTTGCAGCCCTCAAGTGATGTTATTGTTGTCATGTTCTGTTTTGGTCTGAGGCTCCACCCTCAAGCTATCTACAAATCACGAAGTCAGTAGAGTTTCCTCATCCGGGTTGCCAGTTCTGCTCTGTTTACCACAGCTGAAGCTCCGAACGTTACGGACAAAACATGTATAACATTACGAAACCTAAAAGACCTCGTTATCAATCCGAAATACGTTGTGACAAAGTCCGAAATAAAACAAGGATTTGTATAGGACATGTCTTTGAAAGGTGGAGACGGCTGAAAATGGAGAAGAATTTGAATACAGACGTCAACTTCGCCAATTTTCTCCTGGACAGGTAAGTTTCACATATGTTTGGCTAACTTACCTGTACTTAATGTAAATTGACATTTCAAATATTCACAACAGTCGAACAAAGTTATGCATGTTCGTCGAAAGTAACTTTACGTTAGCGCATATGGAGGAGATTGGTCATCAAACTGAAAAGCTAAGGAATTGTTTGGGAGATAAAAACGACGAGTCATCATTGCTAACATTAGCATCAGGGCCCGTTTCTTTGACATTATGCTGAACTGTCGAGGAAAACAACAGCACGTCGATTCTGGCAATGTGGACTACACATGCTGCAAGTGAACCTGTATGACCATTGCTAATGTTATTTAGCTAGGGTCAGCCGTTCCTGCTGGATCCCGCAGCAGCTGGCAACCTCGAGTCAGGAAGGGATACACAGTTCTACAGTATTTTGAATGTGGTTGCAGTACCCCTTTTAGCCACAATCCTACATACGTTTCCTTTAAATGTTAAATATTTTTGTTATATCCGGCTGGTGTTTTTAAATTGAAAGAGTTACTTACTGTGTGCTTGTTGAAAGTGTGTTGCAATCCGGCTTAACTGCAGTGAATTTTTTTTTCCCGGTACATTAACTTCTGGCGATGCTTTTATATTGAAAGGCACACTTCCTGTGTACGATCCTCTACTTGACTACAACGAAAAGAGATCGCTGTGATGGAAAGTTCATAGAACCTTTAAATTATAGAAAAAACACGAAACTCTCCAACCAATTAAACTAGGATGTTTTACAAAACCAAGAGCTTTTGCTTTTTTTCTTAGAAGTCCCAACATTAAAAGAAGAATAACTAAAACAATAAAAAAAAGACCAATGGAAAATATGGTTTCAAAGCATTCACCTCAGAGAAGAGTGATTTTGCTTTCTTCTATTCTACAGCTCCCTGCTTTGTTGAAAAAGCAATCAGGGGTTTCCCGAGAGGATAAAAAACGAGATTACGCCCCTAAAAAACACATGCTCTTCTGCCGCTGTCATGGGATGGTCAAAAACTTGTGCTCCCATTCCGGCCATTTGTCAGTAAAGATAACGGGGAAAAAACACAGGTGTTGTTAGAACTCAAACAGGCCTTTTTACCATTTCCCTGTGCGAACATGCAAACAGCAGTGTTCGGTAAAGACATCTCTCTGTTATGTTAAAGCGGACACCTGTTACGTTGTGCCACCTTCGTCGTGCGAAGGCCGAAAACGGCACGTTCCCCAGCCAGCTGTTAAGACGTCGGAAGAAAAAAACGCAGGTGCTATTAGAACACAGACAGGTCTTTTTGTCATCAGCTCTGATATACAGTTAGGTCCATAAATATTGGGACATCGACACCATTCTAACATTTTTGGCTCTATACACCACCAGAATGGATATCAAATGAAGCGAACAAGATGGGCTTTAACTGCAGACTGTCAGCTTTTATTTGAGGGTATTTACATCCAAATCAGGTGAACGGTGTAGGAATTACGATTACGATTACAATCGGATTCAGGTCAGGTGATTGACTTGGCCATTAAAAAAGAGTCCACTTCTTTCCCTTCAAAAACTCTTTGGTTGCTTTTGCAGTATGCTTTGGGTCATTGTCCATCTGCACTGTGAAAGCCGTCCAATGAGTTCTGAGGCATTTGGCTGAATATGAGCAGATAATATTGCCCGAAACACTTCAGAATTCATTGTGCTGCTTTTGTCAGCAGTCGAATCATCAATAAATACAAGAGAACCAGTTCCACTGGCAGCCATACATGCCCACGCCATGACACTTCCAGCACCATGCTTCACTGATGAGATGGTTTGCTTATGATCATGAGCAGTTCCTTTCCGTCTCCATACTCTTCTCTTCCCATCACTCTGGTACAAGTTGATCTTGGTCTTATCTGTCCATAGGATGTTGTTCCAAAACTGTGAAGGCTTTTTTAGATGTTGTTTGGCAAACTCTAATCTGGCCTTCCTGTTTTTGGGGCTCACCAATGGTTTACATCTTGTGGTGAACCCTCTGTATTCACACTGGTGGAGTCTTCTCTTGATTGTTGACTTTGACACAGATACACCTACCTCCTGGAGAGTGTTCTTGATCTGGCCAACTGTTGTGAAGAGTGTTTTCTTCACCAGGGAAAGGATTCTTCGGTCATCCACCACAGTTTTCCATGGTCTTCCGGGTCTTTTGGTGTTGCTGAGCTCATCGGTGCGTTCATTCTTTTTGAGAATGTTCCCAATTGTTGAAATGTTTTTGCTATCTCTCTGATAGGTTTCTTTTGTTTTTTCACCCTAATGATGGCTTGCTTCAGTGATAGTGACAGCTCTTTGGATCTCATCTTGACAGTTGACAGCAACATATTCCAAATGCAAATAGTACACTTGAAATGAACTCTGGACCTTTTATCTGCTAATTGTAATTGGGATAATGAGGAAATAACATATTCACCTGGCCATGGAACAGCTGAGAAGCCAATTGTCCCATTACTTTTGGTCCCTTAAAAAGTAGGAGGCACATATGCAAACTCTTGTAATTCCTACACCCTTCACCTGATTTGGATGTAAATACCCTCAAATAAAAGCAGACAGTCTGCAGTTAAAGCACATCTTGTCCGTTTCCTTTGATATCCATTGTGGTGGTGTATAGAGCCAAAAATGTTTAGCATTGTGTCGATGTCCCAATATTTATGGACCTGACTGTAGTATAAAAACACCCCATTCTGAACCAGTCAGTCAGTAAAAAACAGAGGTTAGAAGCGGACCCGTCTGTGTCTTTCCAGTGGGTGTCATGACAAGACATATCGGTAAATGCCTCACGCGAAGACAAAAAAAAACTTTTTCTCCTTCACTAAATCGGCTTAAACCTATATCTTTTTCTAGTACACAAGGCGCAGATCCATAGCCCCTATGGATCAACGGTGTGGATCGGTGAGTACACTGTTTGATTCATCTGAAGTGTTTGTTTTGGAATTAGAATCACATATGTTTTGTTTTTCTTTTTTGTTCAGACGAAGGATTCAATGCAGATTTATTTTTCAATGAGGGTAACCCCATTCAGTCCTTTTTATTTATACATCGTACCTTTTTTTTTTGCAAAGAGACTAAAAAAAAACAACAACAAAAAACGCCTTTCTCTCTCTATTAGACTGGGATCGATTAGTGACCCCCTTACAAGTCGCTCATACCGCTGTGGGTTGGTTGCAATTTTTAAAATAAACATATTTAAAAATTTAAAATAAAGAGTATATGTTATTAAAATGGTTGGGTTTTATTTTTTAGACGCGCAAAGATGACCTGTGCAGGAGGTTACGCCATTCACTACGTCCGCCTCCCAAACATTACCGCAAGGTACATATTTAAAGCATTTTGTTTAATATTGAATATATTTGTTTATATAATTGGCACAGCGTTTATTTTACACAGAAATCACTGAGAGAAACGTTATTGTAGATTTGTTAGAAGGAGATAACCCATCCGCCCCCCAAACGTTGCAGTCAGGTATGTATTTGAAGCAATTTAGTTATTATATATATAAATATAATTATAATATATTGAGACTACACTCATATCAAACAGAAATCGATGAAAGAAGAGTGATCACTGATTTGATACGAGAAGGGGGCCCTGCCACTTCCCAAACGTTGCAGTCAGGTACGTATTTAAAGCTATTTATTTATTTATTTATTTATTTATTATATATATAATTAAAACATCATATTGATCCAGGAACTCAGAAAACTCAGAACCACTGGGAACTTGGAGGAAAACCACTGGAGACAAGAGATGGAGGTGAGTTATCTTTCAATGGTGCTTGGCAGGAGGAAAAACAGAAGTTTGTGAATTCTTACTTTGCCGTTGGTGCAGATTCCACTGAGGAGGAATTGGGGAGGATGTGATCCTTGGTGCGTGGAAGAGGGACCGACTCTGGGGTGTTTGTCTCCAGGAAGCAGAGCGACGGTGGACAGACAGTGGGAAACCTTGAAATCAGCCAGATACCTTGAGGAGGAAGCCCAGTATGCCGGAAAGGAACAGACGCCCAGGCTGCAGGCCGACCAGCAGGTCCAGGACCGCAGAGTGACTGGAGGGAAAAAAGCAAGGAGGTAAGGATCTTACATGCAGTAAGTTGCTGACGGCAGAAAGGCAGAGGAAGTGGCTTGTTACCACACGACGCGGTTTAACTATCTGGCGTCTGCTCCAGGTTGGCACTCTCGTTTTGACTGCTCCTCCTCAATCAGGCTGAGTGGCACCAGCTGCAGGAGCACGATCACCAATCTGCACCCTTGGATGGAAAACAGGTGAGGCAAGCACACACACACACACACATACCCTCACAGTACCCCCCCCCCCCTCAACGGACGCCTCCTGGCGGCCGACCAGAGTTAGAGGCAGAAGACCTCTCAAAGTCGGTGATGAGGGAGGGATCCAAAACAAAAGAGCGGGTATTGCCGGCCGCGGCCCCGAGGACGCACGTCTACGATGCGGCGTACAGTGTAGGCAAGATGTCCATCAATCACTTGGGCGGGTGGAGGGGGCTCGGAAGGAGGGCACAGGGGACTGTCGGAAACCGGTCTAACTTGGGAGACGTGAAACGTGGGATGTACACGGATATGGGCTGGAAGTTTCAGGCGAAGGACCGAGGTACTGATGACCCTTTCAACGGGATATGGACCGAGGAACCGGGGAGCCAATTTCCTGGGGACACCTTTGAGGGGAAATTCCTTGGCGAATAACCAGACCAACTGACCGGGTGTGTACTGGGGTGCTGGGAGATGTCGCCGATCGGCGTAGCGCCTATTCAGCGCAAAGGAACATTTGAGGGCGGCTCTGGTCTGTTCCAAGACCCTTTTACAGGCTTTGATGTGTGAATGGACTGAGGGGAGTACTTTATCCGGGACTGAATTGGGAAGAAGTGATGGCTGGTAGCCGAGGGAGGCCTCGAAGGGAGAGATCCCTGTGGCTGCTGAGACATGGGAGTTGTGAGCGTACTCAACCCACGGGAGATGTATGCTCCAGGTGGAGGGGTTTGTAGCACAGACACAGCGGAGCGCCCCCTCAAGCTCCTGGTTAAGTCGCTCACATTGTCCATTTGTTTGGGGGTGAAAACCGGACGTCAGCTGGACTTTGGCGCCGAGAGATGAACAGAAGTTCTTCCAGACTTGGAATGTGAATTGGGGCCCCCTGTCGGAAAGGATCTCACTGGGGATCCCATGGAGCCTGAAAACATGGAGGATAAGGAGTTTGGCGGTCTGGGCCACGGTGGGTAGCCTTGAGAGGGCGATGAGGTGGCATACCTTGGAGAAGCGATCAACGACTGACAGGATAACTGACTTGCCTCGGGAGATGGGGAGCCCGGTAACGAAATCGACCGCTATATGGGACCAGGGCCGTGGCGGGACTGGAAGGGGTTGGAGAAGGCCGGATGAGGGTTGGTGAGCACTCTTATTCTTATTACACGTCGAACAGGCCAGCACGTAGTCCCTGACATCCTTGTTCAGGCCCGGCCACCAAAGATGGCGGCGAAGGAGGGCGATGGTCCGACTTATGCCAGGGTGGCACGAGAACTTGGATGCGTGGCCCCACTGGATGGCCCGGGAGCGAATGGTGGAGGGGACATAAACGCGATTGGGTGGACCATTGCCCGGATCCGGTTCGTCGACTTGTTCCTTCTTTATCTGTGCTTCTAGTTCCCAGGTGAGTGCCCCTATGGTGCATGATGGAGGGAGTATAGTGTCAAGAACCTCCGGCAAGACGTCTGGGGAGTACTGACGGGACAAGGCATCGGGTTTGGTGTTTTTGGAGCCGGGTTTGTAGGTAATGTTCAGATTGAAACGGGAAAAGAAAAGGGACCAGCGATATTGGCGGGGATTTAGTCGTCTTGCCGTCTGGAGGTACAAAAGGTTCTAATGATCGGTCCAAACTTTGACTGGGAGCTCCGTGCCCTCCAGCCAGTGTCGCCACTCCTCGAGGGCCAGTTTAATTGCTAGGAGCTCCTGGTCACCGATGTTATAGTTTCGCTCAGCTGGGGTGAAGCGTCTGGAAAAGAAAGCACAAGGGTGGAGCTTTTGGTCGGCGGGGGAGCGCTGGGAAAAACCGCTTTCGACCCCCGTGTCAGAGGCATCCACCTCCAAGAATAACTGGGAGTCAACATCTGGGTAAATCAGGATGGGGGCAACTATGAACCTTTTCTTCAACTTGTTGAAGGCCTGGTCGGCAGTCTGATCCCAGATGAAGGTCCGCTTTGTGGAGGTGAGGGCGGTCAGGGGAGCAGCAATGGTACTGAATCCGCGGATGAACCTCCTATAGAAGTTTGCGAAACCCAGGAAACGCTGCAGCTGCTTCCTGGAGGTGGGATTGGGCCATTCTTGGACTGCTTTGATTTTATTTGGATCTGTCTTCACCTGTCCACCCTCGAAGACGTATCCAAGAAAGGAAACAGAGTTTAGGTGGAACTCACACTTCTCCCCCTTAACAGAAAGTGAGTTCTCTAGGAGACGCTGGAGGACTCTATGGACGTGCTGGCGGTGTTGGGGAAGGTCCTTCGAGAAGATGAGGATGTCATTTGGGTAAACGAAGACAAAGATGCTAAGAAAGTCCTGGAGAACATCGTTCACTAGATGCTGGAAAACGGCAGGGGCATTGCAGAGGCCAAAGGGCATAACAAGGTACTCGAAATGCCCGATATGAGTCTTAAAAGCGGTTTTCCATTCATCTCCTTTGCGAATCCCGACGAGGTGGTAAGCGTTGCGTAAATCCAGCTTGGTGAAGACCGTGGCGCTCTGCACGGCTTCAAAAGCTGAGGTGATAAGTGGAAGGGAGTATTTGTTCTTAACGGTAATGGCGTTAAGCCCCCTGTAGTCTATACATGGGCATAACGTCTTGTCCTTTTTCTCCACGAAAAAGATACCTCCACCCACTGGGGAAGTAGATGGGTGTATTATGCCAGCTGCGAGGGAGTCGTTGATATACCTTTCCATAGCTGCCCTCTCCTTGGCTGACAGGTTAAAGAGGCGGCCCGAGGGCAGCGGAGCACCTGGGAGAAGGTTGATGGCACAATCATAGGGCCTATGAGGAGGGAGAGAAAGAGCTTGGGTCTTGCTAAAAACCTTGTAAAGGTCGTGGTACTCGGGAGAGACCTTTGACATGTGTGGGTGGTCAGGACCTGAGGGGGTGGTGACTGAGACAGGAGGAACAGCTGATCGGAGGCAACTTTGATGGCGGTAGCTGCTCCAGTTCTCAACTCGGGTTTCAGTCCAGTTAATAGTGGGACTGTGTGTGGCCAACCATGGGTATCCCAGCACTAGAGGAGCGTCCCGGGTGGGGAAAACATAAAACTGGGACCATTCCTGATGATTGCCTGAAAGCACCAAGTTCAGGGATAGGGTCCGCTGTTTTATAACAGCCAGAGGGCTACCATCAAGGGCTGAAACTTCTAAAGGAACTAAAAGTGCTTCCACCGGAAGGTTAAATTTTTTAACTATGTCAGGGCTAATTAAATTTTGCTCTGATCCTGAGTCAATCAGTGCATGGAGTTTGGAAATGTACTCTCTTTGGTTTAAAATTACTGCTGGTAATGTTAACCGGGGTTGATTAAAGGAGGTAGCACAGGACAGTATCCCCAGATTTACTGACAGGCCAAATCTTTTGGACGGACTGGGCAGGAAGAAATAAAATGCCCAGGAGCGCCGCAATACAGGCAGCAACCGCCTTGCACACGGCGCTGACGCTCGGCCGGAGAAAGCCAAGCCCTGCCGAGCTGCATCGGCTCTGGAGAGGGCGGACGCGGGGGAGAGGCGGAAGTACACAAAGCGGGACCAGCTGTGGCGAATGTCCGAGGAAATGGGGAAGCTGTTAATCTGGCTCTTGACCTCTCCCGGAGCCTATTATCAATTTTGATAGCCAGGTCTATCAGCTCATCCAGGGAATCGGGTTCGTCTCGGTAAGCGAGTTCGTCTTTGATCTTCTCATTTAACGAATGTAGGAAGGCTGCTTTAAGCGCCGGGCTGTTCCAGCCAGAACCGGCTGCTAGCGTGCGGAACTCAATAGCGAGTTCAGCAACGGCACAATTACCCTGCTTTAGGCTCCAGAGAAGCTTAGCAGACTGTTCCTCACCGTGCTTTACGCAGAAGGTTTGTTTAAATTTCTCAATGAACTGAGTGAAGGTGCATTTATCTAGGGACTCCAAATCAAACAGAGCTTGTGCCCACTGCAGGGCCTTACCTCTGAAGAGTGCGATCATGTACGAGATCTTATTTGCGTCTTCCCGGAAGGTTTAGGGCGAACGCTCGAAGGCAAGTGTGCACTGCAGGAGAAATCCAACGCTCTTGGATAAGTCGCCCGTGAACGGCTCTGGAGGTGGGGAGGCGACCTCGTGGAAGGCTTGGGTCGCAGGAGCCTCCTTGAAGGATGAGGCGGAGGCTGCAGGATGAGGTGTCTGGGATGGGACCTTAGAGGCAAGATCATGGAATAACTTAGTTAATTGACTTAGACTTTGGAAGAGGGAGGTCTGCTGCTGTGTTATATTTTGGAGCGCTGCCTCATGGCAGCCCGGCAGTATGCCCTGCTCCGAAACAGCTGAGCGTAGGTGTGTCGCAGAGTCCGGGTGGCCAGATGGTTCTGTCATGTTTTTAGCTTTCGGACTCTAGTGCAGACACACAAACGACTCAGTGAGACTGGAGGTAAGGTTTGCAAAAGTAATTTATTTTCCTCTTTACTCGAAGGATCCAGGAACTCAGAAAACTCAGAACCACTGGGAACTTGGAGGACAACCACTGGAGACAAGAGATGGAGGTGAGTGATCTTTCAATGGTGCTTGGCAGGAGGAAAAACAGAAGTTTGTGAATTCTTACTTTGCCGTTGGTGCAGATTGCACTGAGGAGGAATTGGGGAGGTTTTGATCCTTGGTGCGTGGAAGAGGGACCGACTCTGGGGTGTTTGTCTCCAGGAAGCAGAACGATGGTGGACAGGCAGTAGGAAACCTTGAACTCAGCCAGATACCTTGAGGAGGAAGCCCAGTATGCCGGAAAGGAACAGACGCTCAGGCTGCAGGCCGACCGGCAGGTCCGGGACGGCAGAGTGACTGGAGGGAAAAAGGCAAGGAGGTAAGGATCTTACGTGCAGTAATTTGCCGACGGCAGAAAGGCAGAGGAAGTGGCTTGTTACCACACAACGCGGTTTAACTATCTGGCGTCTGCTCCAGGTTGGCACTCTCGTTTTGAGTGCTCCTCCTCAATCACACTGAGTGGCACCAGCTGCAGGAGCACGATCACCAATCTGCACCCTTGGATGGTAAACAGGTGAGGCAAGCACACACACACACCCTCACAAGATGGTGCTGTTACACCCCCGTCACAACAGCAAACAGATGCAACATCCATTATAACGCAGACAGGTGGCACTGTTACACCCCCATCACAACAGCAGACAGATGATGACGCTATTTTAACTCAACGTGATAACGAGCAAATAATTGAACGCCCCTATTTTAACAACGTTGAAGTTAGACATGATTTAGTCATACCTGTGTTACAGTAACCAGATTTAGCATTATTTTATAGAAATGTCATGGGCCAATTAGCTGGGTTGGCATATAGATTTAGCAGTCTTGTGAAAATGGCTGACTTGGTTCAGATTGAATTGGTTTCAGATCAACAGTATCATCATAGAACGTTTGTAGTTGACACACAAGAAATTTTAGACCAATTTGCAACATTTCTGAAAGAGGTTGTTCAGTCTAACATGGACATCTTTGCCCGTGAACGTTTACATTTATCATTCAGATCATCACCAACCAACGTGGAGGGAGGTTGGGAAAAAGGAGAATACAGACGTTGCTGGATGATGACTTAATTAAGAAAAAGAGAAGACATCTGTACATCGTAAATAACCGTAATGACCAGATTTGTTTTGCCATCTGTCTAGCTCATGTATTTAACCCCGATTGTACAGATGAGGAGGCTGTGATACGAGGAGTTTCTCTACAGGAAAGAGCGGGTCTCTCAGCTCAAACCCCTATTTTGATATTCCACAGAAACAATCCAAAAAGAATGTTACAAAAGTTCGAGACTTTTACGATAGAACAAACCCTGTGTTCCTTTTCTTCCTTTTTTTACACCAAAACCATTATTTTGGAATCAAAAAAGCGTTCATTGGATAAAAAAAAACATCTGCGCACACTGCTTCCAGGCATTTGAGAAACCAGAACGCCATTGGTGTGAAGATTACTGTCCGGTATGTAGGGGGACTGATCGCAAACAGCTACAAAGACGGTTTATAAGATGCGCAGATTGCCAGCAGTTATGTTTTAATGCAGTATGTTTTCAGAAACACAAGGCCCCTGTCAGAGACACTAGCTCTTAAACAAAAAATGTTTTGATTGCGGTTACATGTACAGAGGTTCTGGTGCCGTGCACCAGTGCCCCAAACCTACCAGTCGCATATGTGGGGTAAAATTAGAGACGGATGAAAGAGGACATCATTTATGCTACATACAAACAGCATCTGTGGACACAGACCTTAACGAAAAATGCTGTTACTATGATGTGGAAACTTTTTTATCAGCCGATAAATAACACAAACCTATCTGGTTTGTATGAAAACGGATGATGGTAGGGAGAAGTCTTTCTATGGTTTGTCTTGCATGATCGATTTTTTTATATTACATTAGGAGAACCCACTTTTTACAAGCACATATTGCTCACAACGCCCACGCCTTTGATTCGTATTTAGTATTAGAAACTGTGACAAGGGCCGGTTTAACCCCACAGATTCTGATGCAAGGTGCCAAGATTCTGTGTTTCACAGAACAGCATTACCGTTTGAAATTCATAGGCAGCTTATCTTTTGTTGCTGCAAAGTTGACCAAGGGATTTTTCCCACACAGATTCTCATCGGAGGAGAATTTAAATTACAGAGGGGTATGCCCCTCTGTTGAATATTATGGTGTTAACGAAATGTCGTCGTATGAACGGGAGGCGTTCAATGCATGGTACAGTTCTGTGTCGGACAATGTATTTGACTTTAGTGAACAGGCCATTTTCTATTGTCTAACAGATGTGCGCATAAAAGATTACGTAATGAGTTCTTCGATGATGCGAATATTGATCCGTTCAATCAAATAACCATTTCGTCTGCCTGTATGCGTGTCTTTCAAGCCAGTTTTCTACAACTTGAAACGCTGGCCATACCATCTCCGACAAATTACAATGAGCAGTGTAAACGGTTTTCATCACCCGCTATTCAATGGTTGGAATACACGGCTGCGAAAGAAAATATAAAAATCATACATGCACTGAATGAAGGCGAGCGTAAAATAGGGGACTTATTTGTAGACGGTTATGCAGAAACACAGGGGGTTAAACATTGTTATGAATTCTTGGGATGTTTTTTCAATGGTTGTGTCGAGAATTGTTACCCACACGCAGAACATCCGTTCTTTAAATAGCTAAATGGGGAAATTTATGCGGAAACCATGGAAAGATTGCAAACATTGGAAGACCAACACAACGTTAAAGTTGTGAGCATATGGGAACACGAGTGGGGAGAGATGTGTAAAACAGATCCTTCTGTCATAAGATTTTTGTCCAGTTACCAAACACCCGAACTGCTAGACCCCCGCGCCGCTTTTTATGGCGGTCACACCAATGCTGTGCACGTAAGACACACTGCAGCTTCTGATGAACAGGTGATGTAACAGGATTTTACATCGCTGTATTCGTACGTCGACGCCACAAAAACATTCCCCCTCGGCCATCCTGTCATCATCAGAGATAATTTTTCTGGACCTACAGAGTATTTTGGTCTCATATAAGCCGTTGTTCGCCCCCTTGGGGTCTGTTTTTCCCAGTGTTGGCTTCAAAATAAATGGAAAATTGGTTTTCACTCTGTGTCACACCTGTGCATCGATAAAAAATCCGACAGAATCCTGTAACCACGATAAGGAAGACAGAGCGTTAGAGGGTACGTGGGTCACTGTAGAATTCAATGAGGCCTTAAAACATGGTTATACGGTAGACACGATTATAGAGGTGTGGCATTTTGAACGAAAAAGCGAGAGAATATTCACAGACTACATACACACGTTTATAAAAAGAAAACAGGAGGCATCAGGGTACCCAGAAGGGGTTACCGACCAAGAAAGTCGTGAGAAATACATCAGGCCACTTTTTTGATACAGGCCCCGTTAAGCTACAGTGGAAGTTTGAGAAAAAATACAACATCCCTTCGAACCATACCAGCAATGTTTTCATAGCAGCGTTTACAACTGCCTTTGCCCGTCTAGAACTGTACGGTTGTCTGTCAAAACTACAAGAATGAGTCCCGTACATGGACACAGATTCCATCGTGTACATAACAAGGAAAGCTGAAGAACCGTTAAAAACAGGCAATTATTTGGGGGACCTTATTAATGAATTGCCCCCTAACGATATGATCCAAGAGTTTGTAGCTGCAGGTCCTAAAAGTTATGGTTACCAGTAGAGACACAGTAAGAAACCTGTTTTAAAAGTCATGGGGATCACGCAAAACTTCCAAACGTCAGGTGCTGTAAACTTTGATTCTTTCAAAGATCTGGTGGAGTGTTATTTACAAAATGAGAGAAAAGAAGTACACACACGCCAAAACACCATCAGACGCGATAAAAGCGGCTTTCATCTAACAAATGTGTCATTTTACATAACGTTTAAGGTCGTTTACGACAAAAGACGTCTTTTTTCAGACAGTAAAACATTACCATTTGGATATTAAAAATGGATGAAGTGGATTTTGACCCCTAGATTTAAAAAACACCCTTTCCCTGTCTAATAGCTGGTACAAGCGGGTGTGGTAAATTAATGTTTGTAAAAAATGTTTTGGAGAATTGTATGCAAGTTTTGGATTCTGTACCTGAAAACGTGGTTTGGATTTTGAAGGATTTTAATCTATATTCAATTTAAACCTTAACTCTATAAGTTCCATGCGTGTTCATTTTTATCAGAGAGGAGACGAGAGTAATTTAATTTTTTTTAGATTTTAATACAAGAAATCAAATACTGATTCACAGAGTTCCTTAAAACAGATCAAATACTAGTTTAGAGAATTTCTTAAAACAGTTTAGATATTTAGCTTACAGAGGGGTATAAATTACCCTCTCTGGGTCACCCACCAAAGAATGACAACCTATATAACAGAAACATTAAGTTTTATATTTTAACACAAAGTTAGAGAACCTCCCCCCTAACGTTAAATATGGGACACAAAACATGATTGGTTCATTCAAACTTTTGCCAAGACCAGCCTCCTTACAACCATGCATGCATAATTAATTACCTTCCTGTTATTCTGACTTTGCAAACCAGCTCTAACTAGAGTTTTTGCTGACCGTTATTTCTTACATGTCCTAATCTATTGCCCTAATCTTTTGCTGTCCAGACATCCTCCATATCCTGTTTTTCTCCACTAGTTTGGGTGCAAAGGTTTAACATCCTGTTCTAAAGTTCTTGTTTTTATCTAACTAACTTGTATGCACATGACAAAACATCTCTTTAAGCAGTAACAACACTTCAAAGCGGTTATAATAAAGTCACCAATACATTTCATACATCCCAAAGTAATGTTTTATACTGTATTTCCCATCAATTTACACTCCGTTTCAACCTATGTACATTGAATTGCAAAAGATAAAAAAGCTGTGAAATTTGTAAAAGGACTTCCTGAATCTTTCGAGGATGATGACCTCTTCCCTGATCACCAGACACACCTGGTTATTCTAGATGAAGTGTTGTTTCAGCCTTCTGAAAGTCCAGAGGTTGTAAAGATTTTTACACAATATAGACATCACAAAAACATGAGTGAACATCTTCCATCAGGGTAAACATGCAAGAACCATCAGCTTGAACAGTAATTACATGTTATTGTTTAAAAAACCCAGGGAAAGGTCGCAAGTTAGCATTTTAGCACCACAGATTTTTCCTACTCAAAACAAATACTTTATGGAGTGTTTTGCTGATGCCACAAAGAGTCTATACGGATATTTAATCATCGACCTCACACTTACATGCCCAGAACGGATCAGACTATGGAAAAGTTTGCTTCCTGGCGAGCTGTCAGCTGTATATCTGTCTAAAACCAAGTGAGGCACCATGTCGGCACGTTTAAAAAGAAATGTACCGTTACTGAAGGCTTTATACAACTATGCGAATGTTATTATGACAGATGTGTTGAGAAGCATACCTAAACGTGAGCGCAGAAACTCCGAATATATCATGCATATACTGACAAATACTAGCTGGACACCAAGCGGGAGGTTGTTTACAAGGGACAAGTAATTAATTAGACTGTGATATCAACATCGCATTGACCAAAAATGGTATTCAGAGGGTAGTTTATTAATCCGACGGCAGCGTCCCTGGCTAGATTTGAACCATCGGCGTTTGTTATCCTTAACCTGAGGTAAATGAGGGTGTCTGATAGGTCTAAATATGTTTCCCCGTCTCCTGGGATAAAGAATTCGATCGGACCACCCTCTGTGATAGCGGATACGGGTTGAATCTCGGTATAAGTTTTATCTTCAACAGAAAGTTGTGTCCCGGGGGTCTCTTTCTCCCTCTACTGGATAGAACGACAATTCCATATCCGCCTTGACCCCCCTCCTCATTCTGATCAGGACGAGTGGTTATTTTTGTCACAGCTCGACCGATGACGTCAGAGGCTATGTTTGAAGCCGCTGTTTTCAAGTGTGGTTTTGCTATGGCTATGCCTTTTCTGACAAACGGTGAAACAAACCTAAAAAGGCAGGAAAATAAACCTGCAATGCCTTTTCCATAGAGGGTCGCTGCCCCATAAAACCCAGGTAGGTTTCCACCTGCCTGATTCACATAATAATTGAAGAAACGATGGGTATCTTGTCGATATGTGGCTGATGCCATGGTGAAGTTCCTCAAGAATGATGATTGATCGACGCTGTCTGGTTAAGAGTGAGGTTTGAAGAGACCTACTCTCGGCTCATATGACGTTGTACGGGTCGAAAATGTAGTCTTAGAATAGTTTCCCCGCAGCTAAAATTCACAGGAATGTTCTGATCCGTTTTGATCTGAAACCGGCACGTAGTTGAGGGGCTTAAAAGTCTGAGTGATGATGTCACCAAAAGTCACCTGTACGGGTAGTGTGAGTAAAAGCGGTGCATATGCATCCCCCAATATCTGATGGCTGACTATATCGCTGTAAAAATACAGATGGTAGAAGCCTGCTTTAATATCTGCTGGGAATGGTGCCGCTCTCTTGTTAAATATAATTCATTCCCCCGGTAAAACACCGATCATGTATGCCAGCGGTGCATAAAATCGGAGGTTCCACGGACCACCGGCTTGAAATTCAAAAATGTTTTTGAACGGGTGAATGTCTTATTGTACATCAGCGCCAATTTTTCTCAAGGCCGTATTAATCTCCGTCTTCAAAGCAACGATTCCGTTGTAATATCCGGCTCTAATTTTTTGGCGAACTTTCCTTTCATCATCTTTTTTTTTCCAATCAAAGAATGCAGAATCTTCCGGTACATTAGGCCATGTATGATGGTAAGAGATTTCTGTCAAAGCCACCTCCCAGTCGCCGATTAGGTTTATATGCTGTGCCAAGCTCACTCAAAAATCAGAGGATTGGTTATCTCTGAAAACATCCAGACTGGCATTTGATGGCAGAGTTATGTAAAAACCGTTATCCATATTTTCACCTTCTGTGTTGAAGCGGTTGTGAGATCTCTTATCACAACAAATGTTTTTTTATGCATTTTTTAAGATCGCTAACCTTTACCCAACTGATGAATTTTTCTGGCCAGTTTTTCCATCTAGCTAATGCCTGTTTTTCACCCTTAAAGAGGCTATATGGAGTTTCTATATGAAATGCTATATGAAATTTCAACTTGTGACTGACACCTGTGGCCAAAAACGATCTTCGATCTTTTCAGGGGTTTACCTTTTGAAGTTTTATGTGGAGTTCCTGTTGGTGTCAGAGTTGTCCTGGGTCTCTTCTGTGTATTTGTCCAATCCATTGCACCGCTTGCGAGTGTAGGCTAATCGCTGACTATTGGTGGTGATCTGAAACGTTTAACATGAACGCGCATACGTCACATCCACAGACACAGCGTGCGAAAAATCCGACCCGACAGAAAAAAGGAACAATTGGATTCAGGATTATAGGTGCACCCACGGTGAGCTGACAAGGTTTCAGTATGCTTATCAAAAGATGTTTAAGTCATAAATGGTCAAAGCAAAATACTAATGATACGTTTATTTTGGGGGGAAAGTTCCATATAGCCTCTTTAACAACCCGGTGTTTTAATATCTTAGCCACTTGATAAAAACAATCATTTTCCAGTTTCAATTTCTGTAATTCAGGCTCATAAAAGGAACCCTCTATAGGTTCACCATCCATGTCCGTCAGTTTGTACACTGTGAAAACTTAATCTGTATAACTTTGTTCATACTTTTTATCAAAAACACCCCGTAGTTTCGATAACCTGACCAGATCACCCTTCTTGAATTTCATTTTAAGTCTTGTTCAAGGTGTAGATCCATAAAGACTGTCAAAAACTTCATCTGTGTTCTCAGGGGTTACTTCATTAAGTGCCATTTTTATGCTCAAATGGTAACTGTGGTTGTAGCTTGAAAGCAGGTCTTGAAGAATATCTACGTACCTCGGTGTGTAAAATAACGCCACATTCTAGTTTTCAGAGTTCTGTTGAATCTTTCTATGACTGAGGCCTTTAAATTGCTCGTTGTGCTGAAATGCCCAAAACCGTATTTTTTCATCAATGCATTGAACTTTTTATTAAATAATTCTTTCCCCGCATCGGTCTGAAAATTCTGCGGTATTTGACTTTCTTTGAAAACGGATTCAAAGGCATCTACCACCTCTTGTGCCATTTTACTCTTTATTGCTCGGAAGTAACCCTGCTTTGAAAACACATCGATGATGTTTAATAAATAATTATAACCATTGTTGTGCACCGCCAAGGCCTGCATATCACATAGATCAGCCTGAAACTGTTTCAAAGGTCTGGTGAAAAACACTCTATTACGCAGAAAATTAAGTCTTGCTGGTTTGTGGAGTGTGTACGCGTCTTGGTCGGAGAGAAAGTCTTTAACTTTTTCAACTTCAAATCTCTGACCATTGTGATCGAAAAATGTATTATTATGATTAATCTTTTAGTATTATTAACACTGAGAGCAGAAGAGCCAGACAACAGGTGTTGAGTTCGAGGTTAGAGAAGACATCACTGCCTGAGAAAATATTGATTCTTCTTACAAACTTAGTTTTGAGAGTTTCTCTTATTGTGTTACATATAACCCAAGCTATTGCCATTGTTTTGTATTTGTCAAAAGTCACTTATTCACAGCTAAAGAGCCAGATTTCTTCATCCGGAGATATCCCCACCCTGAGGTTAATAGTTGTGTCTTCAAAGTGATAGAGGCAAGGTTGCTGAACTTTATAAATACTTATTTTCATATGAGCTTGTTAGGTAGTGGGGTAGTAGGTAGTAGGGAGTTAGGAGGGGGGCAGCATTCAGCATTCACTGTGATCTGTGCTGTTCTCCTGTATGATCAATTCAACTTTTATTAAAACCTCCAAACTCTTAAAGGAATCTCTCTCATCTTTATTAAGAGTCTTAAATGCCATAACACAATCTTTGCTTGGTAAAGATCGACTGAGTCTGTCCAAACCACCAAAACTCCCTGAATGTGATGGTGTATTATTAGCTTTCTCCATCATCCTGCGCTCCATCTTTCTAGTTCTTCTTAAACCCATGAATGAAATGAGACAATTTGTTCTGTGTTACTTTTTTTTTTAATAAAAAAAAGTAATGATACGCGTTTTAATTCAACAAAAGCAGTATGAATGTTTTAATTCAACAAAAGTAAGATAAATGTTTTAATTCAACAAAAGCAGGGATACATGTTATAATTCTATACAAGCATGGATACATGTTTTTTTGTTTTGTTTTTTGTTTCTAAATCAAAATTCTCTAGCACACAGTAAAATGTCAAAAATCAATCAAAACGATCAGTCTTCAAATCCAAAACACTTTGAGACAGCATTCAGTTCAGTGAGTTGGTTCTCTGAATAAATGTTTTCATACAATTCAATGATGGAAGAATGTAGTTTAAAACCACACTTGAGCTCATGCATCAAAGTTTTTACCACCGTTATAACTTTGCCATCGGCCGCTTGTATATGCTTGCGATGCAACAGGTTTTGAATAGCCGATATGAATTTAGGGGTGATCATTCTTTTGCTAATCCCCTCAAAATGCAACTGCAGATAATCTTCATTCATCTCGCTTAAGCATTGGTGCTGGCGTTGGCTCGGGTGCCAGATTTGACACCCGTAGCAGTTCTCTGTAATGTATTTAATATAGGTCACATTGAATAAGTGAAGCAACGCTGTTTTTATAGTCTTTACCAGCAGAGAAGAGAACCATCCATCCACCTCATTTCCCAGCTCCGACACGGGGTCCATGACTGCATCGCTGTGGGTTGAGAACACCAGCTCTCAGGAATGGGTGTAGGCGGTCTCGGAGGCTTGTCATCCGCAGGGGTCAATTCCATCTGTGCATTGTCATCAACCGCTGCCGATAGACCGCCGTCATCGGGGGCGATAGATGAAGCAGCAGTGACGGTGCCTCTTAGCCAGGCAAAAAAAATGTTCGTACGGAGGTAGACTCGGTGCTGGTGATGCTTCTGGAGACACCGTTGAGTCCATGGGGGTGGGAGGATGGTATGGTCCGGGGAAACCCAGCACATCTACCGGTTGTGATCCGTATAGGTCCTGAGAAGGGTCAAAAGAGCCCCAGTATGCTGGTGAGGTCATTTGGAAACCGCCGTTCTTCATTCTGTTCCTGTAATTGGCTGTGAGCTGAGGCTTTGTCATGAACCAGTTATATGCGTGTTGGAGCTGGGCGGAGCTCAACGGAGGTGTGGTTAGGTGAAGGAGGAGGTGTTGCTTAAAAGAAAGCTTTTTTTTAACCTCCTGGAGCCTACTCAAACAGCTATGGCATGCAAATAGATGGGTGATTGTATAACCAAGCCCTTGAACGAAATCTTTAATGGCCTGCAAAGGCACTGAGAAGGTGGTGGTGAAACGCCTTTGTCTTTACAGAAAATAACTCGACCTCCATTAGAGTTCCATGTTTTTTACTCTCATGCAAGCTTTTTATGAAGAACACGTCATTAAGGGGATTCACTCTGGATTGAAAAATGGTGAAGTCGATAACATCTTCCTGTTTAGCTTGCAATGCGTTGCACTCATGGCCCTCAGGGGAGATTGGTAAATTTTCTTTATCATCATCATCTTCTTCATCATATCCGCCTGAACAAGGTCTTTCAGTCAACCATGTCCAGTCCTTGGACGCAAATGATGTAAGGGTAGAAAAGTCAGGGTTTTCACCATCGTGCCTTTGATAAAGATACAGCACACCCACCTCGTAATTGAAATGTCGTACTGCTTTAAATTCCATTCGTTCTGCATTATTTCAACAGGAGGGTTTAAAAACAAACGAGTCTCTTCATCCGGCGGTTTTTTCTCATTCAAATTCACTGGTTCGGTCTTAGAAGAAACCGTTGTTGTTGGGAGAGAAGCATCCATCTCTGCGTTGTTTTTTTTAATGTTTAGACACTGCTTTCCTCATGATAACCAATGCCTTTTCTCTATTTCAAAGCAGAAAAACCCAGACTCCTCCTTTCCTATGAAAACCACGCCTCAACACCATTCTGACGAGCGTTTGACATAAAGTTTTAGCTCCCCCTCCCACTAGGGGTCATAAATCCTGTTTGACATAAAGTTTTGACCCCCCCTCTCCCAACACTTGTTTGACCCCCCTCTCACCACCTGTTTGACCCCTCCCCCTTCCCCCGGAAGTCATCAATCCTGTTTGACAGAAGTTTTTCACCCCCCCTCTCCCAACACCTGTTTGACCCCCTGCGCTGACCTTTGACCCCATCAATCAAAGGTCACATTCCTGAGTGACACATAATGGGTCTTTAGTCTCTCTGGCAGTTTATAACCTTCTGGATACAGAGTTTCCATTACGCTGTTAACGTGGGGCTAACGTGCCTGGACCTGGGAATATAGAGTGTATAACGGAGGCTTGGGTTGTTATGTCGAATTGTCTGAATTTGTGGCAGTTATTTGGGACATTTAAGCCACTCTATCTTTTAAAAACAGTAAGATGTACGCTATACACCGTTAGCCTTTGCTGTATAATTAAAATAACATCTAAGTAGCTTCATCAGTAGGCCTACTACTACATAGCAATAACTGATAACTGCCTAGTGTGCAATTTATATTGATAAATTCTTTCTGAATTTTATCTTCAAACTGACATGATGCCAGTGATCCTTTATAATTTTAACAAATGTAATGTGAAATAAATCATTCAAATGATGGTAAATTCAATATCTAATTTGTAATTTTGTTACATACTCCAATTATGGATGTCTGTCTATTCACTGCTATAGAACTAAAAAAAAGTGTCGGATGGATTTAGAGATCTTAAGCAAATATTAGAAATGGGCCATGGGAGGCGTTCCTCCACAAAATCACATAGATGAATAGATTTAATAGATTATTCTTACTGAAAAAATATTTAAACTAATATATTATCTTTAGATACAGAAAAAGCATTTGATAGAGTTAACTGGAAATTTTTATTTGCAACATTACATAAACTTGGGCTCGGAAATTCTTTTATAAACTGGTTGAAAATATTATACAGCTCCCTGACAGTATGTATCAGGACTAACAATCAAACATCATCAAGATTTTATCTTAAGAGAGGTACAAGGTAGAGGTGTCCACTTTCTTTCTCCCTGTTTGCTATTTTATTGAACTATTAGCAGCAGCAATCAGGGAATCAGATAATATTAAAGGTATACAAAATGCAATAACGTGGAACATAAAATCAGTTTGTATGCATATGATGCATTGCTTTTTCTACAACATTCACAAATGTCTCTCTCACAGGTAATCATGTTGATAGAATCTTACTCAAGAGTCGCATATTATTCCATAAATTGGTTAAAAACTACAGTCCTTCCAATCAATTGTTCTTTCCAGAGTCCCTTTGCTATTCAGCTCCAGTCAGGAAATATTACATATGTATGTATCAATGTCTCACCAAGACTGGCAGATTTATCAAAGCTAAACTGCGCCCCACTTTTAAAAACGGTGGGTGCATGCATACACCTATCTGGAATAACCCGAACATCTTCCACACTTATTTGTAAAATAATTGAATACCTCGAAGACATATTTTATGCAACAGATTTTATCCCTTTTAATATATTAGTTAGACAATATGGAATTAACAAGAATAGAGTCTTAGAATACCAACAAATGAAATCGATTATAAAAGGTTAATTTAGCCTTAGTACAGTTGAATTGCAAATTCCAGCAAGAATTTTAGATTTTCTTAATCTCAATCCCCCCAAACTGCTGCCTAAAATGTACAAAACATTAACTACATTGGATGAATAGATAGCCCTTCCTATTCAATAATGGGAGATGGACTTGTCAATCACCTTTGACCAAAACCTCTGGTCTCAGATATCTTTAAGAATCTTTAAAATAATTAAAAATCCCAATTTACAATTAATACAATATAAAATCCTTCATATAGTATATTATACAGCCCATCGGGTGTTCAAGAAGGGTTTTATGTTGTCTAATACCTGCTTACTATGAAGAAGCAACATACTGGACAATTATATTTATGCGTTTTTGTTCAGTCCACCCGTTAAGAGATTTTGGTGCCAGATATGTGAGGACCTATCATAGTGTCTGAAATTAAAGATCCCACCTTCTCCCTAGGTTTGCTTGCTAGGAAATTTAAATGATGTCACCATAGACACAAAGTCTCATTGTCACATTGCCTCATGCATCGCTAAGAAAACTATCCTCCTGAAATGGACAAATAAAAATGCCCTAAATATTAATCAGTACAGAGGTCTCCTGCTGGAACCACATTGGTCTTGAGACGACCTCTGCCTCCACATCTGATCAATCTCTTTGAGCTCCCTTGAACAGCGCCATCACCTAGTTGGGGTGGAGGACCCTTGATTTAGTTGTGTAGGGTATGGTCACTGATGTGGGGAGGAATTTGTGGCCTTGGGTGGTTACTCCAGACGGCTGCATTTGGTGCTTTAGGGGAGTTGCACTGGCAGACACGGGTTATTTGGGAGCTCTGGGGGCTACCTAGCTGGGGCCTTGACTGAGGATTGGCCACTATGGGGCGCCTTTTCTGCCGGTGTTAGCCGGTGGGAGTGGTGGTCGGTCACCAGCCCGCATGTGCTGGCACCTTTTTTTTCACCTCTCTGGGCTGGTTGTCATGGCCGGCTCCTAGATGGCCCCCTCCCATGGTTGCGTGTTGGGGTGTTGGCTGGAGGCTGCGGGGGGTGGGAGGCGTCTCTGGGCCGGGTCGGTCCTTTTGGCACTGGACATAGCTCCTGGGTCTCAGTCCTTGTGCTCTGTGGGGTGCTGGGGAACTCGTTTAGACACTGAGGGCCCTGGGTGGGGGATGGGGGTGTCTGGTAGCATTCCCATGTCCCTCCCCTCTGTTTTAACTGCACAATAGAACAATATGCATCAACACCACATTCGAGCAGGGGGAGAGAGGCTAGGGGTCTTTACACGCCCCTGTTCGCTGGCGTCCATCGAGGGTTGGGACCCTGGAGATAGGACAGGCTGTCTGGTCAGCAGCCGGGGCTGGTTGGCTGCTCTTGCCACTGTGGAGCACTGGCGGTCTGCTTGTCTCCTTCCTAGAGGGTAGCGGGTTTGTCTCCTGGTCGGAGGGACAGGTTGCTCTGCTGGGGCTTCGGTGCCTGGACCTGGGAGTATAGAGTGTATATGGGGTGTGTGAATGAGTGTAGAGCATCCTCTATTTACTGTCTTAGTGTGCCGGTGTAAATTTGGTGCGTAAGAGGGAGTGTTTGTATGCATGTTTCTGTATGTCTCTGTCTACCTGTCAGGTTGGGTCCTTGGCTCCCCTCTCGCCTGGCGCACCTCAGACACCTAGTGGGAGCCTATTTCCCCTCTGTCACTGCCTGCCAGTGACTGATGCTTCTGGTGCGTTTATGGCTTTCGATGGGGCTGGGGGGCTGGGGGCCTGGGTGCGGTCCGGCTCGGCCCTTGTGCATGACTGGCCGGGCCGGGGTGGGCTAGTGGGTCCGGTTGCTGAAGTGTTGGGCCGTGGTTCTCCTTGGATTGTTTGGGGCACCTCTTTTGTAGCTGCCGGTTTTTAATTTTTTGCGGGAGTGCTGTTTGGTGGCTCGGCAGGGGCCAGACCAGGTGCTCAAATCCATTGTCTGTTCTGTGGGTTCCGAGCCTGGTCAATTCATTGTTGGGTTTGTCTGGCCTTGGTTGGGTGCCTGTTCTAGGCGCTCTGTGGGGGGCGGAATCTGGATCTGGGGGCGGGTAGATCTGGTGTCCAGGTGCTGTCTGGGCGTGGCTCTCCGCCTGCTGTTGCTGTTACTTTGGTTCCACGATGTGATCGGGGGGGTTGGAGCTGGGGATTCGGCGGTGGGCGTTGGCCTGGGGCGGCGTTGGTGTGTGTTGTCCATTGGCTGCGGTCCCTCCGGTCTTGTGACATTGGTGGGGAACCCCTGGTCCTGGGCCGGGCCCACCCTGGTGAAGCCGGTTACCGGCAGAGCCTGTGGGCTCATCTCTGCGACCTCTCGGACCCCTGCATTGTAGCTGCTGGATGTTTTCTTCTGGATTTTCCTTTGGTGAACGGTCTGCCCTGCAACGGTTCGCCTTGTGCTCCTAGACTCTGGGGCCTTCTGGGTGTCCGTGTCCCCGTCCTCCTTCATGTCTGCGTTGCTTCACTTGGGACGGATTCGCGGCTCCTTACACCAGCTGTCCGGCACTCTTGTGGGGAAATGTTGTGTGTACCTGCATGTTCGGTGTTTGTGGAAGCATTCTTGCGCTGTGAGTGTCATTAATGGTTGGTGGGTGCCAGTTGATCCTACATCCAACATCAAGGGGTGTAGGCTACGTGCAAAAACAGTAGAACCATTAGCTTGGAAGAAACCACACCTTTCGAGACTTTTAAAGTTTAAAATTGTTTTAACACCTCCTCCTCAACTTATCAGGAATGTGTGGCTTCAGTTGAGGTAATTTTTCAGCTTTTGCAATGTTAATCAACTGCTCCCGTGTCTAAACCGGCTTTTTGCTATGGTTATGTATCATAACAAATTATGAAACAATGAAAAAAATAATCCTTCTAATTCAAGGCACCAAAACCTAGAACGTATACACTTCTGAAAAATTTTGTCTTTCCTCAAGAAACCAGGGGAAAAAACAAGCCTCAACATGTAGCCAGCTGAGCAACTCCAACACGCAGTCACACAGAGCAGAGGAATTCATTTAGTATCCTCAGTGACAGCACCTTGCTCAGTTGAAGGGAAAAAAATTAGTGATGTGTCGGTCTCAAACTACTTAGAACTTTGAAATGAGCGACTGGACCCTGCTCCTGCCTGAACAGCGGTGAAGACAAAACACATTGCAAAGTGGAGAAAATAAGTGACAGCAGGAAACGCAGCAACATCTGGTTGCATTTTAATTACACTGATAATTCACCTGGCTCTACAAATATCTACATTATCTTAGATTTTCTATATTAGCTGCATTTCCACTATCTGAACTGCAGGGTCATTTTACGAGATCTTTTATCTGACAGGCTAATCTGTTGTCCCACTCCTCTCAGCTGTTATGTCTAGTGAGAATTATGCAATGCAAGTTCAGATAGTGATACAAGCCTATTGTTTAACTGTAAATAGTTCAAATTTTATTAATATTTTACATACAATCAGTTTGTTTTTGTAATTTATAGTTTATTTTTTGTAGCACTTTGTTCCATTGGGAAAATATATATATATATATATATATATATATATATAAATTTTGAACATTCAATATAATGTATGTTTGTATATTAATAACTCATGTTGCAGATTATTTTGCATCATTTTTGGTCACAACTTAGTTTAAGGAACAATAAATGTGAGGAGCTGGATGGTTTTAAGGAGGAGATACATCACTGCTTGTCCTAAAGGAGTCCGAATTCTCCTCTCTAGAAACAAAGTAAAACCATAGTGAATGATGTAAACCTGCTGTGTTGGCTTCCTTGCAGTTTTTTGGGTGTGTGACCAGCTAGCATTATAAACTGAATCTAACAACATCATTTTATTAGTTAGATTGAATTAGACTGTATCCAACTGAATTTGAATCTATAGAGATAATTAGTTTGCATTGGATTGATTTGATTATCCCGTTTTTGATGTGAACTGGGTCTGTTTATCTTGTGAGGTGTGTTGAGATACCATTAGTCTGTATAAATAAAGTGAAGCAGGTTTGCTGAGATTTGGCTGCTGTTTCATCATTCTCTTTCCTCTTAGGATCAAGTCGGTTATTGGCCTTTTGATGGCCCTCCTTTAAAAAGACTATTTGATCAATTGCATAATGGTAATTATATTATATTGAGGTAATTTCATTGCTGTGAGAAGAAGTGGATCATTCCTGCTGGCTCAGCTCTCCTCCGTCCTACCTTAGCCCTCCCAGGCTACGATTGAACTCATTTTGACCACGAGTTACCGTGCTGGTGGGCCTCATTTGCTAATTGAAAAGTGATTGACAAATCAGATGCTCCAGGACTCGGAAAGCTCTCAGCCAATTTCCAAGCCCTCTGATCCCTGCCGATGTGACACAAAACAAGCTATGGAGGAGAATGGAGGGTGATGTTTTGAGGAATGAGGTGTGCGGGCCGCTGCAGTGGCTTCCCAGACTCGAGCCAAATGAAAGAGATTCGGGAACAGAGCGGCAGAAGCCAAATCCTTTATTGTAATTCCTGGCGAAGCAGTCGCCCGGCAGTTCAAATGCCTTCTGTCAGTGCCTTTATAGTGAGCAATAACAAATCTCCTGGCTAATGGTCAATGAATTAAGCTGCCAGCCTGTATAGACAGTGTGGGGAGAGTGTAGGCTGGAGCAGAGCAACTGGCCAATCTTCACCTGTCTCACCCTCACTGAAGGCTCATCACCCATCACAGGGGTTGGGCTGCAATTAGCAGAGACAAGTCATTTCAGTGCCCACAGCCAAGCAGAGCTCCCCGGAGAGAACTCTGGATCCTGTCTGATAGTTGTGAGCAGCTGCAGGGGGAGCTCTGCTCAGTTAGGAAAAGTGGATCTGAAGAAGGAGAAGCAGCACTCATCATGTGACACAGTTGAAGAACAGCTCAAAACAAACTGAATAATGGACAGAGGGGCAGACGTTAGTGAACCCTGGGAGTTCAAAGCTGACAGGAGAGCCATAAACAGAAAGCATGATGAAGCAAATAGATAACAGCATCTTAACCAGTCCTCTACAAAATAAACTCTAGAATACAGAGTGGAGTGCATGTGAGGATAAAGTCATTCTTCGTTGGTTTATGGGTCCCCTGATCTTGTTTACAAAAAATCTATAAAAAAAACAAAGTAAACTGAAAGAAAACAAAGAGAGCAGAATAGGAAACGAATCAGACAGAAAGGTTAAAATCAGCATTCAGCATGGTAGAGTTCTGTGTGTATCTGGTTGCATTGTGGTGTCAGTGCATGGGGTTGAGGTGACATGTTTCTCTTTTGGTGATGGTATGTAGAAAGCATAGTGCTCAAAGGACACCATTTACCTACCTACTTTCTAACAGATTTTCCCCACTCAGTGATACACCCTCTGAGAAGCAGACCCTGGTAATTGGCAGCTCCATCATCAGAAATGTGGCATTAGAGACACCGTCGACCATAGTCAAATGTATTCCAGGGGCCAGAACATGCAACATAAAATCCCAACTGAAACTGTAAAACACTGACAAACCACAGTCCAGACCAGGAAGCAGAGTCGTAGCTTAACCCACCTCTCTGCAGCTTCTGTACTGTCACCCACTCAATACCCAATTGAGACAGTGTCTTGCCCACGACCAAAATCAAATAGACTAACAGTTATCCTAACAAAGGAATTTGGAAAATCTCATTAAAATAAATACAGATTTGACTAAAGAGATGTGGTTTAATAAACATAAAATCACTCTCCTCAAAGACTTTATTAGTGAATGACTTGATATGTGATAATACACTTGATTTATTCTGCCCATCAAAAACCTGGCTACAGCAGGAGGATTTATAAATTAACAAGTAAGTAATTATAAATGAGTCAATTCCTTCCAAATATTAAAATGTTCACATTCCTAGAAGTACTGGAGGAGGAGGAGTTGCAACCATCTTTTATTCAGATTTACAAATTCATCCTAGACCAATTAATTGCTACAGTTCTTTTGAAAATTTAATCCTTAGTTTTCATCATCCAAGCTCATGCAGCATTAAAACAACTTTTGTTTGTGGTTTCATATCATCCATTAGGCCCTTACTGTAATTCTTAGATTAGATCTCAGATTTTCTTAATCTGATTTAGCATGAAATGCTGATAAGGTAATCATAACAGGGGATTTCAATATTCATGTGGACAATGAAAGTGACAGTCTAACTGCAGCCTTCAACGTTATCTTAGACTCAATTGGTTTTACTCATAAGGTGAAGGGACCAATGCACTCGGGTCAGGGCACTTTGGACTTTGTACTAACCTACGACATTGAGTGTGATGAAGTAACAGTCCTTCCACATAACCCAGTCCAATCTGACAATTGTTTGGTAACTTTTGAATTTACTTTACCTGACTTTCCCAAGCCTGAATTAAAATTTCACCATACCGCGGTGGAGAGGTTTGGGTGTCCCAATGATCCTAGGAGCTATGTTGTCTGGGGCTTTATGCCCCTGGTAGGGTCACCCATGGCAAACTGGTCTTAGGTGAGGGATCAGACAAAGCGCAGCCCGAAGACCCCTATGATGAGTACTAGTATTGGAGTCAGTGTTCCCTCGCCCGGACATTGGTCACCGGGTCCCCACTCTGGAGCCAGGCCTGGAGGTGGGGAATGTTGGCGAGCGCCTGGTGGCCAGGCCTTTACGCATGGGGCCCGGCCGGGCTTAGCCCGAAGAGGCAACATGGGCCCCTCTTCCAATGAGCACACCACCTGTAGGAAGGGCCATAGGAGTCGGGTGCAGTGCCGAAGGCGGGGACCTTGGCGGTCCGATCCTCGGCTGCAGAAGCTAGCTACTGGGACGTGGAACGTCACCTATTTGGTGGGGAAGGAGCCGGAGCTGGTGTGGGAGGTTGAGAGGTTCCGACTGGACATTGTCGGCCTTGCCTCCACGCATGGCTCTGGGTCTGGAACCCGTCTCTTTGAGAGGGGTTGGACTCTCTTCCACTCTGGAGTTGCTCCTGGTGAGAGGCGCCGAGCTGGGGTGGGCATACTTGTTGCCCCCCATCTCGGCGCCTGTACGTTGGGGTTTACCCCGGTGAATGAGAGGGTAGCCTCCTTCCGCCTTCTGTGCTCATCATGGATTGTCCATAACGAACACCATGTTCAAGCATAAGGCTGTTCATGTGTGCACTTGGCACCAGGATACCCTAGGCCGCGGCTCGATCATCGACCTGGTTGTCGTTTCATCTGACCTGCGGCCGCATGTTTTGGACACTTGGGTGAAGAGAGGGGCAGAGCTATCCACCGACCACTACCTGGTGGTGAGTTGGCTCTGGTGGTGGGGGAGGACGCTGGACAGACCTGGCAGGCCCAAAGGTGTTGTGAGGGTCTGCTGGGAACGTCTGGCGGAGTTTCCTGTCAGAAGGGGTTTCAACTCTCACCTCCGGCAGAACTTCAAAAACGTCCCGGGAGAGACAGGGGAGATTGTGTCCGAGTGGGCCATGTTCCGTGCCTCCATTGTCAAAACGGCTGACGGTATGTGGCCACAAGGTAGTTGGTGACTGTCGCGGCGGAAACCCTCGAACCCGCTGGTGGACAGCGGCGGTGAGAGATGCTGTCAAGCTGAAGAAGAAGTCCTATCGGGCCTTCTTTGCCTGTGGGACTCCGGAAGCAGCTGTTAGGTACTGGCAGGCCAAGCGGAGTGCGGCTCGGATGGTCACTGAGGCAAAAACTCGGGCGTGGGAGGAGTTGGAGAACGACTTCGGTATGGCTTCGAAGTGATTCTGGTCCACCATCCGGCGTCTCGAGGGGGGGAAGTGGTCTGCCACCAACACTGTTTACAGTGGGGGCGGTGTGCTGCTGACCTCAACGCGGGACTTTTTGGGTCGGTGGATGGAATACTTCGAAGACCTCCTCAATCCCACCGACACGCCTTCCTGTTTGGAAGTGGGGTCTGGGGACTCTGGGACGGGCTCTCCAATCTCTGGTGCTGAAGTCGACGAGGTTGTTAAAAAGCTCCTCGGTGGCAAGGCACCGGGGGCGGATGAGATTCGGGCGGAGTTCCTCAAGGCTCTGGATGTTGTAGGGCTGTGTTGGCTGACGTGGCTCTGCAATATTGCATGGACATCGGGGGCAGTTCCCTTGGATTGGCAGACTGGTGGTGGTGAAGGGGACCACAGAGTGTGTTCCAACTACAGGGGGATACGTTTTGGTGGCCTAAGGATCAGGTCTCTGCTTTTCGCTGATGATGTGGTCTTGTTGGCTTCATCCGAACATGATCTACAGCTCTCGTTGGAGCAGTTCGCAGCCGAGTGTGAAGCGGCTGGGATGAGGATCAGCACCTCCAAATCCGAGACCATGGTCTTGAACCGGAAAAGGGTAGTGTGCCTTCTCCGGGTCGGGGATGAGGTCCTTCCTCAAGTGGAGGAGTTGAAGTATCTGGGGGTCCTGTTCACGAATGAGGGATAAATGGAGCTGGAGATCGTTAGGCGGATTGGTAAGGCGTCTGCAGTTATGCGGGCGCTGTACCGGTCTATCGTGGTGAAGAGAGAGCTGAGCTGAAAGGCAAAGCTTAGAGATAGGGTGAGAAGCTCGGTCATCCGGAGGGGGCTCAGAGTAGAGCCGCTGCTCCTCCACATCGAGAGGAGCCAGTTGAGGTGGCTCCTCTCGGGGAAGACCAAGGACTCGCTGGAGGGATTATGTCTCCCAGCTGGCCTGGGAACGTCTCGGGATTCCTCCCGAGGAGCTGGCCCAAGTAGCCGGGGAGAGGGAGGTCTGGGTCTCTTTGCTTAGGCTACTGCCTCCGAGACCCGACCCCGGATAAGCGGAAGCTGATGGATGGATGGATAGAACTTTAACAGACAGTGCTGTAACAAGTTTAAAGGCTTGTGTTCCATTCTTGTTTTCTTGTGTGTTTCAGAGTAACACTTTCACAGCCGCAGGAATGGATGTGGTGACGAAAAGGTTTTTGACGTTCCAAGCGCAAGGAAGAGTCAGAGCGGGGTGGCGAGGTGTTGGTGCCGGAAGGTGAGCAACAGCATGCTGAGCAGAAGAGGGGATCCGGGAGAAGCTGGAGCCAGGTTGCTGGTGGAGCTAGCCACCAGGCTGCTGCTGGTGGAACCAAGGCTGGGGAGAGTAGCAAGGCAGAAGGGTCAGGTCTGAATATTCGTGATCTGACCAATGGATGCTACGAATGATCAAGAGCTCTGACCAATGTTGAGATGATGACTGAGCGACAAATGGTGAGTACAGAGGTGTTTTATTCAGTCTGAAGCTAATGTTATGTCCAATGATTGACGTGGAGCTGATCACACAAGGCTGGAGGATGTCAGTGTGATGAGCTCCTGACAAACACAGTGGACAGCAGTAAGTCCAACACTAACCCTTCAGAAATTGATGGTCTGGTTCAAAGTATTACTTCCTCAATGTGTCTGGCGTTAGACAGTGTAGCCCCCTTAAAAAAGAAGGTAATCAGCCATAGGAGGTTGGCTCCCTGATTTAATGCAGATCTTTTTATTGGTCAGTGCTTTACTACTTGGCCCATTAATTTTATATTACTTATTTATATATTCATCTATCTATTTTAGTTATTTATTTACTTATTTACTTATGCATTTTAATATGTTATTCTATTATTTTACAAAAATAAATAAACATTCTTCCAGTGTTACCTCTGTGTGAGCCCTCTGCCTCAGAAGCAGTGGTCGGCTGTGACAGCCTGGGTGCTCTCCAGTTAGTGTTTGGGTGGAGGTGGGGGTCCCAGCCTCCCCTCCTATGGGCGTCTTGGGTCAGTGACTTGGCTGCTGCTGCTCTGCTGCTGCTGGTGCAGATGGTTTGCTTGATGGTGTTTCCTTATCTAACCTGGCTCATCTGGACTCAGCCCAGTGTCCTTTTTTTGTTAAAACCATCTTATTGTCTATTTTAAAGTCTATTTAATGTTGACCCAGAGTGTGTTCATACATGGAAATAGCATTGGGAGAGGGGGGTATAAATGTGTTCATGTTTAAATGTGTGTGTTGGTGTGTGTGTGTGGGGGGGGGTTGTAAATAAAGATGGATTCTCTTTGACATGCTAGAACAGACACACAGTCATTAATAGAGGTAAATAAAAACAATCCTAGGTTTCTTTTTAGTACAGTTACCAAACGTACACAGAGTCATAGCTCTGTTGAGCCAACTATTCCCCCTTCTCCCAGTAGTGATGAATGTATGGGTTTCTTCATTCATCCATTTTCTGATCCGCTTCATCCTCAAGGGGTCGCAAAGGGGCTGGTGCCTATCTCCAGATGTCAACGGGCGAGCGGTGGGGTACACTCTGGACAGGTCGCCCGTCCATCGCAGGTCAACACAGAGACAGACAGGACAATCAATCATGCACGCGCATATACCTAAGGACATTTTAGAGAGACCAATTAACCTAACATTGGGAGGTAGCTGAAGGGAACATGCAAACCCCATGCTGGGATACGAACCTTCTTGCTGCAAAGAAACAGTGCTAAACACTGTTAAAATCATTGGCATTCTCCAAATTATGATTAACTCTCTTTCAGTAAATGAGGCAGTATCAGAGAGAACCGAGAACCATGTTTATGTCTGTACAGTTTTCTATTCTGTTGAACTTCCGGAATTATCACAAATATTAGCTTCATCTAAACCCTAAACTTGTATGTTAGACCCAATACCAACCAAATTATTTAAGGAAGTATTCCCTCTGGTTACTGGCCCTATTCTAGACATTATGAATCTATCTTTAATAAATGGATATGTGCCTCAGGAATTTAAGGTTTCTGTAATTAAACCTTTACTTATGAAATCCTCCCTGGATCAAGATGATTTAGCTAACTACAGACCTATATATAACCTTCCTTTCGTATCCAAAATTCCTGAGACAATAGTTGCTAATCAAGTATGTGAGCATCTAAACAGCAACAACCTGTTTGAAGAATTTCATTCAGGTTTTAGAGCTCATCATAGCACTGAAACAGCACTGGTAAAAGTTACTAATGATATTCTAATGGCCTCAGATATTGGATTTGTGACTGTTCTGGTCTTGTTAGATCTCAATGCGCCTTTGACACAGTGGATCATAATATTCTCTTAGAAACGCTTGAATATGTTGTAGGGATAAAGGGAACAGCACTAGGCTAGTTTAAATCATATCTGTCCAACAGATTCCAGTTTGTTCATGTCAATGATAAATCTTCTTCACACTCAAGGGTTACTTGTGGAGTACCACAGGGTTCTGTGCTTGGATCGATTCTCTTTACAATATATATGCTTCCAATTGGTAAAATAATTAAATAGCATGGTATGAATTTCAATGTATACACAACTATATTTATCTATAAATCTTGATGAAACCAGGTTTCTTAAGATAAAAGTAATTCACAACCACTTTTAGGCCTAAAAGTAGCTCCTAAGTCTGGGAGACTCCTAACTCCCTAAGACCTATTCCCAAAGACTCCCAAAATGGCTGCAGCCAGACGCAATGTGTTGGACACTCTGGATGATTTGGAATTAACCAAACGATACCGACTAAATCGTTTATTGCAGATGTGGTGCGGGATGCATTCACGTCTCCGACTAAACGTAACAATCTGATCAGTCGAGAAATTAAATATTTAGCGAAACTAAGATATTTATCCACAGGCAAAATGCAACTTTGCAACGTGGGCGACTTGGGTATATCACAACCCTCTATCAGCCGATCAATCCACCACACTCTTAAAGCGCTCTGTCGACCACACATTATCCAACAATTCATCCGTTTCCCATTACACATCCAGCAACTGCATCGAATTAAAGCCAATTTCATGGCGATTCCAAGTATGCCGGGGGTGCAGAAAGAAGAAAACGTGCACATCTTCCAATTTATGCAACATGTACGGATGCCTATATGACGGACATTGTCTACCTGTTGCAGCAGCATCCTTTATATAAGCGGCGATCTCGATCTGGGACTGTAGAGAATACCATCTCTTCTCACAGTCTTCCCCATGCCTCCCTTTTCTTCTTATTCGTAATCCCAGCTCCGAGTCGCCCTTTGAGGACCGTCCTCCTCTCCAGTACCAGTAGTGCCAGTAGTAATAATCGGTCCTGCGACCAGTTAGGTTTCCTTGTTCTTTTCTCGCCACTTATTTTCAGTTCACGAGGTGCTTTTCACGGTAGTGGGGGGGGGTCTATTTAAGATGTGGCTGATGTCCTCATTAGACAACCTAATTGTTTACAGCCTACTTGCAATCACTCCCTTAATATGATGCATCCATCCATCCATTATCTATACCGCTTTCATCCAATTCAGGGTCGCATGGAGGTGGGGCTGGAGCTTATCCCAGCTATCAGCAGGCGTTAGGCAGGGCAATATGATGCATTTCATGTTTTTTCGTTTTTAAACTTCACCCTCTCTGTAAGTAGGCTATTGTGTGTAAGTTTTAAGAAGTGTCAGTCTCGTGGCCGACACAAAGATGTCATCATGCATTATTTCTGCTATTTGCGCTGTTCATAATTACGCTTTTATCGACATTGAAGTTTTCCATTTCCTGGTTTCACACGTGTCATTCAACAACCAATAACACTGCTGTCCGTCTATTTACTCATGCATAGGAAATGACGTTTTCCATAGCAACGGGACGTCACTCTTAACTTACTTTTAGGGATTTGTCCTACGTAAAAGTAGCTCTTAGTGCGTTCGTGAATAGGTTTTAGATGGCAACTCCTACGTAAGATCTTTTAGCGCAAGTTAGGAGTAACACCTAGCGATAAGATAAGAGTCGTTGTGAATACAGCCCCTGATGAATATTAAAAACAGAGATCACATTTCTCCTGTTTGGCTTCTCTCCATTGGCTCCCTGTTAAATCCAGATTAGAGTTTAAGATCCTCCTCCTTACTTATAAAGCCCTTAATAATCAGCTCCATCATACATCAGATATTGGATTGTTCCATATGTTCCTAACAGAGCACTTTGTTCTCAGAATGCAGGTCTACTGGTAGTTCCTAGGATTTCTAAAAGTAGAATAGGAGGCAGATCTTTTAGTTATCAGGCTCCTCTCCTGTAGAACCAGCTCCCAGTTTTACTCTGTGAGGCAGATATTCTGTCTGTTTTTAAGACCTGGCTTAAAACTTTCATTTTTGATAAATCTCATAGTTAGAATTGCTTAGGTTATCCTTAGTTAATCTTGTGGTTATGGTGGTATACTCTCAAAAAATATTTGCTGGACAAAACACAACTTAATCCATTGGAACAATAAGTAATTATATTTGACGTAAAGTGGAATGATCAAGAGCTTCAGTTAATATAACTAGAAACTAGTGATTAGGTCTGAAATCTATGAGTAGTAATCAACTCAGACGTGAACCTCCAGGGTCATATAAAAGCAATAATGAGGTCAGCCTTCTGTCATTTGAAAAACATTTCTAGAATTAAAGGACTAATGTTGCAATGAGACTTTGAAAAACGTATCCATACATTTGTTGAAGTAATCAATCTGACTAAAGATACTGTCCTCACAGGTGTGCCTAAAAAGTCAATCAGACAGCTGCAGCTGATCCAGAACGCTGCTGCTGGTGTTCTTAATAGAACCAGGAAAGTAGAGCAGATCATCCCACTTCTAAAGTCCTTACACTGGTTCCCTGTAGCTCAGAGAATAGACTTCTAAATACTACTTCTAATTTATAAATCATTGAATGGCTTAGGTCCACAATATGTTTAATGATTGTTTGGCATTATATTGACCGCCAGACCATTATGGTCTTCAAACTCCAGTCTACCCAACATTTCTAGAATTAAAACTGCATATGGAGAAGCAGTTTCTATGCTCCCTTTATCTGGCGCAAACTTCCAGACCACTGCGAAGCTGCTGAGTTCTTTTAAGTCCATCTGTTTAGACTCTTCAAAGTCATCTGTTATCATCATGTAAAACACCTTGAATTACCTAGTTGTTGAACTGTGCTATACAAATAAAGGTGCCTTGCCTTGACTTCACTGATCTGGAAGATATTTCCATAAGACTGCAAAAATTTATAAACAATGAGTTCCTTTAAATCAAGGCTTAAAAGCCATCTCTTTAGAATTGTCTTCTATTAATAATAACTGAAGCATCTTCTTTTTTTTTTCTTAGTGATTACTGTGGGTTTAATTTCTTGAAGTTATGGACACGAAATTGAGACAGGAAGGAAGAAAGGAAGAAAATGAAGAAGAGAAACAGGACCGGTAGAAGTGTGAACTGATTATACAAGATAGGGAGGTAAACAAAGAACACAAGAAAATATCCCAGTCCTCCACCTCTGTTAGAACAAGATAAGAAAAAACCACCAATAGAACAGAACAACATTAACCAAACGGATCTAGTAATATAAACTAAAAATTACACATTCACTACACACAAAAATGGATTAATGAACACACCACTAATGTTTCTGGTAAGCTCCTGGTGTCAACTAACTAATGACGATAACCTCAGCTCAAGATATGTCCATCCACACCAATTTCCCGACACCTATGTATGTGTGCGAGCATGCGCCCCGCCCCCCAGCAGTGCCCCGACCAGGGATCAGCCGACAGGGGAACCGCCGCCGGACGACAAACGCCACCGCCACACCAGACCAATCCCCACCGCCAACAACCCAGACCCCCCCCACTCAAACACACACATGCCAGGGAGCCACAGTAAAAGCCGCAGTGGATGTACGCCCTCCACAGGCCGCGCCCAGCCTGCACCTAGACACCCAGCTCTACCAGTCCCCGGGTCCAGATCCCACCCCACGCCGAGGGTCGAGACCAGGGGCCCAGCCAATGCCGGACAACCCCCCCAAATGCACCGACCAGATCGCGGAACCCACAGAACCGGCAGGAGGCCCGAGTGCCAGGTAAGGTCCCCACCGACCCACCGAACGGCACCAACCTACCTTGCAACCCCGGTGCCCTAATAACAGGTGCCCCAGTCAATCCAAGGACACATCACCCCACCCAGGACCAGCCAGGCATGCACGAGGACCGAGCCGGGTCGCATCCGGGCCCCCAGCCCCAGGCCTCGAGAACCACCATCGACCAGCGGGCAGGGGCTTTAGTCACCGACAGGGAGTGACGGAGGGGAAAAAGATGCACCAGGCCAGAGGGCAGCCAAAGACCCGATCTGACAGGTAGACAGAGACATACAGAGACAATCATACATACCCTCCCTCTTACGCGAACACATTCTCACCAACAAAGGACAGCCGAAAAAGGACACTGTTCACTCATTCATACGCCCCATACATACTCTATACTCCAAGGCCCTGGGCAGATGCCCAAATAGAGCGCCCTGCCCCTGCCCTCGGGAGATGAACCCCTTGCCCACCAGCACGGGAATAAGCGGACCGCCAAGGCCCCCACCCCGACAAGAGTAGCCCACCAGGCCAGGTCCCTGACCAGACGTCCTGATATGCCATCCAGGCTCCAACCCCTGATGGCCAAATGAACAGGGGTGTGGGAAGCATCTGGAGCATCATAATGTATTGTCTGTTTTTCCACTTGCCAATGTTGATTCCTTACTTAAAATGTCACGGTTTTGCTTGTTTGTTTATTTATCTTCTGATAATCTAAAGCACTTTGAGTTGGTTTGTTTCTGTGAATGAGCTATAAAAACAAAGTTGCCTTGCCTCCTTTATTTTTATCTTTTACTTTTAGCTTCTGTTGTTGATGCCATCCTACCTGCTGTACAACCAATACACCACCCACTGTTGTGTGAGAGGTAGTTGGTTGGCTAAGTGGATTTTTATGGTTTTGTTTTCGAAAAATTAGAAATGTTCTTCCTTTCCATCAGTCACATTATTACAAACATGCAAATAAAAGCCACATGAAAAAAGCCACATGACAAAATATCCAATAAGAATTCATTCTCCGATGGCTATTAGCTGCTCATTTGGCCCCTATATCAACACAACATGCACTTTGCTCCCCCCAAGCCCCTTAAATGAATCCCTATTATCTCTACAGGGGGTCATTGTCCCTGGATGAATGGCTGTGTTACACGGTCAGATTGCTGCCGTGTTCTTATCAATGCCAGCCTTACATCACCCCTTATGTAAAAGGTTCAATTAGCTGTAAAATACATGACAAGTCAATTGTGGCTTTAGAAAAAAAAAGAATGAAATCAAAGCTTCAGCAAACCTCTGCAGGACACTGATACAGTTGTTGTGCGGTTGCTGGGATCTCACGGCCCCTGATAATGATTTGTAAAACTTGTAGTCAATGTACTGATTATTATCTGCAGTTTTCTTAAATAACTGTTTTTCTTTATAAGAAAAAGGCTGTTTTATGTTTAATACATTTCAAGATAAATTCTTCTCAGAAGACTGCAGATCTTGGAATGAGAAGATTTTAGAATATCTCTAAAGATGTAGTCCTGGATCATGAAAAATGTTAATTTCTGTTAATTATGTGCCATGTAGAACAAAGGATCCCTGGTTGGTATGTCGGACGCTATGTTAAACAAGCTACAATCCCTCATTAATATAACCACTAACATGAAAAATTCAAAAACATTGAAAGAAACCTAAGTTAAATAAACCTCATGAAGTGCAGTTCATTATGTTTACCAGTATTTTGCTAAGTGCTGATGTCCAGTTGTTTTGACTGTTGTCTGCCTAAAAATTTTGATTTTTTGCTGGTGTCAGCTGTCATCCTCTTTGGTCACTTCTATCCCTTTTCCTCTAGGCTCGGTTTGGTCCAGGCTGTGTCGTGTCAACTCACACCAGAACAGTCTGGTTGTGTTTCCATTGCCATCTCAGCAACAAAGCACTGGATGAGGAACTGGGTGGGTTCAGTGTAACAAAACCATCCATCACGCAGTGTTTTCTTACGTTACAGATGTGATATTGGAGCTGGTATCTAGCCCAATCTTTCTCCCATTGATCGCTGGTCTTTCACCATAAATGCTGTCCATTTTGCAAAGCACCTTCACTGGTTGCAGTTTGCCCTAGTCTGGCCACTGTGGTCTTTCACAACGAGATATTTTGCACTTAATTGTTTTTTTAAGTTTCCTCCAGCAATATTTTAAACTGGAAGCCATGCTTCGCCATTCTCTGTGACATCAATCAATCAATTAATCAATAAAACTTTACTTGTGAAGTTATTTTCATACAAGAATGGCGTGGCACCCATAACTTTCAGTAGTTTGTTCATCTTTCTACAGTTAAATAATCGAATCTTCTATTTTATAAATATATTAGATAAATCTCAGTTATTCTTTTAAACCTCACTTATTCTAGACACAAAGATTGGACAATACTTATTTCCGTCAGTAGGTGGCAGTAATGGTCTAGCTTCGAGGAAGACTGGCTGATGCTTACAAGGAGTTTATAGTAGAAGAAGCAAGCTAGCAGTGAGGAGCTCAGTCAGAGATTGTGTTTTGCTGAATTACTGCTCATCTGAAGCTCTGTTTTTTGTTACAGAAAATAAACACGTATGACACCGGATATCAAGTTGTCATCATTCCGTGTGTAACAATTGCAACACAATGCGTTACAGATTAAAATGACCCAACATAAACCATATTCCCCCCGTCTTCCCAACCCAACTCCCATGCGCACACACTTATGAAAAACAATAAAAAGGACATTGGGACAAGTACAAATGAGCCAAATTTGTAAACTAACTAACAAACATAAAAAACAGTAAATGGATCAATGTGAAAAGAAAAGGAAACAATAATAAATTCATTTTGATGTCGTAGTATGGTATGAATATAGATATCTAAAGATCAAGGCTTATATCGGAATGTGTGGAAGTGAAGCTAAATTAGTTTTAAGTTAATTGGGATTGGTTTAAACTAATTACCAACTTTTGATTTATGTCCAAACCAATACACAATGCACAGCAAATACACAAAATTCTTTGTAAGAAGTAAATTTAATAATTTGCTGAATTAAAACTTAATAACCTGTAGAGAATTGATTCTATTTTACAGATCTGTTACGTAGTGATTGATCTAATTTAGTATTTTGACATACCAAGAAGGTAGTTTAAAAAACAACTTATAAGATTAGTTTTCTTTGTTTAAAAAATCTGTTTTAAAGTCAATCTCTATTTTGAATACCGTTAATACCAATCGTTATTGTTTATGACTCTGTTAGAAGCAGGACAAGTGAGTCACATTGAGTAAGCGGACCTAATTTTTGCAGAGGAGCTTAAAAATACATATTTTGCTAAGTACCAAAGAACAAAAGAAAACCCAAGTCAGACAGAGTAACTCGTGTTGCAGGATTTAAAAACAACTTGATCAGTCAAAAACCTCTGAGAACACTGTTTAAATCCACAGTACCATAATACTTGAAGACATTAGGTCTGACAATGGTAGCAAAACAAAGTGAAAGGACAAAACAACCCTTAAAAATTGTTTATCCTAACTAATCTAATCCCTGGCCAGACAAACGTAGTACAAAGGAGGAAGGCCTGCTCATAGCTGGCTTGCTAGCAGCTGTTGCATGGAGTGCTAACATTGAAGAGCTTGAGGTGCAAGGGTTAGCCAGTGACCATTAGGCAGAACTCGGGCTGTCCACTTCCTCTCAGCTTGGTTTTGTTTGCGTAAATCTTCTCCCACAAACCAGTCCAGGACTGATCAACGGTTGATCGGTCCTGGTTTCATGCAGCGTATTTCATCAGCCGATTACAGTTCCCCTGATTGATTAGCAGACCATTTGGACCTTTGGAGTGAGTTTCTCCAAGAGACTCGCTTCCTGTCCCTCCCCAGCGAAGGAAAAGCGCTTCCTCCAATGTTAGTCGGTCGGTGACACACAAAATATGAGGCAGAGCTCCGTTCCTCACTTGGCTTTGTTAGGTGTTCACGGCTCCTTCTTCTACTGTCGGGGTAGAGTGTGGATTGGTGCTCCACACCAGTAAGGAGGTCCATGAGTTTTGGTCCATGGCTGTGTGTGGTACTACACAGGTAAAGAAAAGACATCAAGGGAGCCATGCAGCAGGAGCAGCTGAGGCACTAACACATGGTGCACAGAGGAGGCAAGGCCCCCTTCTACCCAAGCGCTACCTGGAGAGCACCCAGACAGCCATAACCTACCACCACCCCTGAGGCAGAGGGCTCCCAGAGAGGAAAAATGGGAAGGAAGATTAAAACAAAAGATTAAATTATTAAAATTTATTTAAAAAATATGATGAGACAAAGTAGTAAAACACTGACTAAATATAATCAAGTAATAATCATTTAAAAGCTAGGCTTAAAAAGGCAAGTCTTGAGCTTGCTGTTAAATAGATGATCCTCAAAAAAAACATTACTTCAAATGAAACTGCCAGGCCAACAAGCGGCTACCACTACTAGGTGTGAGTGAGAGTGACATCACTTTACAGGACCAATCAGTCTATAGGGGGGCATGTCGGGTTTCCCTGGCCCCCTTCAGACAAACCCAGAGGTATTCCGAGCACACGGGTGGTCTCGGCCCAGATAAAAGGTAGGGGGAATATGCTAAAAAGGGGCAGACCCCACCTAGTCCAGACTGAGTCGATGTGAAAAAGGGGCATTCTTGCCTTCAAAGAGTTACCCTGCAGGTTAACTTGGTCTGGTCACTGGTCACTCTTTCCCAAACAGATTCACAGCCTAAATTGCAGAGCTATCGAGGTTGTGTCCTAGAGTCTCATGCTGCTGGTTAAAGGAAACAGAAATGGTTGCACTTTTGTAAGCAAACACCGATTAGAGAGAGTGTGAGGATTCAGATCTGACAAAGTGAGAGGAGTGTTGTCTGCAAACTTGATCCAAGTGTGGAGGAAAATGAGCAAAGGGAGAAAGAAACTCGCTGTTTATTCTGGTCACACCTAAGGAGTCAGGAATTGGGTTGTGAACGGGATCCGGAGAAAACGACATCGAGAGAAAAAGAAATGAGAGAAACGGTTCTGGAGATCAGAAGGATCTATAGCACCCGGAAGCCAACTATGCCTGAGAGGAAGCTAGCAAAAAAGCTCTGGACATAAGGAAATTAATGTCAGAGCAGCAAGCAGATGAGTAGGGCCACCTTAAATAGGAGCTGGAGATTGTCACGTGATAATAGCCTGACAGGACTCCCCCAGTAATGACCAGCGTAACAGTGCAGAACGACTCCGATTAAATTCCTCAATCATGGGGGAATCAAGGATAAACCAAGATAGGACCCAGGAATGTTCCTCAAGACCATAGCCTGCCCAGTCAACCAATTACTGAACACCAGCATACGTCACACTGTAAAGGTGGGACCACCATTCATAATACTAGGGGCTGGAGGGTGGGTACGAGCAGGAGGAAAGGGTGAAGAGAAATGTCGTTTGAGCTGAGAAATGTGAAAAACGGGATTGATCTTCAGAGAGGAAGGAAAGTGGTAGACGATATATGTATGGGTTGATTTTAGTCAGGACTTTGTAGAGACCACCAAACTTAGGGGTAAGCTTGAAATATTACGTCCACAGTTTGAGATTTTTAGTACAAAGCCAAACCTGATCGCCATGCTGGAAGGACCAGCATGGTCTATGAGGCAATGTTGTTTAACAGACTAAGAATCGGCATGGGAGATTTCACCCCTGGTTTTAATCCAAGCCAGGTGGCTTCGCAGGCAAATAACTCACCCTTTCCTGATGGTCAAAGAGGGAGGGATGGAACCCCTGACAGAGTTCAAAAGGAGAGAGCCAGGTAGAGGAGGAGATGTGGATGTATTGGGATAGTTCCACCCACAGCAGGCCACCAAGAAGGTTAAGAGGCCGCAAAAAAATCACAAAAACGGCCCAGCTGCTAGTTAAAGTGTTCAGTCTGGCCACTGGTCTGGGGATGGTAATCAGAAGAAAGACTGACCGAAGCTCTGACAAGGCAACAAAAGGCCTTCCAAAATGTAGAAGGTAACTGGGGACCCTTGTCTGAGACAATGTTCCTGGGGAACACATAGAGACGGACAATGTGTTCTAGCAAGAGCTCGGCCGTTTGTGTGGCAGAAGTGGGGACAGGAGGGCCACCAAGTGGACGGCCTTGGAAAACTGGTCCGCAATGGTCAGAACAGTATAAATGGTAAATGGACTGAACCTATATAGCGCTTTTCTAGTCATACTGACCAACCAAAGCGCTTCACATTGAAACCACATTCACCCATTCACACTCACAATCATACACCGATAGCCAACATGGCTTGGTAGGACGATGTAGAATTTTTGGGGTTAAGTGCCTTGCCCAGATTCACATCGACATGTGACTGGAGGAAGCTGGAATCAAACCTACAACCCTCCAATTGCAAGCCAACATATGGAAATAACAGTGTCCATATCATCCATGGGGTGAAGGCTGTTGACAAAGTCTAGGCCGTTGTCGGAGCAAGGACATTTTGGAATGGCGAGGGGTGAAAGTTCTCCCGCCAAGAAAAAAAAAATAGGCTTAGAGCGAGCGCAGACATCTCAATTCATGGATAGCCACCAGAATCCCCTTTTTAAGCATACGCTCTGGCAGAACCGGGCTGTCCTAAAAATTGAAAGGGATTTTCCCAAACCAGAGCTTCCGTAAAGTCGATTTGGGAGCATCTCAGGAGGTGCAGGTTCATCTTACTGAGACATGTGAATGGAATCCTGAGAAGCAAGCAAAGGGTGACTAAAAATCGTCAGTTGGGCTGAACAGGATTGGGATCAAACGGAGGAATCTACCTTGTTGTTCTTCAAACCTGGACAGTAAGTTTGGGGAAACTTGTAGGGTTCAAAGAATAATGCCCAAAGGGTTTTACTAGGATTAGGTTGTGTAACTGACTGGATATGAATAAGATTTTGATGATCTGTCCAGATCAGGAATGGTTCTTTGGCCCCCAGGAGTCAGTGCCATCTTTCTCCTAAGGCCCACTTAATAGCTAATACTTTACAGGTAAAAAGAACTGTTTTCAGCCTGTATTTAAACATTGTTAGAGTTGAGGCTGTTCTCACATCCTCATGAAGACTGTTCCATATTTTAGCCGCCTGAAACTGAAATGCAGCCTCACCGTGTTTATTGTTGACTCTGGGAACCACCAGTAGACCCCTCCCTGAAGTTCTCATGGCCCCAGATAGTTCGTATGTCTCTAACATGTCAGAGATGTACTTTGGTGCTAAACCATGAAACTACTTGTTTATATTTTTATTATATATTCAATTATATTCTCTGAGCGACAGGTAGCCAGTGCAGAGACCGGAGCACTGGACAAATATGGTCATGTTTCCTGGGTCTTGTCAGGACTCGAGCAGCAGCATTCTGGATGTACTGCAGCTGTCTTACAGCTCGTTTAGAGAGGCTAGTGAGCAGACCGTTAAAGTAGTCTAACCTGCTGGAGACAAATACATGGATAAGTCTCTCTAAGTCTGGTTTCGACACTATTCCTCTGATCTTAGCAATGTTTTTCAGATGGAAAAAAGCTGTTGATGTTATTGCCTTGATGTGTCTGTTTAAGTTCAGATCCGAGTCCATGATTGCCCCTAGATTTCTAATTTTTTTGGTTGAAGACAGAGAGACTCAAGATGACTGATAACACTTTATCTTTGTGTCTGTGGGCCAAAAACAATGATCTCTTTTTTGTCTGAGTTTAACTGGAGAAAGTTGTTTTGCATCGACACACTGATCTGTTCAATACAGTGACACCTGCCGTCAGTGACACGTAGAGTGTCATCTGCATAGTTATGGTAGGACACATTATTGCTGTTAATTAGCTGACCCAATGGAAGGATGTACAAGTTGAATAAAAGTGGTCCCAAGATTGACCCCTGTGGGACTCCACATCAATCATTTGAGTTTTTCCCCCAGAGATACAGGTGGTGCTGCAGGTGAGTTTTTTTTCATAGACTGTAAAAAAGAATACAGTAGACGGCGCCTCCTCACTCCTCCCCGTTTACCAGAATGACACACTTTCATGGGGGAATTCATGGCGGATTCACAGACTCCTCCTCCCCAGCTCTGACGAAGCATGTTCCTAAAAAGGGCATAGGGCCGGGATCTTCACTGTAGGCTCTGCCCTCGCGGGGCGTGTATGGGCGTGTAGTTGGGTCGTAATCACACCCATTCTGCTCCCGCGTCGTTAGCTCTGATGCTAAACTTGGCTCGGCCCCCTCATTAATTATTCAAGATTTCAAAAAAATATCTTACGAAAACCAGCCTGGTGCCCAGGTTTTTTATGAGCCCAGCGTTGTCTCAGGAAGAATATGTAGCCATAGAAAGTTTAAAACAATGGGGCACCAGGCATTAAAGTTGTTTTTAACGTGTCTAAAGTCCAATGCTTTTCAATGGGGGCCTAGCGGCCAAATGGAGGTACAACAGCAATGGAGGAGCAATGGCGGCCTCCATGGTATGTGGTCACAAAGCAGAGCAGCCAGCGGCCATTGGTTTTTTCCCTGTGATGTAGGGGCAGGTCATGCAGCTGCTGCCGGGTCCATTACTTTTGACGCAGATGGTGCACCTGTGGCTGAATCCTTAACTGCAGTGGAGTCCTTTGCTGTAGATTCTGATGACATTGCGCCAACTAAATCTTTTGTCGGGGATGCAGGCAAGCCTGGAGCTCTTCTCTCGCTTCTTTCTGCTCTCTCCTGAAGCTTTGGCCTTCCCTGATTCCATAGAACATGGAGGAGGTTATCTGTAAGTCGTCTCACTCCACCTCTGCTCAAATGTGGACCATTTGTTTTAAACAGATCATCGCGTTGCCAGAACAGATTAAAGTTCTCTATAAAATACAGTCCTCTTGACTCACAGACTTTGGATTCAATGAATCAATTGAAACAGACATGAGAATTTGTTTATCCTCCCGTCGATGTTTGGAATAGGTCCACTGATGAAAACTTGTATTGCCTCTTTGTCCAGACAATCAAGTCTGTCAAAAAGTTTTCATAAAGTTTTCTTTCAAGATTTCAGACTGTTTATTTCTTAGCTCCACTGCACCAACATGTATTACCATTTGTTTAATCCCAGGGTTATGTGTAATTTCCTTGTTTAGAACATCTCTGATGTCAGGAACTGTGGCACTCGGATAGTTGCTTTTAACAATTCTGTCCATGTTTATATTAGACATGGCTCCGTCTCCAAGCACCAGGATATCTCAATCCTTGACACTTTGCACAGTTTTTCTCTCCATCTTTGTTTTGACTTCTTGTTGTCTATTTCTCTCTGATTCTCTTTGTTCATTATTCTCAGCTTCTGAGAGAGGTAAATATCTGTTTGTTAACTTTATTCCATGTCCATTTTTACCAGCATGTTGTTTTTGCTTTTGTCTAGTACCAAGTTGTCTGTTAAGTTTTGGGAAAGTTATGGTATCATCTAGCTTTAGGTTGCAAGTATCAGTTTTTCTAGTCTTCTTACCGGATTCCATTGGGAGCGTGTCATGAAGTCCTTTTTCTGTCTCCATGGCACAAATTTTGTCCTGGAGTAAGCGGATTTCTTGTTGATATATCCGACAGTTTTTAAAAGGCGATGTTTGTGTTACTCCCTCAGCCATATTGACAAGATTGTCGCCTCTGGCTCATCAGATGAGTTGTAAAAAAGGCATAAAATTAATTTAAAAGCCTTGGTTTACTTAAAAAAGAGAATAAAATAATTTCCAAGACGTGTCAAAATAAAGAATGATTAAAAATTATTAGAAATTGATTAAAAATTGATTAAAGAGGCAAGCAGCAAGAGCAAGCTGAAAACAGGTCTGCGCTCTTGAGAAGCAGGAAGCATCCAAAAGAGATAGAGTGCTGGTTAAAAGAGCACTATTCCATTTTACAGAACAGTGGGTTCTCTAGGAGTCTGCTCAAAAATGTGAAAATGTTCCTCCATAGAGCAAGAATATATCAGGATGTTGTCTAAATAGACAAACACCCAGCGTCCCAGCATATCCCAAAATACATAATTCGCTAGATGCTGATGACTACAAATGATAACTAATGAAAGTCCCAAATTCACTGTCTCAGAAAATTAGAATATTGTAAAAATATTCAATATTGAAGACACCAGCTGCCACAATCTAATCAGCTAATTAACTTAAAACACCTGAAAAAGCATTTAAATGGTCTCTCAGTCTAGTTCTGTAGGCTACACAATTATGGAGAAGATCGCTGACTTGACAGTTGTCCAAAAGACAACCACTGAAACCTTGCACAAGGAGGGCAAGACCGAAAAGGTCATTGCTGAAGAGGGTTGCTGTTCAAAGAGCTCTGTGTCCCAGCACATTAACCCTTTGTAGTCCCTCAAATAAATGCTACACTTGGGATCCTTGGCACAAAAAAATGTCCAAGAGAAAAAAAGTGCAAATAAAGTCATATAATATTTAATTACTCTCAAAAAAAATTTTTCACAAATGCCATCCTTAGCTTCAGTCCTCTGGAAACATAAAAAAAGGCCTGTTTTTGAGATGAAATCCATTTAATACCAGGTTTTATTTGAAAATCTGCACTCTAAAAAAAACCCCCAAAAAACAGGAAAATTACATATAAAATTGTCTATTAGGATATTGCTCTTCTTAAAATGACCGATTTTTTTGATGCAGACTGTAGAAACAACATTCACAAAAATTATGAAACCAAGCATGGACACCAGTGTATGACATCTCTAAAAAACGCTCAAACCATATTTTTTAGAAATACATATTGCATTATGAATTCAGGGCCCATAGGATCCCAAAAATGTTAATAATTTAAATTCATCTTTATTCAATGCCCCAGCATTTATAAAGAAATCCATTATTCAGGTGAAAAAAAGTCAAAACTACAATTTCAGTTTATGATGGCCGCAGAAACACTGGTGTTTATTTATTTATTTTTTTAAATGGGGATATTAAGGTCTGTTAGAAAAATGTCATTTGAATGGGAGTCAATGGCACAAAAAAATCTCCGAGGGACCTTAATGTTACTGTAATGAATATACAATGTTTTAAATCTAGTATGAGAAAAATATATATATTTCTGTCAAATTCCTCCAAAAATGCACATTTTCGAAAAAATTGTAATAATTGCCTTAGCACAACAACAGTTATTCTAAAAATGACACCTGCCTGCGCAAAAAAACGCCGCAGGGACTATTAAGGGTTAAAAGAGAGGCGAATGGAAGGACAGGGAAGAAAAAAGTGTAAAAACAACGGGGAATACTGCACCCTGGAGAGGATTGTGAAACAAAATCCATTAAAAAATAGTCTTAAGTGATATTATAATTTTGTGAGATACTGAATTTGAGACTTTTATTAGTTGTTGGTTACAATCATCAAAATCAAAAGAAAGACATAAGAAATATACCAGTATGTGTGTGTAATGAATGAATCTAAATATCAAGGTTCAGTTGTTCAAATTACTGAAATAAATCAACCTTTTGATGATATTTTAATTTGATGACCTGTACCTGTACATTTCCTGCCCCATTCTAACATACTTCTTTGCCACTCCAGACAGCCTCATGCAATACCACAGCTCTTCTCTCGGGACCCTGTCATGCGCTTTCTCTAAATCTACAAAGACATACTGCAGCTCCCTCTGACCTTCTCTGTACTTCTCCATCAGCATTTTTAAAGAAAAAAGGTGCATCTAATACTCTTTTTTGGCATGAAGCATGTACGGCTGCTCACAAATGCTCACTTTTGACCTAAGCCTAGCTTCCACCACTGTTTCCCAGAGCTTCACTGTATCACTCATTATCTTTTTTATTTTGTAGTTGACACAATTTTGTACTTGTCCCTCCTTGAAAATCAGCACGAGAACACGTTGCCTCCATTCCTCAGGGATCTTCTAACTTTTTAAGATCTTGTTAAATAACTTAATCAAAAACTCCACTGCCATCTCTCCAAGACACTTCAATACCTCCACAGGTATACGGTGACACTAAAGCCTAATTTATGCTTCTCCAACTGCAAATTTGCACTCAGGTGCAGACGTATTGACGGAGACGTTTTCTGTTTATAGTACTTCGCTCTTCCACTCCATTCTCTATCATTTTTTTCAGCGTTGCTCGACCAGGACAGCAGAAGGTGCTAAGTTTTCATGGTATCTCGGCCTACTGCCTACAACGCACCATTTCAGGGTTTTTTCTAGGCTTGTGAACGCATTTCTTCCTCAAGGAGCAATGAACGACAGAAAGTAAGTTTTGGTTAAGCTGTAAAGCTTTTTACTAGAAGTGCAGCTCATTGAATCCTCTAGAAACGCATGGAAACAAACACAGCAGCCGTTTTTTGTTGTTTTCCTACACCTCCTTGTGTTCAAAATCGGCAAAGGAACAGATTAGATAAGTTATAATTTCAATATAATGGATGTAGTGGCCAAACGCTGCATTAACTACTGATTACAGCGATTATACAGGATGAAATATGCTAATTTTTTTGATAAGAATTTTTGGGTTTTCGTGAGCTGTATGCCAAAATCATCAATATTAAAACAATAAAAGGTTTAAACTACTTCAGTTGTGTGTAATGAATCTAAAATATATGAAAGTCTAATGTTTATCAGTACATTACAGAAAATAATGAACTTTATCACAATATGCAAATTTTTTTAGAAGGACCTGTAGAGCCCCATTCTGGTGAAGCGATCTCTGGTTGTTGCACAAACTGACCAATTAGATGCATGTGCTCTCCGTCGACGGATAGTTAAAATTTGGGCCTCTACTCCGTGCGTCCTTGCATAGGTGACAGAGAGCCCTTGCGTTGATGGATAATGGCGTTGTGTCAATCCATCTCCGTCAAAACGCAGAAGCATAAACTAGGCTTAATGCTGTTGGGATCCTGAGTCTGTGTGCTGGAGGTTTTGTGTTGTTCTGCTTTTCCTGTCTTCTCTGCAGGGGGCATGGCAGGTTGCTGACAGCAGGTGCTTCTCATTGGAGCCCATTATCTTAAGCTTCAAAAGAGGAGTGGATCCTGTAAGCTGACGCCAGATGATTCTCGTTCTTAGCGTGGTAACTACTGTGGAGATTCTCCTCGCTGACTGGTTCTCACAAACTCTCTCTGGAAGAGTATTCAGCCTCGGCACCGCTTCATCCGCTGGTCCATCTGCTCCACACTCACCTGCTCGTCTGCCCACTCCTCCTGCGATCCAAACACAGAGCCTTACATAACCTCCAGCCAACCTCAGATCCCTGGATCCCACTTACTTCCTACAACATCCCTGATTTCTCCTCCGTAAGTCCTGACTTCTGTTTTCTCCATCTCCACTCCCAGTCTAAAGCCTGCTCTAACTCCTCATCTCCACCGCAGTTTCCACCTAGTCCTGGGTCTAGGCTCCCGAGTTAGACCGTCTATTTGAAACAACTCTAGTCTGTTTTTCTGCTGAAAATAAATCCTTGTTATTTTACTAAAAACCGTCCTGTGATCCGTCAGCTTCTACCTAATTCAGCATCACGTGTCCTGATGAAGACCAGGAGGAAGGAGCACATTACACCGGTCTTAGAATCACTACATTGGCTCCCTGTATGTTTTAGGATCGATTTTAAGGTTCTTTTAATGGTTTTTAAGTGTCTTAATGGTCTTGGGCCTTCTTATTTCTCAGAACTGCTTTTACCGTATGAACCTTCACAGTCTCTGCGCTCCTCTGGCAGCCGTCTCCTTATCATCCCCAAAGTCAGGACACAGACTCATGGTGAGGCGTCTTTCCATTATTATGTCCCTCGTCTCTGGAACAGGCTGCTAGAGGACCTCAGGGCCGCAGAGAATGTTCATGTTTTTAAGAGCAGGATCAAGACTTACCTTTTTAACCAAGCTTTTAACTGATTATTATTTATTGCCTGTTTATTTGCTATAAATGTTTCAATTGTTTTTATTGATCAGTGCTTTATTTATATATTCATTAATCTATCTAGTTTCTTTATTTATTTATTTACTTATTAATTTGAAAATGTTTTATTGTTATTTTACACAAATAAATAGACTCATCATTCTAGTGTTTCCTCTGTGGGAGCCCTCTGCCTGTGGGAGCAGTGGACGGCTGTAGCTGTCTGGGTCTCCAGTTAGTGCTTTGGTGGAGGTGGGGGTCCCAGCCTCCCCTCCTCTGGGCGCCCTTGGTCAGTGCCTCAGCTGCTGCTGTTGATCTGCTGCTGCAGGTGTAGAGCGCTCCCTTGACAGTGTTTCCATATCTAACCTTGCTCATCTGTACTCAGCCCAGTGTCCATTTTATTGTCCATTTTTAAGTCTATTTTAATGCCATTTTAATGTTGCTTCTGAGTGTGTCTGCACATGGGGATAGGATTGGGGGAGGGGGCTATAAATGAGTTATTTTTGTTCTTGTAAAGCACTTTGAAGTGCATTTCTTTTTGTATAAAAAGCAGTTTATAAATAAAGTTTGATTTGGTGAGTCAACGTTCCTGACTTTTCTGGAAGAAAGTATTTACAACATGCATTTCCATTCTTTTGCTCAATATATCACCATCTGTCCCACCCATTTCAGATCGTTTCAGATGTGATCAGCGCATTAAATGGCCGTTATTAGCAGTTATCACTCGCATTAAGTGGCATCAAACTGCTCCCTCTCTACCTACTGAAACATACTTTTCCGTTTGGTGTTTAAAACCTCTTCAAATTAGGTTTAGGCATTTAAAGGAAAGTATATTTGTCCTTCTGACCTTAAGGTTAGGACATAAAACTTGTGGGTACTCCAGTTACGATTTGCTACTCTGAAGTATTTTTGACACGTGCAGACAGTTGGCTGTTATCCGCGATAAGAATGGTAGATAACCTACTAGTAGGTAGAGAGGGCACAGTCTGACGGCATTTAATGGGAGTGATAACCGCTAATAACGGCCATTTTATGGATTGACAACATCCGAATCAGTTGTCTGTCCTTCGTTCCTATCCTGGATACCAAATCTGCCAATCATTTCATCATCACCTCTGTTTCCTTCACTAAAAAATGTCAGTTAAAGTCTGTGCCAATCAACACCCTCTCAACTCTGGATGTATGCTGCATCAGATCATCTGTTTCACTCCAGTATTTCTGATTCTCTTCCAACTCATATTCTACCCGTGGGCCAGAACCACTAAAAATATCGATCAACATTTCTTCCATTTCCAGCTTCACTCATCAGCCTATCTGACTGTCCTCTCACATCCAGAACGTTCTTAAACTCCTCATTCCAGATAACTCCTATTTCATGTTTCTTTCAATCTACAACATGGTAGAGTAACTGGAACCCTTCTCTTAAGCTTCTAGCCTTGCTACCTTTCCACCTGGTCTCCTGAACACATAGAATATCCACTTTCGTTATCTGCATCATGTCCACGAGCTCTCTAGCTGTACCTATTATAATCCCAGCATTCATTGTCCCTATACACAATTTCACTCTCTTTCATTTTCTCTTCTCTCTTTACCTACCAATATGCCTTTTTCCTCTCTTCCGTCGACTAACAGTAGTCCAATTTCCACCAGCACCTGATGGGGCAACAGCACCGTATGTGGTTCTTGTTAACCAGGACCTCCACCTGTCCAGTGTGGAGTTCATGTGTCTGATTTAATTTGCCTTACGTGGCCTGCCCTTCCTGACACATCCCTCTGCATTTTTCCAGACGTGGGACCGGGACAAGAAATCACTCGCTTGTGACCCTTTCTAGTTACATGGCCTGATCTGCCTAACTCTAATGATGAACTTTAAAGATAACCTCTAGAATATATACAGTGAGCTGCTCTCTCTGCTTGGCTGCAGTTATGTTGTTGCAGCACATAATTGGGGCTCTAACACTGGCAGATGAGGACGTCTGACTGGGAGTCAGAACTTGCCACCTGCATTAGATCCCTAAAAGTTCTTCTATGTTGTGTTAAGGGTAAGAAGAAAGGAAACTTAGCACATCTACAGCATAATAGTGACAGTAAGTGCTCTCTGTTTGTTTCTGCTGTCCAGTAATACTAATGAGAGGTAACATCTGAAACTATTTCTTAAATGTCTGACTAGGGAAAAAAGCATGAACAGTTTCTTTTGGCAGCAGTTTCAGAGCCACCATAATGCTCCGTTAGTGCTGCTTCTCCTTCGGCTTCTGCTGGTTGGGGGAATTTATGTGGCAGCGGATCTGTCTTACAGAGCAGCCCATCTGTCCAAAGCTGCCTCTGCTGGCAGCACTTTCACTCTGCTGCAGATTGCTAATGTGGCATTAAACAATAAATGGACAACAAGATCTTCCTTCAGTCGTCTCGTCGAGCCGTCGTTGTCAGCAGCTGCAGCGTCCTTTTTGTTTATACCTATAAACCTCAAACTACACACTGGTTCCACTGTGGACACAATCACTGGAGGTTGTTTCATTCACATAACACATTTTATTACATTTATTACACATGAGCTCAGTCTTTGTTTTATTTTAAAGCAGAGTTGGTGCATTTTGGTAAATGCATTGATGTTTAGTCTGAGATGACTCTTTTGGCTCCACACTTTACAAGCACAAGAAGCTACAGCGAGTTAAAGAGGCCTGTTATTGGCTTTTGTCTTCCATCTGTCATAACCCAAAAGTATGCTTTGTTTTAGAGCTGCAGTCCCACAGTTTGAGAGATATGTTGGTTGTAAAAAAAAAAATTATAATGCTGCCACAGGCCTAAAAGTTCACCATTCAGCAAAATAAATATACAAATAGATATAGATGATAGAAACATTATCCATTTCACCAACCTCTAAATACCTCTAAATTCATAGATAAGTTTAGAATTAAAAATGGATAAGATAACTGACCTTAGCTCAGCAAAAGAAATGCTCTTATCACTGTTGCTAAGAACTTTACAAGTGTTTGAATCAAGGCTAAATAATAACTTGATAGATAATAAATATCATACAGTATGTATTATGCTGTATAAGGGTGATATGGATGTAGATGTGTATATCTGATATAATGATGATTGTAGGTATATGTGTGTGTGTGTGTGTGTATCTCAGGATAGACTTTGCACATTAACATGTAGTTATATCTTTACATTTATTCTGTTTTATCAGGGTGGATGTGCACGATAGACCCAAGCAGGTCTTTTGCCTTTTCTCAGCACAAATTTTTATTTTATTGTTTTGGGGTTTTTTTATGTATATTTTGCGGTATAGTCTTTTATGTGCTAAGAATTAAATGGTAAAGATATAGGATGTAACGGGAACAAATAAATAATCATGGTTTGATATATAAAAACTAGTCCATGCATTTGTTACTTCAAGGCTGGACTACTGTAATTCCTTATTATCAGGAAGTCCACAAAATGTAATTAAAAGCCTTCAGTTAATCCAAAATGCTGCAGCAAGAGTTCTGATGAATATTAAAAAGAGAGATCACATTTCTCCTGTTTTACCTTCTCTCCATTGGCTCCCTGTTAAATCCAGAAAATAATTTAAGATCCTCCTCCTTACTTATAAAGCCCTTAATAATCAGCTCCATCGTACATCAGAGATCTGATTGTTCCATATGTTCCTAAAAGAGCACTTTGTTCTCAGAATGCAGGTCTACTGGTAGTTCCTAGGATTTGTAAAAATAGAATAGGAGGCAGATCTTTTAGTTATTAGGCTCCTCTCCTGTGGAACCATCTCCCAGTTTTATTCCATGAGGCAGATACTCTGTCTATTTTTAAGACTAGACTTAAAACCTTCCTTAAGCTTATAGTTAGAATGGCTTAGGTTATCCTGAGCTATTTTTGTAGTTATGCTGCCATAGGTTTAGAATGTTGGAGGACAGACTGACCACTTTTCTTCTCATTTGTTTTTCTTCTACTACTCTCCAGATATATTTTTTCTGCTGTTACTGTGATTGTTAACCCAGTTTTCTCTCAGTATTTTTCTCCCCATAGAAGCTCCACATGGTCTGGTACCCTGCTCAGCTATAATGCCCCCTGCTGGATGGGGAACATCGGTCCAGATGATGCTCAAAGTCACAGAGCATCCTCCATAATGTCTCTTCTCTGTCTTCTCAGACCCCCAGACGGTCGTGGCAGATGACTGTTTGTACTGAGCCAGGTTCTGGTTCTGGTTCTGCTGGAGGTTTCTTCCTATTAAAGGGGAGTTTTTCCTCTCCACTGTCGCTAAATGCTTTCTCAGTATGAGGGATTGCTGAGGAATTGCTGTGGTTGGAGTCTGCATGATCCGGGTACAACCTCACATTGATGACTCAGCACAATCTGCTGGGATTCCTTACATAGAAAACTTTTAACTGATTGGAATGTTTGTATAATTGTATTGAAATTACTTTTCTTGTCAAGTGCCTTGAGATGACATCTGATGTGAAATGGCGCAATAGAAATAAAAGTGAATTGAATATTTGGTGTTACCGTAGAACCAAACGCGAAAGCAGTTAAAGTGCAAGGATGTTTATTGGAGTATGATGGTGATGATGTGGAATGCTGACCAAGGTGATGCGGACAGCAGGATGGGCAGGAGGGAGAACATCAGGATACGCACGGTGGAGACATCTACAATGATCCAGCGCTGACTGAAGGGAAGTGACTGGTTAGAAGGGCACACCACTTTTCTTCAGTCTGCTACTTTTCTGCTTCTCTCAAGTTGCATTATTGGCTGTTATTTAAAGCGATAACTTTATGTTGTCTCTGTTTTTTTCTCCATAGAAGCTGCATCTGGTCTGCTTTGCTACAATGTTATGTTTGAGGAGGTATCAGCTGGGAGGAAACTCCCAGTTACTGAATGTCCCCCATGTTTACTATTGAAAGTACTCTTAAATCAGTTCCTTTTCTGTGTATCTGCTCTGTCTTCTCAAACTCCCAGTCATTATAGCAGACCGCTCTTAATGAGCCTTGTTCTGATTCTGCTGGAGGTTTCTTCCTGTTAAAGGTTTTTTTCTTTTCCCTCTCCACTGTTACTACATGCTTCCTATTTATGTGGGATTACTGAGGAATTGCTGGAGCTGGAGTCTGCATCAACTACTCACAGCTGCCAATTAATGACTTGGTGGATCTCCTGGGATTCCTTAAATTAAAAAAATGTAAACTGCAAAATATTTATGATCATATTGAAATGGCTTTTTACATATATATATATATATATATATATATATATATATATATATATATATATATATATATATATATATATATATATTATACACTACCGTTCAAAAGTTTGGGGTCACATTGAAATGTCCTTATTTTTGAAGGAAAAGCACTGTACTTTTCAATGAAGATAACTTTAAACTAGTCTTAACTTTAAAGAAACACACGCTATACATTGCTAATGTGGTAAATGACTATTCTAGCTGCAAATGTCTGGTTTTTGGTGCAATATCTACATAGGTGTATAGAGGCCCATTTCCAGCAACTATCACTCCAGTGTTCTAATGGTACAATGTGTTTGCTCATTGGCTCAGAAGGCTAATTGATGATTAGAAAACCCTTGTGCAATCATGTTCACACATCTGAAAACAGTTTAGCTCGGTACAGAAGCTACAAAACTGACCTTCCTTTGAGCAGATTGAGTTTCTGGAGCATCACATTTGTGGGGTCAATTAAACGCTCAAAATGGCCAGAAAAAGAGAACTTTCATCTGAAACTCGACAGTCTATTCTTGTTCTTAGAAATGAAGGCTATTCCATGCGAGAAATTGCTAAGAAATTGAAGATTTCCTACAACGGTGTGTACTACTCCCTTCAGAGGACAGCACAAACAGGCTCTAACCAGAGTAGAAAAAGAAGTGGGAGGCCGCGTTGCACAACTGAGCAAGAAGATAAGTACATTAGAGTCTCTAGTTTGAGAAACAGACGCCTCACAGGTCCCCAACTGGCATCTTCATTAAATAGTACCCGCAAAACACCAGTGTCAACATCTACAGTGAAGAGGCGGCTGCGGGATTCTGGGCTTCAGGGCAGAGTGGCAAAGAAAAAGCCATATCTGAGACTGGCCAATAAAAGAAAAAGATTAAGATGGGCAAAAGAACACAGACATTGGACAGAGGAAGACTGGAAAAAGTGCTGTGGACGGATGAATCCAAGTTTGAGGTGTTTGGATCACAAAGAAGAACGTTTGTGAGACGCAGAACAACTGAAAAGATGCTGGAAGAATGCCTGACGCCATCTGTTAAGCATGGTGGAGGTAATGTGATGGTCTGGGGTTGCTTTGGTGCTGGTAAGGTGGGAGATTTGTACAGGGTAAAAGGGATTCTGAATAAGGAAGGCTATCACTCCATTTTGCAACGCCATGCCATACCCAGTGGACAGCGCTTGATTGGAGCCAATTTCATCCTACAACAGGACAATGACCCAAAACACACCTCGAAATTGTGCAAGAACTATTTAGAGAAGAAGCAGGCAGCTGGTATTCTATCGGTAATGGAGTGGCCAGCGCAGTCACCAGATTTGAACCCGTTGAGCTGTTGTGGGAGCAGCTTGACTGTATGGTACGCAAGAAGTGCCCATCCAACCAATCCAAATTGTGGGAGCTGCTTCTAGAAGCGTGGGGTGCAATTTCTCCAGATTACCTCAACAAATTAACAGCTAGAATGCCAAAGGTCTGCAATGCTGTAATTGCTGCAAATGGAGGATTCTTTGATGAAAGCAAAGTTTGATGTAAAAACAATCTTATTTCAAATTAAACATTATTTCTAACCTTGTCAATGTCTTGACTCTATTTTTTATTCATTTCACAACGTATGGTGGTGAATAAGTGTGACTTTTCATGGAAAGCACAAAATTGTTTGGGTGACCCCAAACTTTTGAACGGTAGTGTATATATATATATATGTATATTAGGGATGCACTGAAAATTTGGTCACAGAAAATTGTCGGTCGAAACTGACCCAAAAGTGCATTTTCGGTTTTCATCCGAAAGACCTAAATCACAGAAACAACACAGCCGAAACTTTATTAATTTAATTTATATTGTGCATTGTTGTTATGTCAGTGCTAAATAAATATCGTCAAAGTTTTGTAACTGATTTATCTCAATGCCTTGATTTTAGTGAGGTTAGTACACACCAAAGCCATAAATGCTATGGTTCTAATAATTGACAATCATTTCTTTCGGTTTTTGCCCTTAGTTTTCTTCATTTTCGGTTTTCGGTTTCGGCCAAGAGTTTTCATTTCGGTGCATCCCTAATATATATATATATATATATATATATATATATATATATATATATATATATATATATGCATACACACACAGTGATTTATAAACTAGTAGGAGTATTTAGAAGTCTATTCTATGAGCTGCAGGGAGCCAGAGGAAGGACTTTAGAACTGGGGTGATGTGTTCTACTTTCCTGGTTTTACTGAGGAAGCCAGCAGCAGCGTTCTGGATCAGCTACCCTCAGGCCCTCCATCCGTGGACCCACCCACCCTGGGAAGGGCTCACATAACATCGGTTTTATCTTCCTTACCTGTCAAGTTTAGAATTGATTTTAAAATTTTAGTTTTGACTTTTAGAGCTCTGAATGGACAAGCCCCACAATATTTATCAGACCTTTTAATCCCTCACTCTTCTGGCTGCACTCTACCGTCTTCAGGCCAAAACCTCCTGAAGGTCCCTGATAGCAGTATTAAAACTAGAGGTGACCTGTCTTTTCAGGCTGTGGCACCTAGACTGTGGAACGTCTTGCCCCTGTTTCTTTGTGTGGCTGACTGTGCTGATTCTTTTAAAAACCAGCAGAATACTTTTTTTTTAGACAAGCTTTTATGTAAATGTACATTGTGCTGCTATCCTGTTTTGCTTGTCTTCTGATGTATGCTGTATTTTTTGTACTCTGTAAAGCACTTTGTGATTTTTATCTGTGAAAGGTGCTTTATAAATAAAGTTTTACTTATTTTAGTTACTTACTTCTTTTATTTCTTTCTTTTTCTTCTATGGTATCTGGAATCTGCCTTTAAAGGCGGGAGGTTCAGTCATGAGTCTCATCATCCACACCTGATCCTCCTTACCTCACACCCTTCTAACCAGTCACGTCCCTTCAGTCAGCGCTGGATCATTCTAGATGTCTCCACCGTGCGTGTCCTGATGTTCTCCCTCCTGCCCATCCTGCTGTCCGCATCACCTTGGTCAGCATTCCACATCATCACCATCATACTCCAATAAACATCCTTGCACTTTAACTGCTTCCGCGTTTGGTTCCACGGTAACACCAAATATTCAATTCACTTTTATTTCTATTGCGCCATTTCACATCAGATGTCATCTCAAGGCACTTGACAACAAAAGTCATTTCAATACAATTATACAAACATTCCAATCAGTTAAAAGTTTTCTATGTAAGGAATCCCAGCAGATTGTGCTGAGTCATCAATGTGAGGTTGTACCTGGATCATGCAGACTCCAACCACAGATATTCCTCAGCAATCCCTCATACTGAGCAAGCATGTAGCGACAATGGAGAGGAAAAACTCCCCTTTAACAGGGAGAAACCTCCAGCAGAACCAGAACCTGGCTCAGTACAAGCGGTCATCTGCCACGACCGTCTGGGGGTTTGAGAAGACAGAGAAGAGACAGCATGGAGGATGCTCGGTGACTTTGAGCATCATCTGGATCGATGTTCCCCAGCTTCTATGGGGAGAAAAATACTGAGAGAAAACTGGGATGACATCGCAATAACAGCAGAAAAAATATATCTGGAGAGTGGTGGAAGAAAAAGTAGAAATGAGAAGAAAAGTGGTCAGTCTGTCCTCCAACAGTCTAAACCTATAGCAGCATAGCTACAGAGGTAACTCAGGATAACCTAAGCCACTAACTATAAGGTTTACCAGGCTCCACAGGAGAGGAGTCTGATAACTAAAAGATCTGCCTCTGATTCTAGTTTTAGAAATCCTAGGAACTACCAGTAGACCTGCATTCTGAGAACAAAGTGCTCTGTTAGGAACATATGGATTTGGCATGTTTTAGGATTTGCATGCATTTTGGATTCTACATGTGTTTGGAAGTTCTCATGATTTGGAATGTGCATCTCTCATGGAATTTGCATGTTTTTGAGGATTTGCATGCGTTTTAGGATTTGCATGCGTTTTAGGATTCGCGTGCTCTTCATTTTGGATGTGTTTTGGATTGGTATGTGTTTGTGAAGTTTCATTTGTTTTGGGATTCATATGAGATTTGCCTGTGCATGGGATTTTCGTGGGTTGTGGGATTGCATGTGTTTTGGATTCTGTATGTGTTGTGGACTTCACATTTGTTTCTGTATATGCCGGTTTTGGATATTTCATTAGTTTTGGAATTATGTTTTTGCCGATTTTCATTTGTTGGATTATGTATGTAATTCGGATATTGTAGGTATTTTGTGATTTCCATGTGTTTTGGATTTGGCATGTTTTCTTGGGGGATTCACATGTGTTTTGGGATTTCTAAGTGCTTTGTCCCTAGGGGCCACCATAAGTAAAGGTTGAACACAGACTGTACTTGCTTTCTTCTGTTGTTTTCTCTGAATCCTTCACAAGAAAAACATTTCAGGTGTGTCAATACTGAGAACACAGACTGGCCTGGCTTCTCCCATGTGAATCATAAACATTTTGACAGCATAGTCTGTTAATATTTTACAGTGCTTTTTCTCTGCAACGTTTATGTGTCTTTGAATTTTATTTAAAAAGTGACCAGGAGTCAACTTGTTTTGAGAATTCCACCTAAGGAGCGCCATTAGACTCTAAACAGAAGACAAAAGAAAAAGTATCTAACTGAGACTGAGTCATTGTGAAAGAATCATATGCCGATGTTGGATGGAAGCAGCTCACAAGATCTTCAAAAGGTTTGCAATGCAAACATGACTAAGGTTTTGGATGATTGAAAGGAAAAAGAAATAGAAGTGTGTGGTTGAATAGGTGGGCGGCGGGGGCGTCCCGTGGTGGAAGCTGTTTTCTCTCCACACACTGGGCACGGAGGACACCTCTTCTGTGCGCCAGTGTGACGTTAGTTCACCGAGAAGCGTTTATTTTTGCTGCATCGTGTGCGGCAGCATGCATGTCTCTTTCATCCTGATTGCTGTTGAGGTCTGGACACAGATCTCCAGTTTAAGAGCAGGCTCTGAAAGATTCTCACCTTCAGTCTGCAGAGTGTTTGTTTGATGATCGACACACATGTTTGCAGATCAACGATGGATTTGCAAAAACATCAGAGCAAATGTCAGGGGGATTCAACAAACAGTCTAGCAGTGATGGAGAAAGCAGAGCTGTTTGATTTTTGAACCTTTAAAGGATAGTCTTCTCTCAGCTTTTAAAGTGAGCTAATGAGGTCAAACTATTGTCCAAAACGTAGAAGTTCTTAGAATGTAATAGCAAAACTGGAAAATCGAGTTCCCATAAGATGACACATGTATGGTTAAAATCAAAGGCATCGGTCAGGCCCAGATGGTAAGCTTGGTGGTCTTTCCTTTATAGAACCACGTCAGAACAGTAAATGGTATTTTGGTTGGAGATCCTGCATAGAGATTGTGGTGTCTCATTTTTCTCTACTTTTTTATTTAGACGGTCCATAAATAATCAGTGCAATAGTTTTGGTCAGGATCATAATTAGATCAGATCATTTGTGTGACTGGCCTTAAAGGAAGAGGAGAACCTCAGATGTTATTTCCAGGTCATGTTATCAGTCTTCTTAAGAAACAGGTTAGAATATTAAAGTTTTGCCTCTAAAAATGTCCACAGATATCAACGAGGAAGCTGTAGTTTATCCAGTTGTTGAGTCCTGACCAACACACAATCTCGGCTCTTATCTTGAATGATCGTAGCATCTGTTGCTGTTAGGAACACTATGCTGCTTCCATTCTCCCAACCAGCCAAAGTAAAACAAAATGAATACGAGTTAGTTTAAGGATATCCTAGTATCAATATTTTCTTTCTATCTAGAAGTAATAGTAATCTTAGTGGCCCACTCAAAGCCCCGACTTGAATCTGAGGATTTTCGATCTCAGAGAGTGAGGGCTCCTGACGAATCGTAGGCAAACCAGTGGAAAATACCCATTTTATTACGTGGACGAAATCCAACTGCTTTCCCCATTACATAATGGAAAATGTATATATTATTTAGCATTTGCACTATCCATCCATCCCATATCTACAACGCTTATCCTTGAAAGGTCGTGGGGGAGGGGCGATCGGCAGGGTACACCCTGGACAGGTCAACTGACACAGCACAAACAACCTTGCAAGCACACACAACTAAGGATCTATCAGTCATGTTGTTAGAAGGTGGGAGGAAGCCAGAATACCGGGTGGGAACCCATCCCTGCACTGGGAGAACATGCAAACTCCATCCCGACAGACCCCAGGCCGGGATTCCAACCTGCAAGGTCACAGTGCTACCAAGGCACCAGTCTGGAGCCTGCATTTGGTCTCATTAGATGTAAATAAAAACTGATCATCTGTTGTTGTTGTTTTTTTTATTGCAACCAATTTTCCATAGTTTTAATGTCTTCGTTCTTTTGTGGCTTTATTGGGTAAATGACTAAATGTAGTGTAAAGTGCTTTGTGGTGCTGTGACTGACAAAGCACTATAAAAATACATCGTATAGTGATAATTTAATAAAAATAAGCAAAACTCGTTGAGAGGGGGGAAAACAACTCCAAAGAACAGGTACAGAGGAGCACAAAGGTAAATGGGGGGGGGTGATGAGAATGAGGAGCAGGGTAAATGGGGAGTAGATCTAATTAGAGAGATGAGGGAAGATGAGGAAGGACAGCCTGGAGGGAATTAACTGAGGAAGAACATAGGCTGATACAAGGAGTAGAACACAGAGAAAAAAATAACTAGAACTTTATAAAGAACTGGACACAGGGACAGTGTTTGTAGATCCTTTCATGTTCCACTTAGTAACTCTTCTTCGGTTTATATTTGTGCAAAAATACTTCCGGAGTCAGAGAGACAGTAGAAGTACTTTTGCAACCTCAGGCGACCTTTTGAGATGCGTCTTTGAGCTCCCCTTCCCTCAGCACCACCGCAGCCTTCAGCAGCTTAGAGGTAAAAGGGCCGTCATCATCTTCTACTTTGCCTAATTACAGCCCAGATGAGAGTTTAGCCGCAGCAGCAGTTCCCGCCGTCCTGATGGGAGAAGCGTGGCGGCAGTTCAAAGTCCTGTTATGGAAATCTTTATTATTTAATACATCGATTAACATTAACAACTGAGGCAGAACTGTTTCAACAGTTCCATTATTATTTGATATCTCTCCATAGAGCGATGATGGCCACTATAATGAAAAGTGGATCTCTATTTCAACCTTGAAGGGGCTGGGCAGAGTGCCAGTAATGAAGACGTATTAAAGCTTAATGTAGCTTAATGTAGCAGGTGTCATATATATAATGTACAGAAGCTCTTTCTAAAGCATTATATTCATCGCTACTACCTTAAAAGCCACTAAATCTTCTGGGCTAAGTTAGTCTGGCTATGATTCTCTTCAAATTAATCAATAGAAAAATTGTTAACACACCTTAACTGGGATCCATTAGGGTGTCCCGGGGTAATAAATGTTCCTGCGAAGCTCAGAAGGAGGAGGGCAAACTGCCTGCCGCACTCAGGTTAATGGGCAAAGTTGAGAGAAGTGACCACTAAATCTGCAAGGACACCACATTCACACTGGCTGAGCCTTCATCGCTGGCAAATGACCATCCCTAAGAGCCTAGGGCTGATCAATTGTCTCAGTAAGAGAGCAGCAGTGCTCAAAGTCAGCATCAAGTGTGATTCATGTATCCTCACTTTAAATCCTCCCACTGATGCTGTGGAAAGTTTCAGCGTTGGACAGAAGAACACTCCACCCGTCCTGTGGACGGAATGAGCGAGTAAAGCTGCAGCAGAGCTCAGTTCTCTCCAACCTTCTGCAGGAGGAGCTTCCTGCATCCTGCTCACCACAACCTGGTTAACACGCTTCACCTGCCAGCTGATTGTCAGCCACATCTAATCTTCATAATTCGTAGCTGTCAGTAAGAAACTTTGTGAAATTTTGTGAAACATCTGTGCAATAACGATATTATTTGTGTTGGTAAAACCTAATAGTAAGTAACAAACCAAATAATTCACATAGGCAAAGAAGTAAAAACAAATTAAACGAGGTTCTACACTTTTTTTCCTTTGTTGGGTTAGACATCTCCTGTATGAAGGAACTAGGCAAACAGACTGATCAGTTTGGATTCTGGCTCATTTTCATCTTTAGATTATTGCACAATACATCCCTTCAGTCTTTTGTACATTTTTTTTTAAATACTGAAAGACTGTCCCATACCATGATGCTCCCCCTCCAAACCTAACTGCTTGCATGGTGTTTTTGGTGAAGGTGCAGAGTGATTCGTCCCCCTAACCTAATGTAATATTTGGCATGTACAATGACATGTGAAAAGTTCTTGTTTGGTCTCAAATGACCACACCATTCTCCCAGGATTTTATTAGCCAGTCTTAATGTTCTACACCAAACTGAAATGAGTTCCAACATGGTTTGTCTTTTTCAGAGTCTTTTTGGGGAGTATTCATAGAAATCAATGTGGGACATGTGGATTATTTTTGCTTCCTAAAAATAATGTACCTGCTAATTCCAGGTAGGAATGGGTCAGATGAAGAAGATATTTAATTACTGGAAGCTTCATTTCTCTTATTCCATAACTTTCAAACCTTCCCTGGCCAAAGATGCAGGTTGTTTACTATCTGAGCTTTAAATGTCAAATGTGAGATTAATAGACAGTAGGGTTGTAACGGTTCACGGGGATGTGCTGAACCGTTCGGTTCGGCCTGTTCGGTTCGGTCCACTTGCATACCGTTTCTGTGTATTTCTTTCATTAAATATTGGAAATGTATTATTAGCGTGATATTAAGTGCAGCGGAAAAAAGTTAATAAGCAAGTTTCCGCATGGATGCTGTATTGAGTGACACACAGTGGAGCTGCATGAGAACATCGAAGTAAATACAGGAGCAGCATCATGGCAACTGCAAAAGAGAAGCTAGAGCTTGAAGACTCTCCCACCTCACTACGGTCTCCTGTTTGGGAAAACTTTGGCTTCCCTCTTAAAATTCATAACTGGGATAGACAGAAATCCAAAGTTGTTTGCCAACATTGTTCCACTGAGATCAGGTATGCGGCAGGCAACACATCGAACATGATAACACACTACAAACAGGCACCATGCAAAGGTTAATGTCATTTCTACTAAGAAAACAGCAGCCTTGTGCAACTACCACTAACGTCACCATTTAAGCAACCCCTGTCAATTAGTTTGGATCGGGTGAAGGGCTCATTTTTTTCAGCTTGAATAGTTTTTTTTTTTTTTTTTTTTTTTTTTTTTTTTTTTTTTTTTTTTTTTTTTTTTATATTTTTTATCCCACGATTTTTTCCCCATTATTATCACCCCAGTGTTCCTACCTAAGTATAGTCCTGGGCATTGCCTTCCCTCTGCTGACTGTAGGAGGGCCCTGCACTGAGCTCAAGCCTCCTTCCTACTTGAGGAGTGAACAGGCCCATTTTGTCACCCGAGGGGGTGGGGTTCCCCCAGCTGGACGTAGCGTGTGGAAGGATCACACTATTCCAGCTGGATCCTCTCCAACCCCTCAGGCGCCTCGGTCAGCCAGGAGGGGGCAGTATATAGCCCAGAACTGATACATGTTTTTGTGGGAGTAGCTCACATTAACTACTCAAGGGAACACGGGGAGAACATGCAAACTCCACACAGAAAGGCCCTTTTGCCAACCCCACCCAGGGTGTGGGTGCTGATGATATGGAGGATCAGACACACCTTCAGCACCCACAGTGTCCCCCGGCAGGAATCGAACCCAGGGCCTTCTAGCTGTGAGGTGAGCTGCGCTACCAGCTGCACCACCGTGCTCCCTGAATAGTTGGTTTGTTGATATTCAAGCTGAAGTTGTTGCTGCCGTGTTAAAAGTTTTCAGGTCGTAATAAGTAGTTACAGAATTTTACTATTATTTTAAGATGTTACAAAATGTGTATTTCATAAAGAGTGCAATTTATTTAAGTTATCACCCAAATGAGTTGCTTTTATTCATTTTATGCAAGATTTCTATCGTGTATCGGCAGCTTTTCAAAATAAAGATTTTGTAAGTATTTATTTTTTTTGTACTGAATATTAACCGAACCGAGCCCTTCACGACAATGAACCGAACTGAATATGATTTTAGCGTACCGTTACACCACTAATAGACAGACTTGTTTGTAAAGGAAAAATACTCTGGCCTAAATTTTGGGCATTTTGGTGTTAAATTATCACACAAGATATTTTCAGATCATCACTATTAAAACTGCTTTGGCGTAAGGGCGGCTGATCAACTGAGAACTACTATTCTCCTGAAGTTACTAACCCCCTAAGATAAATTCCGTTTTTGAAATCTGATGTATATCTGATTTAGGCTCATGGTATGGATATTGTCAATATTTTTTAAAATGGTGCATGGTATAATTGAAAACGAGACCTTTTAGGCTTTGCTTTAAGCCCAGTACTGAATCTGTCTGAAAAACACAGAGCTCACATGACTTCTTTAAACCAGAAATAACGCACGTTTTCTCACAGTTTCCACCTAAACTGTATGCTTTTTTTCATCCCTGTGGCATGAAAGCAAACCAGGGAAACAAAACTCAACAACTAAAATACTCAAGGCAGTCTGATGATTAAGAAAATGTATAATAAGCCCATACTATATTTATGAGAGCCTTAAATTAGACTTGTGCAGCCACCACAAGTCTTCAAAATTGAATAGAGCAAATAGAATGGGCAAACAGGACGGAGCCCTATTAGTCATAAAAGACAATAAAGAAACAGGTTGTAAAGTGAATATATTTAATCAAAGACTGGTTTGTAGGCTATATTGATATGCATTAGAATGGTAAAATAGAATAACCTATTAGTCCAGGGTCAAATGGCCTATTTATTCATGTACAGTTTTAATAAATAGTAATTGTTTAAATAGTATGTTTCTATCATGTGAAGTATTCTGTGTCAGTGTGGTCTGATTTTTTTGTCAGAAGGATTTATTTTTGTTAGAGATTATGAGTTATGGATTCTTTTTTGCAGATGTTTGAAAGTTTTAAGGATTTTTCTTTAATGTGAGCAGGCGATTTACTGCTTTGTTTTGAAACTGTACTGGAAATGTAGCAGCATAATTGGGTGCTTTTGACCAGATGTTGGAAGAAGGGTCAGTATTAGAGAGTTAAACAGTGCTATTCTAATAAAGAATGAATTATTAATGGCACCATACATACTGTATATTTTGATGAAGCCAAATTATTTTGTGATGAGGATTTTGGGTCTTATGACCCAGTTCTAACTCCAGCTCTGTCTGAAGCTTTCTGTAAGTGCCCCATGGTTTCTGGACGAGTCATACGATCATCGTCTGTCCAAAATATTATGAGGAGCACCTGTTTATGGCTGATCTATGATTTACTAATGTTTTTATCCATTTTAAGATTAAGGGTCCCGGTGGTTTAAAGTTTAGAAGAAGGAAACCTTTCAAATAAAAGAGTGATTTAAGGAGCTTTCCTTCTAATCAGACCTTCTTTTCTTCAGGCTTAATAATTATTTCCTGTGTCGTTCTATTTCATTGCACAAAAATGATTTTGTCTTCTCTGTCCTTTGGATTATTTAGACTATTACTGGCATTTGGCCTGCATTCCGTAGCTGAAAACAATGTTGAGATGTTCCAAGCCTGTTATTCCCACTGTTCATCTTCAAACAACCTAAACAGGAAAACACAAAAAACTATATCAAGATACATGATAACTTTCTCTGAATTGTTAGTCTATTATCACATTAAATGTGAGTTTAGATGGAGGCAATCTAGAACTGGAAATAAGAGACTTTAAAAAATGACTTGAAGTGGTATTTATATTCCTAATCTGGTTCCAAAGTCATATCTATAAAATCAGCCCTTATTTGTCATAACAAATATTTAAAAATAAATATTATTTATTTAAAAATAAATATTAAATGTTGAAAAAGATTTGTGTATTAGATTGTATTTCATCAGAATCACTTAAATGTTCTTACGTCCTTTCTCTCAGATGGTACAATATGAGGAACCAACATCTAACAGAACGTAACCAAACCACACAGACAGGGATGACTATCAGAAACCAAGATCTGGAATACATCTGTCCTGCTTCTCTCTCAGGGGTTTCCAGATCTTTGCTGGAAGGCTGGAAACACCAAGATGGGTGCTGCCTTCAAGGACCCAAAATAATCCCACTTTCTGTGTCTCAGGGAGCCACAGTACTCAATGATGATGAAATGTCACTTTACAACAGTTCAGTAGTTGACAATGAATCCATTAATGAATGAACAACTATTTATGAGAAGAAACATCAGATACAAACATGAATTTTTAGGAGTCTGTAAAGAAACATGACAGGTTGTGCTGTTACTTTATCTAAACAGCTAAATACATGAAGACTGCTGCCCAGTAAAAGCTTTTCACAGACAAGAATTGATTAATACACGTTTTATATTACTTGTTTGCTAATTTGTCACTCATGTCAATACTTTAAAACATATATGGCTTCATTGTTTAAGGCAGTTTCTTCCCTGTTCTGTTGCGCCGATCTATTTATGCCACCATTATTACAGTGACAGCAATGAGTCAGCTTCAATGCATCACAGAGAAAGATGAGTCCCTAAGCTTCAACATTAGGGCCTCTCTCAGCTTCAGGTTTTCTCTCAGAATCAGATTAGCAGGAGAGTGTATGTGACAGGAGCTAATTAAGTCACATCATGCAGCTAAAGCTGATGGGAGGAGGAGGGGGAGGCTTGAGGTAATTGCATTTACTCCATCTTGTAATGTGGGCCATCATAACTGCTAATTCAATCGTACAATCATTCTGCCAACTCCTGGCCATTAAGCTCACATTTAATTGCTTCAATAAAGCTTTTAATATGCAGCACACAGAGCAGGGGACGTGACATGACCGCCGCAGCCAGCCTACATGCACATGTCCCTCCATCACCAGTTAGAATCAGGCATGTGTTGGGCATCACAGAAAATTCTGACTTAATACATCATCATTAGCAGAGTGTTTGAAATGTTTAGTGGAGAGACATCTTGAAGGGTAGATAGACAGAGATCAGCTGAAATGTATCATTCATCTTGTCATAAATATGTTTTATAGCATTGAACAACGGTGTTATGTTGACAGTTTACGTGTGTAAAAAGAAAAAAGCTTGCAACATAAATAAAAGAGCTCGTTTTGGAAGGAAAAATCTCTTTATTCATCTTTAGAATAGATTGAGAAATCTATCACATGGTGTCAGAAGTTGACAAGAAAGGCTGAATTTCGACAACCGGAGGGTTTTTAGCTTCAAGAAACCATAGGACTGGCCTGACTGGAGGAAGCGCTCTACCCAGTACAGGACTGGACAAAGAAGATGGCCCAGTTCAAGTAAACGCGCTAGTTTATTTAATTTGATTCGAAAATCTTTAATGTCCCCGAAGGGGAATTCAGTTTGCAGCAGGAGTCAAGCACAGATTGAGACGAAACATAGTTAATGCCCTTGGAAAGGGAGCAGAAAACATTATGAGCTCTTTCACATTTAGAGACGATGAAGATAAGGATGCTGGCGAAGTTTGATGCATACTTTATTCCACGACGTAACTTTATCCAAGAATGTGCAAGTCTTAACCAACGAGTACAGCTCGAGAATGAGCAGGTACAGAGATATTTATCCATGCACTTTATGAGCTCTGTGATTTCGGACCAAAACGAGAAGAGCATATTTGAGACCAGATTGTTGTGGGGATTCTGGACAAACATTTGTCATAGAAGTCACAGCAACTCCCAAATATTACCCTAGAAACCATCGTACAAGAGGTGAGGCAGTCTAGGAGTCGAAGCTGCAGGTTAATCGTCAGGGAGAGCAAGCCTCCACCATGCAGGAGTTTAAACAATAATACAGCGGTGCAGTGTTCAAGCAAAGATGGCAACACCATGATGGAGTTAAGTCACCAAAAATATCAACGGAAAACCTGTGAAGTTTAAATTAGACTCTGGAGCTGACTTCAGCGTTCTGAGTGAGGAAACGTACAAAGCACTGGAGTCAAAGAAAGCCCTACAGAACACACAGAGTGTATTAAGTGGACCAAAAGGTGAGTTTAACACAGAAACTGTACAAAAAGGGAGAATATATACACTCAGACTGTATGCTATTAGAGGGGAAAATGTGAACAACCTGCTTAGCCATCCAGTGTATTTGACTATGGGCTTAATGAAGCGAGTGTATGAAGTCAGCACCAACACATAAGAGTTCAGTCTGCTAAAAACTGGAGGAGGATGCACATCCTTATGCAGTGAACACGGCACGCAGGGTTCCTATACCCTTGTCAAAGGGGCTACATCATGCTATTTTAGAGCTTTCAGTGTATGGGATAAAAATATACATGATAAAATGTTAGCGCTGGTGTAATATAGTATAAATTTGTTTTGAAATTTAAATTGTATCCTGGATTTATTAGACCACGAAGTAAAACAGCTTTCTCTGTAAATAAAACAGCTGTTTCTCTGTCCCTTGTTCTTTGATCCAGCTGCTGTTCTTTAGGAATGTAGAATAAAATCCTGTAATCCTTGCAGCCAAACGGGCGTTTTCACAGAGACATTTTGAAAAGTAAAAATCCAACCAATACAAATTGGTTTCAGCTGCTAAAACTGGAGCTACTATGAGCTTTGAGAAAGGGGGTAGTGATGTATCACTTGTGAATGATACATTCAAAATAAGCTAATCTTTTATACAACCCGGGAGTAATGAGTTTTCTCACTGAGGGATTCCTTCATCTTCATGCAGTATCCTCTCTCGCCACATGTCAGCAGCTGCATGAGCTCAGTCAACAGAAGACAGGAAAGAGAAATGATTCATTCACGATTTACTCAGCTGCTGCATCCATTCTCAGGTCCCAGTTCTTTTGTCATGTGACAACCAGACCGCTCAGGCTGTGTGTGGGGCGAGCAGCAAGTACTACAGTTCATTCACGAATCGTTCATATATGGATCGTGACGGATCATTCGTACGTTCAATCGTCACGTGACAGTTGTGGCTCAGCTTGCTACAGGCTGGGGACTAAGAGATGAACAAGGAAATGAATGATGTTCATTTGACACCCAATATATATTATTTATTCATGAAATCATAATTATTTAGTGGTTTTCAGTTCTTGTAGATGTGTTATAGTGTGTATAATGTAAATTGTGTTTTAAATACTTTTGAAAATTATATCAAGTTGATTTTGTGTTATTCTCTGCCACAAAATAATAAAACATAACAATGTTGATGATGATATCAACAAACACAATGATAATAATAATAATAACAATAATTATTGTTATTATTATTATATTACGGTGTGTTTTATTTATTATTATTATTATTATTATTATTATTATTATTATTATTATTATTATTATTGTGTCGAAATTTGGAAACAATAAATGCACCATGTAAACATAGGGATTATTATTACTTTTTGTTTTAATTGTATCACTAATTGTCAAAATTAGTTTTACATTCAATTTGCTGTTAAAATGATCAAAATTATTTGTTAAAGATTCGTTCAACTTACTGTTCGACAGTCAGTGATCCGAGTCAATAAAAAGAGACAGTCTTCCCATTACTAGAAGTGGGACGGTGTGTTTGCAACTCTACCAGAGGTAGGCTGCTCTCTCTGCAGGGGCAGTACAGACACCTCTAGCACTTTGTGAGGTAAAATACGTCACTGTTTCAACACTCTTGACGTTCTTGACCCTTTTCTCTACATTTCAGGAGATTTTATCTGACTTGTAGGCATCAGTAAGCTGCTATATAAATGCAGGAGACTTCTGCAACTTGAAACATGGGATAATAGTGCATTTACACTTCAGCATTTTCTGTGAGAGCACGGCGCCGTAGTAGTAGCATGTTTTCTCTTTTGATCTGAGAGGAGCCGGTCTTTCACATCAGGACGCATGCGATGTGCATGCAAAATCTCGACAGGTAGATGTGGAATAATGTTAGTGGCCCACTGCAGCGCTTTATTATAAATTATCGTGCTGAGATGATCAGCTGACCGCTAAAGCCTGATGCAAACCGTGGACAATGACGGAAATTAAGTTCGACCCGGGTAAAAACGTCCAGCTCTAGTCTGAGGTTTTGGCTAGCAAGCTTTTCACCAGCTTGTTTACAGAGGTGGAATTGGGGGATGATGGGGGTCTGGTAGAAGAGCAGATTTGTTTAAAAGTTTCAATATAGATATTGAAGTCACCCACAATGATTAGTTGGTCATACTCAATACATATTTCGGACAGAAGATCATTAAAATAAGTGAAAAAATTAGAGTTAGTTTGTGGTGGTTTATATAATGTTAGAAATAAAGCTTTGTTTTCAATCTTTTATGGCTAGATATTCAAAAGAGTCGAATGATCCCAGGGGCACTTTTCTAAATGTATTGAGCCATGGAAAATTGTTGCAATGCCACCACCTCTTCTGTGTTTTTCCTGCTCTCGCTTATAAAATTGTAATTTGGGGGTGGTTGTAGATTCCATCAGTGCAGATGTTTCATCATTTACATTTTACCAAGTTTCAAATAAAAACAGGGCCTGTAAATTATGCTCAGTGATCTAGTCATTGATTAGAAGCATATTGTTTGTTAAGGACCTAATGTTTAATAAAGCTAGTTAAAGTGGTTTGATGATGGGTGACTGAACTTTCTGACAGGGGATCAACTTGAGATTTTGTTTAGTATACAAATGTTTGGATTTAGCTTTTTGTTTTCTGGTATTTACAAGCACTTGAATAGTACTACTTTGTTCAGGGAGGCCAGACAACTTCTGGGAGACAATGGGAGTAGACTACTGATTACTTGAGAATGGATTGAATATCAGTTAAAATGAATGAAAATTTATCTATCTCATAAAATCCCAGGATGTTGTTATAATGGCACAAATGTAAGACTAGTTTTACAAGATACAGTAATGACACTGCACTACCCATTCTAAAGATTTTTGTGAATAATAAAAAAACTACCAACATTACTGTTAACCTATAAATAATTATTCTGGGAAAAAGAACCTGTTTAAATGAAAACTGGTAATTATTCAGCTATGTTAGGAACTGTAACTATAACACAAAGGTGTAACTGTTTCTGTGATGATGGAACATTATTTGAGTTAATGTCACATTTCTTTTGACTCTTACGTTTTCACAGTAATAAGTGTGTTGTTGTAGTGGCGTCATGTGTCTCCTTTAAATGTGCCAGAAGCCACATGGGAGCTGTTGGTGCCACACTGAGACATGATAAGCAGACACACTCTGTGAATAAAGAGGGGAGGGGGCAGGTCTGATAACATCCCATCATATATAACCAGTAGACAAAGCCCACAGGAGACAGAGCATCAATACCCACACATGTTGGCCATCATTACTGTCCTCACACAAAGCCTGGTGTCAATAGCTGCTGTGTTATGGAGCCGTCTCTCAAATTAAAATCTTGTATCAAACTGCATCTGATGGCAACAACTATTTAGTGGCCATATTTTACAGCCAAGCCAATAAAAAGTAATAACCGTTGTATTTAATGTATCTGTTTCTGCCAGCTGCCCAGCAAAATGTTCTTAATAGGAGCTGTCGATCACTGTCAGTGCAGCGTGATGCTCAACAAGAGGCCGGCTGTAATAAACATGTGGGGGGAGATAACAGCGGCCGCCTGCAGCACTCTCCTCTTAACTTCCTGTTTGTAACCCTCATCATTTGTCACACTGACTGTTTAGAGTGTTGCCCCCGTCCCTTCACCCCTCTCTCTTTTTTGGCTTTATCCATTATTCCTCCTCAGACACATGACGGTCAGGCTGACGCTGGTACATGATGTTTCAGCAAGAAGCAGCTGCATGCTGGGGTTTGATCAGGTCAGCCAGAAAGTAGGACAGTTAACTTTTATGGTGGAATTGTACTTTTATGATAGTTGGAGAATCAAAATCATTTAAGCTTTAAACTGTTTCAAAGAAAACCTGATAAGTTTTTGTTTAAATGGTTAAAAAAAAAAACAGCAGTTTGATTATCATTCATATTTTTTCATATTCAAATTTTCCTGACTTTCCTTCCAACACTGTGGCGCTCTGCATGCACAGACCGATGTTATATTCATGGTGGGGGTGTAACGGTACGCTAAAATCCTATTCAGTTCGGTTCGTTTTCGTGAAGGGCTCGGTTCGGTTAATATTCGGTACAAAAAAATAAATACTTACCAAAATTTTATTTTGAAAAGCTGCCGATACACAAAAGAATTCTTGCATAAAATGAATAAAAGCAACTCATTTGGGTGATATCTTAAATAAATTGCACTCTTTATGAAATACACATTTTGTAACAATATTAAAATAATAGTAAAATTCTGTAACTACTTATTACGACCTGAAAACTTTTAACACGGCAGCAACAACTTCAGCTTGAATATCAACAAACCAAATATTCAAGCTGAAAAAAATGAGCCCTTCACCCGATCCAAACTAATTGACAGGGGTTGCTTAAATGGTGACGTTAGTGGTAGTTGCACAAGGCTGCTGTTTTCTTAGTAGAAATGACATTAACCTTCGCATGGTGCCTGTTTGTAGTGTGTTAACATGTTCGATGTGTTGCCTTCCACATACCTGATCTCAGTGGAACAATGTTGGCAAACAACTTTGGATTTCTGTCTATCCCAGTTATGAATTTTAAGAGGGAAGCCAAAGTTTTCCCAAACAGGAGACCGTAGTGAGGTGGGAGAGTCTTCAAGCTCTAGCTTCTCTTTTGCAATTGCCATGATGCTGCTCCTGTATTTACTTCAATGTTCTCGTGCAGCTCCACTGTGTGTCACTCAATACAGCATCCATGCGGAAACTTGCTTATTAACTTTGTTCCGCTGCACTTAATATCACGCTAATAATACATTTCCAATTTTTTAATGAAAGAAATACACAGAAACGGTATGCAAGTGGACCGAACTGAACAGGCCGAACCGAACAGTTCAGCACATTCCCGTGAACCGTTACACCCCAATTAATAGTCGCTAACCTGAACGCTTTTATATCATTTTATTCAAGTTTATGACAAGTTGCTCTTATTAGTGTGTTTACTTCAGTTGTTATTCTATCTGGTTTTAAGTTTGCATACATTTTTTTAGTAGTGATGTCAAACTGTTGCTACTGCTACGACACTGTGTGTAACAAAGCCAACTTTTTTACCTGGAACCAAATGTACCCTTGGGTACAAATAAAGTTACTTTACCTTACCTTATGTCAGTAATATTGAAATCATACTGTATACTGTAAACAAGAAAGGCCTCCCATGTGGACATTCTGATTGAAAACATCAAAACTTATTAATCCAAGACACAAATTATACATTTAAATGTTTCAATAAAGTTTATCTCTTCTATTTGTGTAAATGATCAGTGTTATAAACTCTTAATCAAATGACAGAAAATCTGAATAGAATAGAATAGAATTCAACTGTCATCGCACATGTCACAAGTACAAGGCAACGAAATGCAGTTTGCATCCATCCAGAACTGCTTTAGCAATAATATAGATATATTACAGAATATAGATCTATTATAGATATGTTCAATATACATGGTACGAAGGTATGTTTTGAATATACTATAATTATATAAATATACAGGCTATAACTGTAGTGAATGTAAGCTATAAGCTATGTACATGCTATGAACAGATGCGTATGGTTATAAATATGAAAAGCTATAAAAAATTATATATATACACAATTGTGAGTATTAACAATCAGCTGTAGAACCATAATTTCTGTATTATACAGTATGGTTGTCTATACGAGTGGTTCCCAGTCTCTGATCCACAAAATAAAAATTGAAGAGGCTCGTGACCCCAACTCCTGATAGAACATTAAAATATTTTACAATTGTAACATAATCGACATTAACAACCAATATATCGACCACTATATGCTACTTTTATTAATTAAAGTCCTGTTTTCATCTTTCATTTGATTTATAAAATGGTTCCAGTGGATCCACTACATATAGTAATAAAACTGGATATGTAATGGATTAAACAGGTTGGGGTGTTTAGAATGCTGGGAGTTTTCTACAGTTAAATTCAGCTTTAAAAATCAATCAGCCAATCAATAATTCTTTATTTGTATAGCACTTTACCAATAACCATAAGCTGAACCAAAATGCTTCACACTGTTAAGAGAAGTAAAAAATGGAAAGAAAATACAAAAAAGGTTAATAAGCCATTCATAGTCTTACTCAAAGTATCACAATATATCATATATCCCCCTGTATTGTGATACATATTGTATCACCAGATTTTTTTCAATACAAACCCCCGGCACATAATAATGTAAGAGTGTAAAATAATAAAACAAAGACTACACATGTGGCCACACACAGCTTTTTCTGTTTCTTTCCCCAACTAGATAAATGCTTCTGTTCTGCTGCAATAACCTCTACTCTAAATACATAAACTGAAATTCAGTTTCATTGTGCAGGCTGCACATTTACCACGGTAGAAGTAGATAAACAATAAATTAGGTCACACCATTATCCACCTAAACTTGAGACTAATCCTATGTTTAAGCCAACTAGTGTATGTATGTACGTACGTTCTGTAGCTGCTGTGTAACTATATGAATGCAGTGCGACCTATTTTATTGAATAAATCCCCAAATTAAACTAAATAATCTGATGTTGAACATACCAGGTAGTCTGTCTGTTGGAGCTGCATATTATGTTTGTGCTGTTAAGCAACAGGTAAATACAGTCCACACTGTGTTACACACAATGGTTCTGCAAAACCTTGGTTACTGCACAAATAAACCTTTAAACCTTTTTAAATCTCCATAGAGACAGAAAACTATGTTAACTGTGTCTTCAACATAGACCCAAAACCTTTTTTAGTATGCAAGAAATAAAAGATATTCAATTTCAAATCTATTTTGTGCATACCATAATAAAGGTCCAATAGCCTTGCAACATAATGAAACCTTTAATACATGCAGCTGTTGACCCCGCCCCTCCCCCCATCAGGCTGAGAGTGTTTATTCATTTTCCTTAATGACCTGAGCAGGTTGGTAATTATACCGTTGGATCCATGTAGACATTCCTGCAGTAAGCAAGCAATAAGCAAGAAATGGGAAATAGTCAATTAGCAGACAGTCATAACAGTATTTCATGTTTGCTACTAATTTGGAACTGATTTTATGTATTCTTTTGCAACATATCTTCATTCAGTTTCAGTTGATTTATGTATTTATGATTTTTTTATTTAGCTGTACAAGCTTACAACTGTCATGCAAAGACATTTTATAGACACAAAGGTCATATTAATATATTAGGGATCTTATTAAATCATTAAAAAAACTATATAACACAGAAGGTTTAGACTCCACTCAATCAAAGTGAATAAATCATTCTTGATTTATTTTTTTTTCCACCTAATGTGCAAAGAAAATATTCTGAACTGTTGAAAAGTTTATCAGCATCATCAGAAAAAGTACACCCCAGTATCTTGAAACATTGATGTTAAAAAGCCGTGACAGGAGAACATATATGGAGACTTGTGGTCATCCCTTGCATGTGACTGTGGATAAACTCTCTGTGAACCGTGTGCACAGCTTCCCCTCTCCTTGATTAGAGGACAGCAGTGTGGGTAATGAGAGCACAGCATTCTGCCTGCAGTTTTAATCTTTATAAAAAGCTCCACCCCACTCTCCTGTCCCAAAGGACGGAGATTAAATGCTTCTTCACATTAGTAATGTCAGCACAAAATGATTATCTTTTCTGAATAATTTATTCCTCATCCCAGCGTAATTTTCTTATCTCTCCCTTTTTGCCTCTTTTGCTCTGGAGGAGACGGTAAATGGCTGTTAGTCTCCAGAAAACCTATAGATCGTTGTTTCCATCAATCAATTAAAAAACACTTACCTCACACTCAACATGATTTATATCTTGTTAATAGAATTGTCTCACTATATCCCTGTATTATTATAGCCTTAATTCCATTAGCTGTTTGCTTAATGCTTTTTTTAAGGCTGACCTCCAGCAGCCCAGAGATGAGGGGAGGATTAGTCTGAAACTGGCCAGAATACTGAGCTTCTTTCTGGGAAATTTATAGGTCAGGGCAGCTGGAGGACTCCTGGTGGGCAGTTATAGTCCCAAAGACCTCGCCCTTTTAATTCAAATCTTTTCACTCCAATTGCTTTCAATTGAAAGATCTGAAAAAGGAAAACCTCAACCTGTCATCCTACTACCATTGAACTGGATTCAGAGCCAGATGTAGACAGGGGAATGCACATCTCATGTAGATGTGTAATAAAGAAACTGATTTTACTGTGACTTCTTTTGTTGAACTGCTCCACAGTAAAATAAACAGTTATAACTTATCTAAGAAGAGGCTTAATATGTCCCCTTTAAGGGTCGCCGTCCTGCTGGAAGGCGAACCTCTGAACTGGTCTCAAATCTCTGTCAGTATCTAACTGATTTCTTTCCAGGCGTTTTCTCATTTTAGCTCCTCCATCTTCCTTAACAACCCTGAAGAGCTTTTATATCCCTACTGAATATGCTTTCACAGAATAACACGTGCCTTTTATGTTCATTGTGTATTTACAAGCACTTCTAAACAGTGAAAAACAGAGATGGTATTTTTATGAAGTCATTGTTACCTTTCTTTCTGAGGCAAAACTAATCATTTAGTCAGTGCCCTTGACACAGCGATATGTAAGTTACATTTTAAATATTCATCACACTTGGCCTTGTGAACCCATTACAGTGCTTCATGTTCAGTATAAACACACACATCCTGCAGAAGATGAGTTAAAAACCAGCAGGAGGTGTCGTCAAAAATCAATCATACGCCCTGGCTATGATTGTGCTCATCTATTACTTAAGAGTGTTGCATAGTATTTCAATATATTAGGCGGGAATGAATAGGTAAGGCGCATTGGAGTGGGGATGGAGGAAGTACATGAATTCAGCTGTGATGAACGGCTAATGAGCGTTCTCCATGTCAAACAGGGGTTCTCTGCACAAGGTTAATATTTCTATAAGCATAATCATGTTACATTAAAAACAATGAAAGCTTACAGATGAATTAGATGTACGAGTGAAAACACAAATAAATGATTCCAAAATCCCTAACTAAGAAAAACGCATTAATGAGAAAACTACCACCAACCAAAAAATATTTCCGCAATTCATATTTTCTCTAAAGGACGTTTTTTTTAATTAGTACAAATCAGCACATACGCCATATCTTATAAGGGAGCAGTTTAAAATGTTATAATTAAAGAACTAGCCACAAGAACAACAGATAGTATGATACTGTAACCAATACATCTAATAATGTATGTACACAAAACAATAAAACATAAATGTATATCATGTTACCTAACAACTTTTAAAACAAAAAAAGCAAATATTTTACCACACTACTGCAAAACTGACGTGATGATTTTATACAATACAATAAAATACAATACATATAATACTAATGCTGTTAACGTTTTTATTAATTGGACTTATATATATTATATTTGTGATCAAATAGGTAGTTAACATAAACTGAATTAAAGGGAATATATCATACTATTTTACAGCTTTCAACTTCTGGGATAGAAATGTATACGATGAAATGTTACCGTTGCTGATATACAATATTGATTTGTCCTGAAATTTAAATTGTATCCTGTAGTTAATGTTAGACCACAAAGTTAAATGGCTTGTTTAGGAGAGGGGGGGGCAGCTGCTCAAAGAGAACGATTTAGGAGGATTACTCAGACATGTGTGAATTAAGCCAAAAACCACTCTGGTGGTGTTTTTTTTTATGAGAAAATTGCATCAGCAGGTGGTTGAAAACATATAACACATTTTACCTTTTCTGCTCTTTCTACAGTACTCCAAGTACAACTAGCTGAAAGTAGCTGGCTAAATATGCTCCCTGCTGATTCTATGAAGAACTGTAGTGGAACATCAGCTTCTGTTGATGACCTTGTAGATAATGTTGCTTATGGATGGAATAGAGACCAAAGTTTTTTCTAGATTGGAAGAGTCACCATGGAGGCTTAATTCCAGTTAGAGCTCAATAAACTAAGCTTCAGGTACACTTTGACATTTAGAGGAAACATTTAATCTGTATAATTAGGAGTTTAAAGGAGCAAAGCAGTTATATTTTTCTATCATCAATATAAACACTAATAATGCCAAGATTTCATTTGCTCCCCCAATTTTACGTCTCCATGTTACTGTATGACCCTATTTCAGTCCACTCAATGAGTCAGTGTGTAAATAATGGTAAAGAGGAGATCCACAGCTGTTGTGGCTTCTTCTGCTGATTATGTGCGCCTGAAGCCGAAACCGTCAGCAAGCAAAAAAGAGGGGGGGGAAATGTTAGTGTGTATAGCAGTAAGAAGCTATAGGATAATAGAAAGGAACAGGAATAAAGATAATGAAGATGATTAGAGAAACATGTTGCATGTAAAATGAGGTGAGATGAAACTACCGCACTAGTGTTTATGCCTCGAGCTTGTACCGAGCAGTGATCTTTTTCAATCAACCAACCAAAGGACAGTTTTAGCTCCGCCCTAACCGTACCGAACCATTGTCCTACGGAACAATTATCGGTTGGAAATGGTGGGAATGAGGCTTAACCAAACCTGAGATGTGCAGAAACTGTTGGTTCCTTTAAATCAGGACTGAAGACTCGGAGGAGAGAAAACATTTTACCACAGCATTTGACCGTAGAATCTGACTAATGAACTGTTAAAAACATTTTTGTTTCTTGTCCGTATTTTAAGAAGTTTTTATTTTCTTCGATGTTTTACAGCTTGGTTATTTCCTGTCATTCCTTTGATGTGCCCTAAGACACACTGGATTACTTTGTGGAAGAATGGAGCTTTAGAAATAAACTTGCTTTGCCTTGTCTGGGTTTCAAGACATGCTGCTTGTTGCTCAGCAACCATAGCAACAATATTACCATACCTAATACACTCAAAGAATGACTCATGGGATTAACACAATTTAAATGGTGGCAGTTTTTCCATCCAATAAATATATTCTGGTTCAACCAATTTCAATTAAATTAAAATTTCCAGACGTATGTGAACCAGCATATATTTATTGGATAGAAAAACTGCCATCATTCAAATTGTGAGACATTTTCTTCTAGTGTAACAGAGATGGATGATGCTTCTAGTTTTAATACATTCTCTGGGTTTTTCACAGCTAGGACTACAGTTTTTATCTCTGTCCAAATTTGTCTTCCTTGTTAGTAAGATGTCGGGGGGGTCTCCTCTGTCGCTACATGCTTTCTCAGTACGAGGCATTGCTGTGGTGGGAGTCTGCATGTTCAGGGCACAACTCAATGACTCAATGCAATCCGCCAGGATCCCTTAAATAGAACATTTTCAAACTGACTTCAGTGTTTGTATAATTGCATTGAAATGACTTTTCTTGTAAAGCGCCCGGAGATCAAATCAAATCAAATCAAACTTTATTTATAAAGCGCTTTTCAAACATGGTTTCTCAAAGTGCTTTACAGATTTAAAATGACCCCACAAACCCCCAACCCCCCGTTCAAAAACCAAAAATAAAATCATCATCACAACTACACCCCCCTCCCAACCCAACCCATCAGCCATAGACACACACACACACACACGTAAAAGCTTAAAAAAATAAAAATAATAAATAAATAAAAAACAATGGGCTGAGATGACATCTGCTATGAATTGGTGCTATATAAATAAACTGAATTGAATTCAAATCTACCAGACAGGCAGTGTGCAGCTACATGTGGGGGAGGGGCAGCACCACATTAACTGCATGCTCTGTACAGCCAGACAAACATCAAATATGCTGTGTGGGATGTTGCATCTCAGGAAAGCTCCACAGCTGTGCTGTTGTGTAAATAGCTGCCATTACAACGCTACTGATGGATCATTGTGCGTACAGTAGACACAACCGCAGATGAGTCGGCTTAATTCAATGAAAGCTCTCAGGCCCGGTCTCACCAATGATATGGAACATTAATTGACATTTGCTGAAGCCAAACAAAGGACAGCAGAGCCGTAACGCTCATTCAAACATATTAATCCCCTGATTATATTGACTTGTTCAATCTGTTATTGATTTAAAGTGAGTTAAATCAATCCAGCAAGTAGAACACTTAGTGAGACAAGCCTCCTGTGGTTGATGGGAATTTATTTAAACTGACAGCATTTGATTAGAGGAGCACATTTATGCAATTTCAGAAGCTGAGACACACACACATACATGTGAATGTGTGGATGCTCCTATTGTAGTAATATTCCTCACTGAGAGATAAGTAGAAACTCAGAAAGCATTCTGCTTTTAACGGAAGCCCTCTGCTGGGGCTCTGAATGAGGGGTTAAACTGGTGAGAGCATGTTTGCTAAGCTGTTTGAGGAGCATTCTCATATGGCTGCTGGCAGTGATGGGGTACGTGGCTGGGAGGAGAGAGGTAGGGAGGGAGGGGGTCTTTCCATCTCAGTTCTCTGGAGTGCAATGATGGAATGACCTGGACTTGATCTTTGAGGGCAACATGGCTGATGGCTCCTGCAGATTGATAAATTGATTCAAAACTATTACCATGGTAAAAAAGCAATAAGGTCATAAAAATTGCATCGGTCCGTCCGGCTAAGTAAATCCGAGGCGATTTCAGGAGCAGGTACGGTGGGGCAGGAGGTGCCGGGCATGAGGTGGAATGAGAGAGCAAGAAATGACTTTGAAGAGCTCATCATCTTCAATCTATTTTTCCTGCAGGGGCTCCATGCCTCTGCATAGAGGCACTTCATTACAGGGGAATAACTGTACACAGACAGAGCGCCGGCCAGCCTCTCCCGATCCCCTCGGGCCCCTGGGGGGCTCCAGCTGGTTAATACCTCATCACTGGCTTCATTGAACGCTTTAATCTGCACTCCTGTGATCAATAGGAGCCCGCTGTAAATTAAAAAGGCCATTTCGTGTAATCAACCCTGTTAATGCTCATTCTGAAAACCATTATTTGTGGATGGTATTTAGGAGAAAATTGCCACGGTGACAAACCTTGTGATCCTCCCCTCGGCCTCCCCCACAGGCGTCCTCTCTGGCTGCAGCAGGAATCTGCGACTAGCTGCGGTCAGAGGTTTGGAGGCGAGTCAACACAACAGTGTCAGTAATCTGATGGTGACGAATAGTGAAAGTAATGAGTTTTAACCTGCTGCGGCGCCCCCTGCTGCTGGGATACAGCATCTTTAACCTATTTTCATGTAGACAATTCACTCAATTACAAAGATTGAATATTGTATCACAATAATATTGTATTTAGATGTCCATGTTTTTGTAAGTCATGTTTTTAAAAAGTTTAAAATGTTTTCTCCTAAGTTTTTAACGTAACAGAGCTCTGTCTGAGAAAGAAAACTGATTATTGGGCCCTTACTATCCATTAAAAGGTTGGTATGTTTTCACTGAATTAAAAAGCTTTTTCTTCAAACCATAACAGGGAGAGATACATTTATCTCAACAGATAGTCCTTTAATTAATAAGAAAGTTTTTATCCTTGTTGTTCTGCTGCTTTTCATTTTTATTTACCCTTCAGTTCTTTTACATTTAATTAACAAATAACAGTTTTCAAATAAAAAATTGAGACCTTCATTTGTGAAGAAATGTTCGGCGGTGTGATGAAACTAAAGTAGAATTGTTTGGCCATAATGACCATCGTTACATTGAGATTAAAAAGGAGAACAGTCTTGAAGCTGGGAACACCATTTAACTGTGAAGCATGGAGGTGGCAGCATCATGTTTTGGGGCTGTTTTGCTGCTGGAGGAACTGATGTGCTTCCTAGAATAGATGGCCTCATGAGGAAAGAAACTAATGTGGAAACATTGATCCATCCAAAGTAATCAGCAAGGAAGTTAAAGCTGAGGTTCCAAATAAGTCTTCCACCCTCAACATGATGAGTTATCATACAACATGACATGAACATAAAAAAATAATAATTATTAATGTCTTATATCGTTTATACAAAGCTTACATGTTGTATCTTATACTGATTTTATTCATAAGTCCTTTACTCGTAAGGTTTTGTTTCATGTTTTTCCCACAGAATAACACCAAACCAGTTTAGATTTGACTAATTAATTGTATCAGATTTTTTTGAAGCTTTCACTGAAAAGCGTTTTTTATTATTTTTTTGCCAGAAAGAAAACCTGATAATTCTTACAGATTGCAAGGCAGATTTCCATATAACTTTGTTGTAAGACCTGAATGCCAAGATATGGCAAAATATATACAAAACAAGTACTGAGCAAAGTAAAAGTGGTGTAGATAACACAGCAGTGCCGGCTGAAAGCAGCTAAGGTGGGACCAAGAGAAACACTTTAGTCTGTTGGTGCAGTGTCCCAATGAAGAGAGCATGTAGACTGGGAAATGGAGGACAGAATAGATCAGTTCGGAAGGAGGGGATGAGCTTTGAGTGGCGCGCACAGACACAAACACACACACACACCACACACACCCTGTGGGAGCGAAAATGAAATTTTCCAGGCAGCTATTTCGGCAGCAAATTCAATTACTGAAGGCACTTGTACAAAGAGCTGTGACTTCCCTGATGGTGAGATTGGAAAAGGCTGATGGCTGCAGACAGTGAATAACAGGACACGGCCGCAGCGCCTGCTGAGGGCAGGTATGAGCACAAAAACAATAAGGGCCGCATGGACAGGTGTGAGAGCGCAAAGGCCGCAGAGATAAAAGGTTACCAGTTCAGAAAAGTTCTATCGCATTATCTTCCTTTTATATAAAGTGAGAGGAGGGATTATGCTGCAACCCTGCACGGCGCAAATGGCTCCTGTCAGTACATGTGAGTCTCCCTCCATCACACACCGCAGCACTTAAACGCAGCTGAGATGATGAATAGGAGCAGAGACAAAGCAGGATATTAACCTTAGAGGCCGGCTAACAAACACACCTGGAGACAACATTAGGAAACAGAAGTCTCTGCGTCATTCAAGTCCTGGGATACAACCGAGCGCTTCTGTCTGTCTGACTGATTTAAACTAAGCTCTACTATGATGTGACTCAAGTTCTGCACCTCCTTTGTTCTGCTTAAATGATAAAAATTAATGATTAACATTTTTAGCGTCTTTAACCAGAAAATAAAATAAAATAGTTTTTAAAGTCTATCTGCAACACAAAATACTGCAGTCAATTCTAAGTCCACCACCTTCAAATTTAGGATCCTATGTATCAGAATGTAACAAAACTCATCTGGTCTTCTAAAAACTAACCTCAGCACCCAACATTTAAATACACTATAATGTTTTTGTCTTTTTTTGATTGACTCAAGTCATGCAGTTAAACATTCTACTAAGTACTATTTAGAAAATTGTGGTAATCTTAACCAGAGCCAGCCTGAGGAAAAGCTAATTATCCGTCATGGGACACATGGAGAGATCCAGTCCCATCATCCATCGACGCAAACGTTCAGAAACAACCAAGACTAGTTGGAAAGACTTGAGAGCCAAAAAACTGTAGAAGAAACAACATCAAATTTAAGATATTAAAGAAACTAAAACCAGTAATATTCTATTGTTAATAGCATTCAAATAAAATAAATGGTCTATTATTCAAGGTTGCTTTACTAATAAATTTGTTTCCAATTCAAATCAATCAAGTCCTGTTATTGTGTTATATATTAAACCTGTTATTTCACTTCAAACTATGTAAGTCAATTTTTCCAATTACAGATAATCTTCTTTTTGTTTGATTATTAACTAAGTATTTTTCTCTTTGATTGCGTGTATTTGCAGTACCATACCACTTCATGTTACCATGGAGAAGATGTTGTCACATCCTAAAACAACAGCATTAGACCGACTCCAACATGCTTGTCTGTGTGGCTAGCCTCTCGGAAAATATGTGTCCTGTCTGGTAATCCTGATCGCCTGCTCTTCATTCTCATTGTGTGCCTTTTCTTTAATTTCTCTTTTCTGCGGCACAAAGCTGCTGGCTTTACCTTCGCGAAAGAGGAGATCTAAAGTATTTGATTCCAATTCCAGGCAAACCCTGAGGGGGACTTCATCAGCACAGCAGCCTCTGGTGCCTTCCACCGTGACAGAACGAGAGGGGAGAGAAAAGCTATTAAAGTTGTATCTTAAAAGGTCAATAACACCGGCTGTAATGACTCTGACTGTTTAAACCAAATATATGGGTGTGTGGCTTAGCCCTGCTGCTGACATTGATAGACTTGAATGGCAAGTGAAGGATTCTTCTGTGTCAAAACATCCTAGACCGAGAAGTAATGAGGGACATCACCTGAGTATAAGCTCAACTACAGATGTGTGTGTCGGTGTGTGTGTGTGGGTGTGTGTGTGTGTGTGTGTAGGTGTGTGTGATGAGGGGGTTGATTTGTGTGAGTGCAAAACAATCAATACTTGAGCTTCCAACAACATGTTCACTGCTGGGATAAGGTAAGCCGTCAGTCTGTCTGCATTGGCGTGAGACATACACTGTAAAATGTTCATACAAGACCTTACATTTAACTAAGTCAAGAGGTAACCACATATTTGTGTTGATTTTCATATTTGGAATATATTGGCTCTATAAACAGTCATTTTTTGATATGGGCAATATGGCTTTCCATCCAGGGTGGAGTGTCTAGTGGGCAGCACAAACCAACGTTGTAAACTTAATACTTTTGTTTTTCTCTGATTTTTTAAACTGAACCAAACTCAAAGACTTCATCTACATACACGAAAAGTCTCTATGTTTAATCCACATTGGATTGTCAACATTAAATCTTTGAATCAACGTCAGAGTTCAATGTTGATTCAACATCAGTTTAAACCCAAAATTAATATTGAAACAATGTTGATTTATTAACTAAAGACCAATGAAAATAAAATTGTATTTCAATTAACCTCAACAACGTTGAAATTGTAACATAACTATGAATCAATGTGTTTTCACTTATATTTCAATAATACCAGAGCAATTAATCCTGCTTTATGTACAGCAGGATGTCCTGGACAACATGACAACATTTTTTATTTAGTGAAACTAGTAAACATGTTTAAGAAACAGAAATAAACAAACAACAAGTTATTTCCTTTAATTTATCTTTTATTCATGATTTCACCACATCCAACTCCTCCTGCCCGGTCTGGTGCATAACGGAGCCAATTTTGTCTTGCTGACCAAATAAGGCAAAGTCATTAATTCTTAAACTATTTTAACCCAGCCTATATATTTTTCTTCATTATGTGGGAGTTACGAAAAGTTTGAGAAACTAACTCACTGAAAGAGTTGTTAGAGGATTTTAGCTGCACAGGATTTTGGACAAAAAGCTTGTTGGGAACTATTTTACTGTAGTAAATTTATTGGAGCTTTTAATGTTAAAAGATTGTTTATATAAGAAATGGCTAAATGGTCAGCTGGACATTTTATTTTATTTATACTTGGTTTGACAAAAGCGTTGACTGTATGAATTAAGCCATGAACAAAGTTAACTGATTACAGTAGGCCTGGTGTTTTTTAACAGGATGGAACATTATTATTTAAGTGCCTGTATTAAGCTATGGCAGTCCCAAGTCGATGTAACATCCATATAAAATATACATTTCACTGTGTAGTGTATTTAAGCCATAGAAGATTAAAATGAAGTGCTTACCTGAAATTTATTCTGAATGAGATGCGTTGCTGTGCGCCAGGCAGTCTGTGCCACATAGTGGTCTCCCGGTCAACTAAAAATCCATGAATTTTTTATCATTTTTCCCCGTCAACTATAAATTTCCCGGTCAACTCAAAATCAATGACTTTTCAATCATTGCCCAGTAAACCAAATAGCAATTATGGGGAAACTATATTTTAACATTGTTTCAATATCATTGCTGTCAATGTTGGGAATCATCAGTTTGGCATGGGTGATTCAACATCTATTTAGCATCAAGATTTCAATGTCAACCATTCTGATGATTCTGATGAAAAATGAATATCTTTTCAATGTCAGGTAGATATCTGGGGAGCCCCTATATGCTGGAGAATAAAGCTCTCATTTTAAAACTAGATTATTCGTGTTTGCCACTGGGATGACTGAGCATGCTCAGTGTTCTTTTCTGTTTCCCTGGCAGTGTCACATCACCATCAGTAGGCCCGGCATCGGTACTACAGTAGTTTGTGTGGAACCGTGCGGACAAAAATTGTTTTTATTGTAATGACGTTTTACAGACTCTGTTTTTGAAACTCAAACCGTTTTTGTGTAAAATAGGGCCTAGATCGGGGTTAGTGAGCACTTCTTATACAGGACAGCATGAGTATTACACAGGTGTGTTAACAACTAACTTTCCTTTGGCATATAACCTTACACAAAAGTTATGATTGGAAGCTGATTAAGAAACCAATTTTAGTAGTTAGTTTAAGAGCTTTGAGATATTCCAGTGTGTACATGGGAAGTTTCTGTGCTTTATGTCTGAATCATAAACAGACAGTGAATCTAAGCTGGTATAATGCCATAATCATGTGTGTATTATCTGATCACAAATTCATTTCTACACTGTTGTATATCTACATTACTTGAGCTTGTTTTTTAACAATCTGTTACTCATAATATTGTAAAAACAGGTTTGTACCTTTGAAGTTGGTTAAAATTTTCTATAATAATTATAGTTTTATTATGGATCAGTTTTCTAATTATTTTCTAAACTTACTAGATGTTTTGTTCGTTCTGATTACTGTACTGTAAAAAACAACTTCAGTCATAATTTTCAGATCCTTTTTGAAGTTTAATTTTTATTACTGGTTGTTCTGAGAAACAAAAACACCTTTTTGAAATTATACCAAAAAAAAAAATTATTATGAATCTGATTAATATCATTAAATAATGGTCAAACAACTTTTTTTAATTGCTGAAAAATTCGTTGTTTGCCTTGACCTTGACTGGATACAACGAGGGACTGTCATGCCTTTACTTGGGATTTAACACAAGACTGGTTGGAAAAAACCTTGGCATTCCGATCCTCGGCTGCAGAAGCTGGCTCTTGGGAGGTGAAACGTCACCTCTCTGGTGGGGAAGGAGCCAGAGCTGGTGTGCGAGGTTGAGAGGTTACGACTGGACATCGTCTGCCTTGCCTCGACGCACAGCTCTGGCTCTGGAACCCGTCTCCTCGAGAGGGGTTGGACTCTTTTCCACTCTGGAGTTGCTCCCGTTGAGAGGCGCCGAGCTGGGGTGGGCATACTTGTTGCCCCCCATCTCGACGCCTGTACGTTGGGGTTTACCCCGGTGAATTAGAGGGTAGCCTCCCTCCGCCTACGGGTGGTGGGATGGGTTCTGACTATTGTTTGTGTTTATACACCAAACAGTAGATCAGATTACCCACCTTGCTTAGAGTTCTTGCAGGGGGTGCTGGAGAGTGCTACTTCTGGAGACTCCCTCATTCTGCTGGGGGACTTCAACGCTCACGTGGGCAATGACAGTGAGACCTGGAGAGGCGTGGTTGGGATGAATGGCCCCTCGATCTGAACCTGAGTGGTGTTTTGTTATTGGACTTCTATGCTTGTCATGAATTGTCCATAACAAACACCATGTTCAAGCATAAGGGTGTTCATGTGTGCACCAGGACACCCTAGGCCGCAGCTCAATGATCGATTTGGCTGTCGTTTCATCTGACCTGCAGCCACATGTTTTGGACACTCTGGGGAAGAGAGGGGTGGAGCTATCCACCGACCACTACCTGGTGGTGAGTCGGTTCCGGTGGTGGGGGAGGACGCTGGACAGACCTGGCAGGTCCAAACAAGTTGTGAGGGTCTGCTGGGAACGTCTGGCAGAGTACCCTGTCAGAAGGAGTTTCAACTCCCACCTCAGACAGAACTTTGAACACGTCCCGGGGGAGGCGGGGGACATTGAGTCCGAGTGGGCCATGTTCCGTGCCTTCATTGTTGAGCTGGCTGACTGTACTTGTGGCCGCAAGGTGGTTGGTGCCTGTTGCGGCGGCCAGTTCCGAGTTAATTTAACTCCTTCCAGACATAAGCTCCACCCAGAGCCCATAGATTTTGTTGTTCACCGCAAAGATTTATGGGTAATGTATTTGTGTTAATTGTAGAAGTTCTCCTTTGTACATTATAGTTTGTGCCCTACATGTAGCCATGCTCCTGAGTTATCCTTTGAGTCACGTTGTCAGTATTTGATGGTTATTGTCCATGCACCATCAACGAGACGGCGGTGAACGGGAGTTCGGTTTGTGCCTTGACCATCATGATTATGCGGTGCATAACTGTGAGAAGTATGGATGAACTTTTCACTCCAGTGACTGATTTCATGAGTACTGTCACACTAGAATTATTTCTTGCTCATGACTACAAATAAGTAATAAGTTATTTGATAGAAGTAAATATTTGTAAAAAACACACTACTTGTGCCTTTTTGAATACAGTATTTGGGTTTGGCCCAATATGTACACCAATGAGTGTTAATTATCTTATATGTACATTTGTAAGTGTTAATTATGAAGGTTTGTCTTTACACTTTGCAGTGTAGATTGAGTTCACATTTAACACCCAACAGTGTTGATTTTGAATCCCTCTTGTTGCTTTTAACTCTGTAATGTGAGTTAAAAAAGAGTGGTGTTAAATATTTAACTATTCAAAAAATTTTAAATTAAGTCTTCAGAGTGTGGAGCTATAGAAACCCGAATAAAGTGTTAAAATCAACTCTATAGGAGTTGATTTAACACTCGACTTTTTTGCTGTGCACCAGCACTGTTTACATTGGGGGTGGTGTGCTGCTGACCTCAACACGGGACATCTTGGGTCAGTGGGTGGAATACTTCAAAGACGTCCTCAATCCCACCGGCACGCCTTCCTGTTTGGAAGTGGGGTCTGGGGACTTTGGGACGGGCTCTCCAATCTCTGTTGTTTAGGTCACCGACGTTGTTAAAAAGCTCCTTGGTGGCAGGGCTCCTGGGGTGGATGAGATTCGTCCGGAGTTCCTCAGGGCTCTGGATGTTGTAGGCTGTGCTGGTTAACGCGGCTCTGCTATATTGCGAAGACATCAGGGGCAGTTCTCTTGGATTGGCAGACCGGGGTGGTGGTCCCCCTCTTTAAAAAGGGTGACAACAGAGTGTGTTCCAACTACAGGGTGATCACACTCCTGAGCCTCCCTGATACGGTCTATTCTGGGGTTCTGGAGATGAGGGTCAGATGGATAGTCGAACCTCGAATGCAGGAGGAACAATGCGGTTTTCGTCCTGACCGTGGAACACTGGACCAGCTATACACCCTCAGGAGGGTCCTGGAGGGTGCTTGGGGATTCACCCAACTGGTCTACATGTGTTTTGTAGACTTGGAGAAGGCGTTCGACCGTGTCCCTTGGGGAATTCTGGTGGGGGGGTACTCCGGGAGTATGGGGTACCGGGCCCTTTGATAAGGGCTGTTAGGTCCCTGTATGACCAGTGTCAGAGTTTGGTTCGCATTGTCGGCAGTAAGTCGGATACGTTTCCAGTGTGAGTTGGACTCCGCCAAGGTTGTCCTTTGTCACCAATCCTGTTCATAACATTTACTGACAGGATTTCAAGGTGCAGCCAAGGTGTTGAGGGGATCCGTTTTGGTGGCCTAAGGATCGTGTCTCTGCTTTTCACAGATGATGCGGTCCTGTTGGCTTCATCCGAACGTGATCAACAGCTTTCAATGGAGCGGTTTGCAGCCGTGTGTGAAACGGCTGGGATGAGGATCAGCACCTCCAAATCCGAGACCATGGTCTTAAGCCGGAAAAGGGTAGGGTGCCTTCTTCAGGTCGGGGATGGGGTCCTTCCTCAAGTGGAGGAGTTTATGCCGGGCCAATGATATTTTAATGGCCTCAGATAATAGATTTGTGACTGTTCTGGTCTTGTTAGATCTCAGTGCTGCTTTTGACACAGTCGATCATAATATTCTCTCAGAAAGGCTCGAACATTTATGGATAAAGGGAACAGCACTAGGCTGGTTTAAATCATATTTGTCCAACATATTCCAGTTTGTCCATGTTAATGATAAATCTTCTTCACACTCAAGGGTTACTTGTGGAGTACCACAGGGTTCTGTGCTTGGACCAATTCTCTTTACTATATATATGCTTCCAATTAGTAAAATAATTAGACAACATGGAATGAATTTCCACAGTTATGCTGGTGATACACAATTATATTTATCCATAAAACCTGATGAAACCAATCAGTTAGGTAGATTACAAGCCTGTCTGGAAGACATACATATCTGGATGACTCTAGATTTTCTACTTTTAAATTCAGACAAGACCGAAGTTGTTGTCTTTGGGCCAGAACCTTTAAAAAGGAAACTGTTAAATCAATCACTTCATTTGGATGGGATTAATTTGACCTCTGGTAATAATGTAAAGAACCTCACTGTAATTTTTGACCAAGACATGACATTTAAATCATATTAAACAGGTTTCCATGATTTATTTATTTCACCTCCAAAATATTGCTAAAATTAGAAACATCCTGTCCAGGAGTGATGCAGAGAAACTAGTCCATGCATTTGTTACTTCAAGGCTGGACTACTGTAATTCCTTATGATCAGGAAGTCCACAAAATGCAATTAAAAGCCTTCAGTTTATCCAAAATGCTGCAGCAAGAGTTCTGATGAATATTAAAAAGAGAGATCACATTTCTCCTGTTTTGGCTTCTCTCCATTGGCTCCCTGTTAAATCCAAAATAGAGTTTAAGATCCTCCTCCTTACTAATAAAGCCTTTAATAATCAAACTCCATCGTACATCAGAGATCTGATTATTCCATATGTTCCTAACAGAGCGATTTGTTCTCAGAATGCAGGTCTACTGGTAGTTCCTAGGATTTCTAAAAGTAGAATAGGAGGCAGATCTTTTAGTTATCAGGCTCATTTCCTGTGGAACCAGCTCCAAGTTTTAGTCCATGAGGCAGATACTAGGCTTAAAACCTTCCTTTTTGATAAAGCTTATAGTTAGAATGGCTTAGGTTATCCTGAGCTATTTTTGTAGTTATGCTGCTATATGTTTAGACTGTTGGAGGACAGACTGACCACTTTTCATCTCTCTACTTTTCTCCTACTAATCTCTAGATATATTTTTTCTGCTGTTACTGTAATTGTTAACCCAGTTTTCTCTCAGTGTTTTTCTCCCCATAGAAGCTCCACACGATCTGGTACCCTGCTCAGCTACAGCGCCCCCTGCTGGATGGGGAACATTGGTCCAGATGATGCTCAAAGTCACCGAGCATCCTCCATGCTGTCTCTTCTCTGTCTTCTCAGACCCGCAGACGGTCGTGGCAGATGACTGTTTGTACTGAGCCAGTTTCTGGTTCTGGTTCTGTCGGAGGTTTCTTCCTGTTAAAGGGGAGTTTTTCCTCTCCACTGTCGGTACATGCTTGCTCAGTATGAGGGATTGCTGAGGAATAGCTGTGGTTGGAGTCTGCATGATCCGGGTACAACCTCACGTCGATAATTCATCGCAGTCTGCTGGGATTCCTTACATAGAAAACTTTTAACTGATTGGAATGTTTGTATAATTGTATTGAAATTACTTTTGTTGTAAAGTGCCTTGAGATGACATCTGATGTGAAATGGCGCAATAGAAATAAAAGTGAATTGAATTGAATAGGTCTTTTTCGGGGCCATTTAGGAACCAACATAGTACCAGTTTGGGGGTATGTACTGTGATTAACTCATGCTGATTGGTTGTTATTCCACGGGAAATTATATCTCAGACATTGCCATAACACATAAGAGATGCTAGTAAAGTGGTTTATAACAACATAGCAAACTGAAAGACGTCAACCATCTCTGCTTCTTCCATGTCGATCTCTTCTTCTCTGCTGCTGTGGGCACCTTTTGACGGCACTCACTTTTGAATGGTGGTGATATACCGATTTCTTTGTTAATTCCTTAAAGGGCCAGCTTTGTATCGAGACACAACAGCTGAGAGGACCAGCCCAACATTTCTGATCAAGATGTGTGGAAGTCACAGATCTAGATTCCAGCCTAACACTGGACCACCATGAGACTATTCACACTGTTGGCTGGGTATCCCCAGAAGGCACCCATCCAGGTTACCTCTAGCACAAAATGTAACATACAAACTGCTAACAGTGATGGTTGGTTTATAAAAAGTTATGTAAAAAAGATCATTTGCATCTTAATCACTAAGTACATAAAAAAACCAACACAGATACTCCCGAATATACACAGCAGCGTATATAATATAATCCTATTGTTAGATTCAAATTCAACAGGGTACTTGTTCTTGTCACAAGCACTCCCTGACTCAAGCACCTAAAGTCAGTTCCACAGCCACATCTTTATTTTCTACCCATAGGAGACTTTTTCATCTTCATGTTTTTCAGGATGGTGGCTTTCTGTTAGTAATCGTGTGTCTGCAGTCAGGTCCTTGGTGTTGTTTGGGAGATGGGCTGATATGAACTGATATGCAGTTCTGTTTGTCCAGAGCTTAAACACAGTCTGATATCATCTGTGTGTCTCCTGGGCAGCTAATGTGATATTTGCTTTCACCCTGGCCCCTCAATCCGGTGTCAAGCAGCAGATCTCATCTGTAATGTAAGACAATTTCCGCACAGCTGAAAAGACACGTTCTCCAGTCAATAGAGTATAAATTGGTCCTGGAGAACGGGCATCCTCTTAACTAAAGGTGACTCACTGGGTGACCCCTCCTTTTTTAATAATTTGTATGTTTAGATGTTTGGTTGGTCTGCCTTACGCTTGAGCTGTGTCATCAATCAGATTCATTCGGGCAAATAGCTTCTGCCACAAGATTACAGGTTATTAAAAGGTTGATCACAAGGCAGCAGGCCGTGTCTAGGCGTCCTTGTCTCATCGTTCATTCGCCCACCCTGTAAATGCTGCTTCCGCGGCTTCCTCACAACGTTTACTGCAACTTCGCATGAAAAGAGGCACAGCCTTCTGCACCCCCTCCAAAACAAGGTAGGGGATGCAAACATGGGCATTCTGGGACAACATGATTATCTGTGAGGGGAGTCAGCTGGTGGAAGCTCGTTGATTAGAGGGAAAATGAAAAACTGAGAGGTAGATGTTCATATGACTTCATAAAATTATAGTTTTCTGTTGCATCTTATAATGTAATCGTAGGATCATTAGGCAACTGTTGGACAAAGATCCATCAGTATAATAATATATAGAACCACTACTTAATAGTGAAGTTAACCACTTTTTAGGAGTTGCCTAAAAATAATTATCTTAATGCAATGTCTATAAAAGTTGTTTATGCAAAGAAAAACATCCTACGGAGGAATCTTTTCATGTCTCTGAAGTCATGGCAGATAGAGAAAATTATTGATGAAAGTACAACTGAACCAAGCATTTTTGACACCTTTGGAATGAAAGACAAAAAAGCCTTTAAATGTGGGCCAGAACTGAAACACTGAATGCTTCGAATGTTCAATTCATCATTTTTTGATTTGTTGGCTTCTCTGCTCACTCCTCCATTCATTTCTCACCTTTAGAGACAATAAATATGACTGTAATCAAAGATGATTCACAACAGGAAATTCTCAGAAAGATTTATGGCCAATCTAACTAGATTCACAGTTAACTCATAAAATATTCCTTTGATTACTCAGCATCAAAGAAATTAATGTCTTTATTTAAATTAAAAGAAAGCCTTATCACTGTATTTAAATAAGACAAACGATGACAGCACTTAAATAATGACTCTGTCTTTATGTTGGCCTTACATTATTATTACCTTTTATCTTTGTCCAGGATATTAATATTAGAACACTGTGTGAATTAATACTTTTGATCATTAAGAGTTCAGAGCGTAGTGAATAGAAGAAGTAAGTACTCAGGTCGTCATTAATAACCATCATAAAGCCCAGAAGATGTGACTCTTCAGGCCCTCATGGCTGGTGATTGATCATAAATATTAACTATCCAAAATGGCAAATAAATGGCACCATTTAAAACCCTCATATATGACTAGTTATGGAAGTGCAGCTTTTAAAAGTGGAAACATATTTCATGTAGAAAAGCTGTCAAAGAGAGAAAAAACAGGAGATCAGGGATTGGGTGGGCACCTCTCTACCACAAATGCAGTAAACTGATGTTTCATTCACAACCCATATATGGTATACCACATAGAACCTTTCACCTGCTGAGCGCTTCCCCTGATATACTGACTAAGTTTCGCCTTACAGCAGTACGCTACACGCTACCGAATAATATAAACAAAGCTGCAGTTTTGAGACTTGAGCCATGGCAGATGCAAAGAAACCAAAGAAGACGTTATCAGAAGAATGAGGAAAGCTGCCAGAGCTTCACCGCTGGAGAAAACTTTATAGCCTCTGATTCATACCGCGTGAACAGATGCACCCGGTATTAGCCGCAGAGCTTGGACGTTGAGGTGAGCCAGCTTCTTACCCCCAAAGAAAACGCCATCAGACGAAGCGAAGAAAAGAAACTGGGCTGCTAGAGCTGAAAGCTTCCAGAGCTGAAAGCTGCCGGGGCTTCACCGCTGCAGAAGGCTCATTATGAAGTTTCATACTGGGGCCCATCCGTTCTGCACCCGGTGTGATTCGGGGGTAAGGAAAGTTGCATTGTTGCGTCGGCTGGGCAGCAAGATGGGAAACGACATGTCAGAAAACATTTCCTTCCCTTCGCTGCTGGGAAAGATATTTTCTGTCAAACTGTTACTCTGTTTTAGGTCAAAGTAGGATTAGCTTCTAAAACCCTGTGTTACAAGTTTTCAGTTTTGTGTGGTCAGCCGCTGTGAATGAAGCGTTAGAGATACAGCAGGAAGTATGGATGCTGAACTAGTTTTGTTGCTGCACCACATCATGTAAAGCACCATGAATTACCTTGTTGTTGAAGGTGTGCTATACAAATAAAACTGACTTGCCTTACCTTGTAAAATGATGACAACTATCAAAGAGATGACATCTATTGTGAATCTGCATCTAAATAAACTGAATTGAAAAGAGCCGTTCACAATTGTCAAAATTGTTCTAGAATCCCTTTAAAGCAATATTGTGCCACCAGGTTAGCATTCTTAAAACATATCTGAATTTAAGCGGTGTTATCTGAAACTTGCTGTTATTGTATTTTGAAGTTATAATCCACAGAAACAACTGTAAATAGGTAAAACAGAACTGTAAAAAGATGGGGTCCACTGTATTTTTACTGATTAGTTGTAGGATTCAGATGATAACTGGTTCATTATTTCCATACAAAAATGTCACACCATGAACTCGCATGATTAACCTTAATGGTACAATGAGAAGATGAGATGTGCATCTTTCCAGATGATGGATTATGTGACAGTCTTAAACCCACTACAGTCCTTTGGGATAAAACCTCTGTGAGGGAAAATGAGGACATGTAAATAACAGAAATATGTGTGCCTTTGCATGAAGCACTTACTTTAAAAAGGCAGTGTTTTTTTTTCCCACAACACTATGAAAGCAAAGTTGACTTGAAACCATCATCACCTCTGTAATTTTTAACCTCCAAACATCTCCTACACAGTCACCTAATTACAGACACCTAAATGATAAAAGCCAAAGGCCATGGTCCTTGGGGAGCCGCCTGCTGATCTAACAGCTCTAACACCCCAGCAGAGCCTTAACCCCCCCCCCAAACACACACACACACAGGCAGTCTGGGGTGGAGCCGCTGTGTTGGGATGATCCCATACATCACACCTCGTGCGAGCACATATTAAGTGCTTCGCTCAGCCTTCCACCCCCCCTCCATTAAAAGTAAATAATCTGTTAAGGAGTGGTGCTATTTGTCAAAGCTGACAGGTATCTGTTTGTTCAGAGCGGTAAGGTGTGTAAGGAGAAGGAGGCAGCCTGACGTGAGAGGACTCTTATTATCCTAATGCCGTCCCACGATTGACCCCTGCAGCAAAACAAAAATATCCATTTCTAACAAAAATGAAACATCCAAAATGTGTATTAGATACACTGGGGGCCACCTGCAAGTTCAACTCCTCTGAATTAAAAACCTGTAAAAAAAAAAAAGTATACACACCAAGCTCAGTTCATTAACACTAATTTGCTAATGAGAACAAGGCTGAGAGGGAAACCAATTAGTGCCTACACCAAACTGGAATAAATTAGAACTCTGTGGCTGCTAGGCTTTCATGTTTTTGAATATTTATTATGCTGAATTCATTGCACACACCCCTTATAAATCATGCAAATTTATAAAGTGGTGGTTTTGTTTTATTACAGCGTATTATGTCATGTTTGATGTCGGAGCTGTCACAGGAAGGAGGTAAAGGCCAGGCTGGAGGTGCTTCGTCTGGATTATTGATGGACACTTCCTGTCAGTCTGTACACAGCCTGCTTTGTGTGTGTGTGCGTGTGTGTGTGTATGTGTGTGTATGTGTGTGTGTTCTCCCTGGTGACTGGGGTCCAGTCATCCATTGTCCTTCCTCAACACAGAGCCTCCATAAATGTCTTGCAGTTTCATTTTCTTTTTATCAAGACATTGCTAAGAATATATTATTAGATTACTCAACTTTCATAATATTTATAATTTTTACAATATTTAACAAATTATATATATATATATATAGTTCCTCAACCAGCCAAACAAATATAACAAATTATATATATATATATATATATAGTTCCTCAACCAGCCATTATTATTAATCTGAACCATCTGCATTTTTAGACCATTTTTTGAGGGGTGCATCCCCAAACTGAGCCAAAGCACCCCCTAAAGTCGGAAAAATTTTTTGTCAGTTTTGTTGGGTGTGTTTTTTTAAATATTTCTTCTGACCCGTCTTTAAACGCATCAAACCCATTCTTGAGTAAGGTGACTCTGCGGCTAGCGGGATTCTGCTGCAGAAACCTGCAGAATCACGCAAATCAGCAGAATCAGCAAAGCAGCAGAAGGCAAGAAACTTTTCTGTTTTTACTAAACAAACTGTAAGTTGAGTTGTGCTGTTGCATGCAGATGTTAGCAAATAACTAGTTAATACATAACATGTTAAGCTACTTCCTGTCACCTGTTGCATCTTACTGGTGTCATGATTTTAGCAGAGAGACTCTGGAGAAACACACAAATAAGTCAGCCATAGATTCAGTAACCACCCTTTATTTTTTCTCTTTCTAGCAGAAAAGGGAAACTGGACTTCTCAGGAGAAAAACACTGACAACTTTGAGGGGTTTCTCAGGGGCAAGGGAGTCTGGATCAGCCACTAGGTGGATGAGGTAGAGGTCAGTGGAACCAAGCAATCAAGGAGGGGACAAATGTCTGTAGAGTGGCTTACTTGGAAGGTGAAGGAAGGCCAAGCCGGGCGTTGGCAGGTTGCTGAATAAAAGCTGGGTACTGGAATCTCCTCCTGTCTTTCTCAGGTTTCTCTGAGATGAAGGAAGATGCTTGAGGGTGGACAGGCTGGTGATCACAATGTGAGTCCAGTGAGGAGGAGCCTGATGTTTTTTGTAATCATTAATAATTGTATCATAATCACAAATTAAATCCACCAAAGAGGTTATATTTTTGCTGGAGTTGATCTGTTCCTTTCTGAGTGAATGAATCAACAGATTGTTAATCCCACAATGTGGAAATTCATATTAAGGCAGTACACATAGAAAATGAATAAGAATACAGGGCCAATGAAAAGTTATAGAGTAAAATATTATAAAATAAAATTAAAATAAAGCTGTTAACCAATTAACTCAAAGTTGTTGATGGATTTGGATGCAATATCCAGGAAATGTCAGAAATGGGCCAAACAATGAGTGATTACATTTTGGGGGTGATCAGATATGAAATATCTTCTCTATTTTTTTAAGATAATTTCTTTTTGTAGTTCAGGATATTTGTATAAGCAGTGACTGTCCAAACCTTATGTTAGATGCATGTGCAAATATTAAATCCAAGGTGCTACTGACTAGCTAAATGACTGGATGTCCATTAGCATTATTTCTCCTGTTGTGTGTGCACGCGTGTTAAAATGTTCAACAACACAGTAAAAAGGCTTTCTAGCATCTCTCTGGGTGCTTAGCCACCCTAAACCTCTGATCACCCTTTATCAGAACCAACACATACACACAAGGCAGACTCACAATAACACAACTAAGCTAATTACAATTAAATACAATTAGAATACAGTAGAATAAAATTGGATTCAATGGGAGAAAAAGCTGTAAAACGACTGTGTGGACTCTTCAACTCATTTAATTTCCCCATCCTGAGTCAGTACTGGACAACAGGCAACAGTAGGGAGGATATGCAACCTTTTAATAGGAATAAACTGCCTGCAGAACCATGTGGAACAAAGACCTTAACTGATTGAACAAAAAAAGTTTGATCAGAGAATAAGTGTTGGGAGTTACACAGTGGAGTCAGCCAGAATTATGGCTTCTCTTAACAGATAGACTAGGGGTGTCATGATGTGTGGAGTTAAAGGACCCAAATGCTGATAAGGTAAACTGATACGTTAATGAAGTTCAGAATGGGAAGAGCAACATGATGATACTAGGGGTATGTCCCATAATTCAGTTCAGTTTGATCCAGGTGCTTATGATTAGATTATTAAAGTTATTTTTGTTGCATCATTTTCCCTCAGGTTTTTTTCAGTCCTCCCACGGCTACTTTCTACTTTTAAATCTATTCAGGAATGACTTTAACATCTCTGGGGGGAAAAAGAAATAACTGCTCTTCTTCTGTATTAAAAAAACTTATCAGTCACACTAAAAACTTGTTTTTTAAGACTTTCAGGACAAAAATATTAAAAATGTAATAAAATGTAAAATAATGAGAAATGAGTATAATGGTCTTTTAAGGTAATAGTACAATTTTTGCTCCAGTCTTTCATGTCCATTTGATGAACTCTGACCTTTCTCAGCCTTATCCTGGTTTGTGTCAGTGTGCCCAGTGAGATCTTAGGCTTCTCTCAGACACAGAAATAAATGTGTCAGCTATGAGCATGGTGCACTCTGCTACACGTCTAGTGTAGGACGGTATGAAGGACATTTCTTCTATGTAAAGCTACACCTGACAATACGAACTCCAGATCCTTCTCAAACAAGGAAGGCCTTGGAGAATTTTACCCGTTCTATAAATGATCTGAGAGCTCCATTTGAGAAGGCCCGACACTTGAACTCATTTGAACTGATCAACTCCGATCTCTTCATGCAATTTCATTCTGCATTCAGCAAATAGAAACAGAAACGGGAGCTGAGGTTGATTTACAGCAGTGCAGAGTTAACTTCTGCCTCGTCACTGTTTTTGATGCTGTCAGAGAACAATCTGAACACTTTCTGAGGCCCCTAAATTAACACAGATAGCCATCATCATCGTCAGAAAGGTGTTTCAGTACACTGAAGAGGATCAAGTGGTTTCACCGCAGTAACATGGGACAGAATAGGTTGAGCAGGAGTTCATCCATCGATCAACTGCCATTATTAAACTTTCCATATTCCAGAAAAGTCGTGGAAGTAAGCTTCTCTTTAAATAAAGTAGGCCTGATTTGGAAAAAAAATCTTTTCTTTTTTTTATTATTTTGTTAAGGAGTGCGGTGTAGTGTTAGGCTAAGTTGTTGCCAAAAAACGGAAGAAAAAAATACATGTCAAACCCTTAATGAGGGCAAGTCAAGTATTGGACAGTTGTGACAAGAGCTACAGTTTTAGCGTTGTTTTTGATGGTGGTTCATTTTGCTTAAAAGGGACATATTGTTGTTTTAAATCAGGGTTTCTCCATCTTAAAAATGGAGGATTTGCATTGTTGGAATCTAAACTGTAGCATTTTAATTTGTTTGTTAGCCCACTCTGAAATATGACCACCAGCCAAACCACAGCTCTAAACTGTACGTTTGTGTTTACATCTGCATTTCTGATTAAAACATTTTTCTCTATTCAGTGAAATTACTGGCAGATCCACACATTTTACTCGAGTTTTTTCTGCCTGATCCTGGCTGGCAACTCTGCTGTCTTTCTTGCTCTGTTTTTTTAACCCTGATTTCATCTCTAGTCTCTTTGCTTCCAGTTCAGGTTTAATAACCAGTTTACAGTTCTCTTGTTTCTTAATTTGAATAATTAAAGAAATGCAAAGAAGGAAAATTACTTTTAATAAAATAAAACAATTTTAATCAAAATCATTCCTTACATATCATGTGCAACAGATAGATTCAAAAACCTGCATTATCCCGTTAATGACAGCTGGTGTTATTCTATCCAGGTCCTTTTTGTCTAAAAAGTGTAGACTCCAGTACTGCACATTACCTGTGAGAGGTTTTCTTCACCCCTCAAAAGGAAAATTAAAAGGAAAATACAGTTTTTATATTTAGCATGCATTATGTTAATTTACTCACCCAGACAAGTTTGGAGCCGCTTGGAGTCCTCCATGGAGTTTTGATCCATTTGCGATCAGCATATGATGGGAGTTACTGGAGCAACCAAAGTGCAGCCTCTAAATAAGCCACTATCTGCCACAAAACTGCTTCATTCACCAATATTTGTTTAAAATCGCTAGCACTATTCCACTGCAAGTTCGGAGCCTCTCTGAGGTGCTGCTGTGTATTCTGCAGGGCTTTTAGGCTCTCATGCTCTGGCAGCGGTTTTTATCGTTCTGAAGCTGATGGACCACATAATCCTCATTGTCCACACAGAAGATTCTTAAAATGAGGAGAAGATGGATGCCCTGATAAACCTGGTACACATAAAAAGTAGGCAACAAGGATGCAGCAGGAGATGATGCCAGCTGCTTGGCCTGAGGTCCTCCATGCTGCTAAGGCTGGCCGATGGTGGCACTGAGTACTCAGCAGGTGGTGCTGGAGGAAACCGGGGCTTACGGTGCGTTCGATTTACCTCGGAAAGCAGAACTCTGAGCTGAGTTTGATGCCACAACCGAGTTAACAGCGTTCCAGGAAACGTTGTCGGATAAGTCGGGATTCCAATATGGCGACGTCCAGGTAGCCGTATTTGTACTACTTCCTACAAACTTCTTTAAGCTTAACTTTTCACATACAAACACAGATTAGAGATGCAGGCTCTGCATGTAAGATGGATTTTAGATGCATTCTTTCTACTGTGTCTTGTAAAATAGACGTTTTTCCACCACAGCTACTACTGTTTCAATAGTGAGAAAAAAATAATCTCAGATTTTCAGAGTAGGAAGTCCGACTTCCGAGGGCGCTCCAATTGTTTTTTCCCACTCATGAGTCGGAATTTCTGAGTTCTGAGTACAAATAGAACGCATCATAAATCTGCTCAGATTTCCTCAACCTTTGTGGAAAAGCATGAGAAAATGTTTCAGCATTATTATTGTTGAGCTGCGAGCTGCGAAACAGAGCATGATTTTGGTGGAGTTGGACCTGAGATCCGACGGGAGGATGGCAATCTCAGGATTAAGATGAGAAGCTAACATCCAGAACACAAAGAAGATGACAGCAGGAAAGAGACAGGAGAGTAATACGAGAGGAGCCATGGCAAGCTAGAGGCAAAGCAAGAGGAGAAGTAGTAAATCAAATTCAATTCCAAAATGCTTTATTCAAACTTTAAATAATCAGGAAGATCTGACAATGGGTAACCAAAAAGAACAAGCTTATACATACTGAGGAGGGGATAAGTGGAATTAGATCAGCTACGTCGATTCAACAGGATGTGCTGCTGAGTGGAGGAACTGTGGGAACTTGACCAATGACAATAATCTGTACAATTGCAGCAGTCCTGGCGGCAGCATGTTGGAGTATCTTTGTTGAAATAGTTCTGATTAAAACTTTTTTAGCGCTTTATTAATTCTTTTGGCTGAGGCGTTGCTTCTGTGGACGGTTATTCCCACTTTGCATTATTGGATACAGTGTAGGACCAAAGAGCAGAGAGAGAAGGAGGAAGTTCAAAACCTCAACACAAAGAAAAACATGTAAAAAAAAAAAATTAAAACATCACATAAGTCATCACAATAATTCCAGAACTGTACAGCTCAAGATGGCAGCATGTTGTTTTAACTATTCCCTCTTTTGAGCGCTGGGCAGTTGAAAGAATTTTTCCCAATACTTTTTTATACTTTTGGCCATTAGTTATGCTGCATAAGAATAGCAACACATTGGTTTACAGCTGGGAGCAGCTGATTAACATCACACAATCTCAAATAACACTTTGACAACAACCTCATGCCCATGACCATCAGTATCCACAACAGATTTTTAAACAAACTTGGATAACATGAGTTACAAGAACATTTTCTTTCCCTCTGGGACTAATAAAATATTTCTGAATTGAACTGAATTACTCATATTTATTCAAATTCTAAACAAGTAATGCTTATTCAAAATAGATTTCAATGTTTCTAAATTTATACATTTTTATTTTAATATAAAGTGTCACAATCATTATGAAAAATGTCTAGTTATACGATTAAAAAAGCTTTACAAGTGTTGATCCTTTAAATGAGAGAGATCTGCTCTGTGGCCCACTGAAAGGTTTCTCCAATTCTCTCCATAAGAGAGATGAATCTCATAATAAATAATAGAGACTGTTGCATCACAGCTCAGAGGAAACGACATTCTCTGGTGTTAAATGATCCATGAAGGAATGAAAGGAGCACAAAGAGCAGAGGAGGAGGTTAAATACTCAGCAAAGGGAAACCTCGGGGTATTCATGTTGGCTATGTCTGTGTCAGGAACTTGGAGGCCCCAAATGGGTCTTCAAAACCTCACCTTAAAGCAGCGGCTGAGCGCCGGCCCCTGACCCGGCCCTGCACACTGAACATGATTGCCTTTGTTCTGTGGAGAATATTCAAATGGGGCCCCATAAAGGCAGGGAGAGTGGGTCGTAACACAGTGATTCTTCCCTGCTGCTGCAGATGCCGCACCATGGGCAGGGTCATGGCGCAGCGGTTAACAAAGCCCTGCATGGCTACAATGATCCACACTGCACACTCGCTGCAATTTAGCTTGAGTAATAGATGGGGGTCACACTGGGTCACTTTCAATTTCCACATCCTGGGGAGAAAAATGAAAACAACTCATTTGCACATATTTGAATAATTCAGTCAGTCAAAGAGAGCAGAGATGAAAATATGGGCCTGAAGAGAGGGAGAAGAAAGAGCAGACAGTGTTGCATGTCCTGTGGTAATGACAGCCAGCTTCTTAGTCATCTTGCATAAAGGCTAATGAAGAATCTGATGGAGGATATGAATCCAGATGTAAGAATAAAGCGACTCCTCACTCGGGAGGCTGCGCTGCCTCTGGTGAGCTTTTAAACTTATCATAAATGTATTAAGATTGCAGCGGCCCATGAAACAGCTGTAGACAATTAATCTTGTGCAAATCTTATCCGAGGAATTGGTTTCTGCAAAGTAACATCTGCTCTGAGAGGCGATTATTCATGGGCATCGCGTAGCCACGGCGCTTGTATGCGTAGGGCACAATCACTGCCAATGAAGTAAAAATTTATAGTTTTCCCTGTTCAGTAAAACTAACATTCAGCAGCATTAAAACATCATCCATCAACATTGTCCTGGGGCCCGGGGCCATCCCTGGCAGCTAAATTAAAAAGTATTCATTTTGCAAAGAAGCTACACAGCGTGCTGCTCCACTGGACTCATTTTTTTCTCCTCCTGAATCGCTTCTGAGAGGAAAATTGGAGCCGCTGTTGCTTTTTGCTCTGCTGGAACAGCGTGGAGGAAGAGGAGAGATGAACCTGGTCCCCTGGAGACGGTGATCAGGAGGTACAGGCCATGATGGATGACAGTCAGTGTGGACTTGGCAAATATGAACCTGGATTCAAACCAAACCTGGTCATTTTCTTACAAAGATTGATGCCTCACCAGCTTTTAATGCTTTTAAATTTGTTTCAGGGATTTTACAGAGCTTGATTATTTTATTTTATATTTTCTAGATGATTTATTTACATATGTTTATTTTTATCTTTTCATTTTAATTTTTTGTGGTTTGTCTGAAGTGTACTCCAAAATGTTTCATAAAAATCCTGACTTGATGGTTACATCATCCCTTAACCAGTCGGTCCGTTGGTCGGTTGGTCGGTGGTTTTTTTGCTCTTGGGTTTTGACAATAATCTCAAGAGGCACTCAGAGAAAAGTTTTGGACTCAAGTTGAAGTTCTTGTAATTCATCCACATTTAAAGGTTAGTAAGTTAAAGACCAGCAGAAGCACAGTGATACCCCAAAACAGGGGCTGGGGGAGGGAGCCAGCCCCTAATCCGTTAGATTCAGTAAGTTTATTTTCTATTTATTAACTTGTGTTCATTCTTTTATTTCTTTTTTGTTACTTTTGTGTCCCTCATAGTTGAGCATATTGACCTAACTGACCCCTAACAGAGCTGGATAGCGTCCCCACAAATGTAATCAAGTAAGTAGCACTACATCGATATATTTTTACTCAAGTAAAGTATTTCATAAAATAACTTCTTAATTATCGAGTTACTAATGGATGGGTGAATATATAACTTTATGTTTAAATGTTGATATTTAAAAATTATAATAAAAAAACATTTATACAATTAAATCCATTACTACAAAATATCAATTTCAGGCGAAAAAACAAAACTTTTCCAAGAGAAATGTCTCCCAAATAAAGCCAATACTTACTCTTGGTGCCTAATGTATATCTTCTTCAAAAACCCCTTCAAAAATGTAACTGAGTAAATGTAACTAGTTACTTCCCAACTCTGCCCCCCAGGCATTTGAAATTAGAGCAGAATGAAAGACCTGATATTGTGCTCTAAGTTTGACTTTGTTGTGCCATAACCAAGATTATTATTGGCCACTATCTGGCCACATTAATATCAGCAATTAATATCATGTGTTTTATGTTTTGTGTCATGCTTTAATACGTATTATATGTTTGCTGTATTTCATGTTTAATACTGTTTTTCTCTAATGTTGTTTTTTATGCTTTTGTCATATGTTTTGTTGGTTTCTTTACCACCAAATCATGTAAAACACCTTCAATTATCCTTTTTCCTCAAGGTGTGCTGTACAAATAAAATTGCCTTACCGTACATGTTGTAAAACTTTCCAGGGGGCGCTCCTGTTATCTCATCAGGCCCTGGTATAAGAACGTAGAAGAGCAGCTGAGGCAGATGTAAACTTGAGTTTTCTGGCTCTGTGTGCAACATGAAGGAAAAATAGTCAAACCTGTTCTTTTAATCAAGGAAGTTTAAGGAAATGTCAGCAGCCCTAGGTCTGCAGTGTTGTGATATAATCGGGCTAAAAGGAGATAGATCTTTTTCTTGTACCGTCTGTTGGAATCTCACAGATGGCGGTATCATTTACAGTGCAGGCTGTCAGCTGGAGCCGGGCCAGACGCTGTTTTTAATACAACTTTGACCGTCTGTAACTTTGGCTGCCTGTCAATTGTTGCGGTCTGTCAATAATTAAAAGCTGAATTTACTCAATACATTGTTATGACTGATCCTGGTAATTTACCTCATAAATAAAGAGTGATCTGCTCCACAGGGAGGGAAATTAGATGAAGAACAGAGCTGAAAAAAGACATAAATCTAAACTCAGAGAACAAAAACCAACAATAATCAGACTCTGTGGTAAAAATAATTAGGCTAGAATCTGGACATTGTTAATAATGATCTCAGAAGTGCTGGTATCAGCATTTATACAAACAATTGACTTAACTGGACATACTAATCTGTCAGAAACAAAAATATCATTAAGGCATTTTCATATAGTTAGTTTGTTTTTTAAATGTTCTGGAAGGGAACTTAATATGTTTAGGATGTCTTTGGCTCTTTTTTAAAAGTTTTTCACATTATATGAATAAAAGGCAAAGCAATTTTATTTGTATAGCACACTTTCAACACAAGCCAATTCAAGGTTCTTTACATTATTAAAATTGGAACACAGCATAAATCAATTTGATGATTAAAATATAAGAAAGCAATTACAATAAGACAATAGTCAAGAGAATACAACAATGTAAGGAGAAACAGGTAAAAACAGAGTTTTTATTCCATAACTGATCTTGCAGAAAAGCTCAGTTCCTAATAAAAAAAAGAAATCATTTACAGTAATCAAGACTATAATTCGTGGGAAAATTTAAAACAAGCAAGTAAAAACAGTTACTCATAGGTGAGTCTAAATAGGTACGTTTTAATTTTAGATTTAAAAGAGTTCAGCATCTCTGCAGCTTTGCATTCTCCTGGTAGTTTGTTCCAGATATGAGGAGCGTTTAAAGTAAAAGCTGCTCCTCCATGGTTGGTTCTGGTTCTGGGGACGATCAGTAAACTAAAGCTGGAGGATCTAAGTGATCTGGAAGGTTTGTACCATGATAACAGATCGTTAATGTACTCTGGTGCTAAACCATTCAATATGCACAGTGCAAACTGTGTGTATTAATGCAATCAGAACTACTGCAGGAACTAACATCTACACACTGCTCTTGGGGCACAGACAGTCACGTTTATATGCAGCAAGAGAACGTTGAATTATTACTATTGTCCGACTGAAATCAGGCTTTTGAAATGCATGTGTACACCTTAGTCCGGTTTGATTCGGACCGATCTGGAGTTTCAGAAGCCAGACTAAGATTCCCAGATAATGCGACTTGGAATCGGACTTATCTGCAACAAAATAAAAGTGAATGGCGCTCCTGGATTGTCTGCTTTAAAAATAACAACCAATAATATGTAAGTAGCATTCTCGATATTTATTTCAGCTACCCAAGCTGCATTTTCTTTAGAATATTTTAGATAGGCGGCTCAAAAAAAATATCCAGGAATAATTTGGAGTCACATCCCACAGAAAAATATGAATAGGAGATGAGTGGGTCCATCATACAGTCCAGCTGCAGTCCAGACTCTAAAAAAGACAGCGTTTACATAGAGCAAGGGAAATGATCGCCTTAGTCTGACTGAAATCAAACCAGTTTGGTCTGACTGAAGTCGAACTGAACTGGAGTTGGTTAAATCAGAATAAGGTACCCAGATGATGCGATCAGTAAATCACATTTCTCTGCATGTAAATCACAGATTGCTGAGCTTTTAGCAGCCTGGCCACTCCCCCTTCAGGAAGTAATGAGACCACGTGCATCGGGACCAACAGCAGCAGACTGAGCAGCAACAATAAGTGTCACACAATCAAACAGCACAGTATGTAAATGAAATGTTAGAAAGTTTTCCTCTCCTTGTCTCTGCTCCAGCATGTAGGAGGTCATGTAGCTTCCCCCATCAGCGATGGGTTTCTTCCAGCTCAGTGTGAAGGAGTCAGGTGGAGGGCCTAGTCTGTTACTGGAGCAAAGGAGAGATTAGATCAAACTGCACATATGCTGATGTATGTCTGTAATAGGGGATACTATGTGAAACGAAAAGATGGTTAAATATTCCAGTGTATCCATTTTTTATAGAGTAACTCATCCCCCTACCAGAGTATAACCCCGCCCACCTTTATTTTTGAAAAATGGCTCAAAAGGAGGTGTTGCCTGGCGGACCAGGAAAAACGCGGGGGGCTGAATGGCTGGGCGTGGTCTGGGCTGTGACTGACATGTTTCAGGCAGCAGCGCAGAGTCACAGACGGTCAGAAAGATGGAGAGAGCCGTAGTAACATGAACTCCTTTGCCTGGAAATAATCTGGAGGTTGAAGATTTTTAGACACCAGAGGGAACAGAGTACAGGGAGATAGGTTCTGTGGAGGACGGGAGCGGCGCCATATCGTTTCCAGCCGTTGTCTCGTTCCCTCGTTTGAGCAGCAGCAGATGCAGAGCCTGTAGCATCGCGGCATAGAATGAGCGCCGTCTCTGAGTGGTACATTGTTGTTACCAAATATAATGCTAAATACAGATTAGCTCGAGTAATTTCATGACTCTGCCTCGACAGGAGCACCTGTAGCCACTGTACGTCATTGTCTGCAACAGAAAATGTGTGTTGCAGACGAATGTATCCAAGCATGATGAGAAACATTCAGGAATGTGCAAAAAACAAAACACATCATCACAATTATTGCATTAAAAATGAACTTTTAGCCCAGATTTTACTTTCCTTTTACTTATATATCAGTTATTCCCTTTGTCATAGGTAATGAGCAAATGTCAGCAAGTAGGGCTAACCACCTGCATGACGGAGAACCCAGGTTCTAGTGCTGCAGGCAGTTCATGGCTCCTCGCTACGGAGGTGTGGCTGAGACCACCCGTGTTTTATACCACCCACCATGACTGGACGGCTGTCGTCATAATCAAAGCCTACATCAGAAACCCGAGCTGAGAAGTTAGCAATGTTGGATTTGAATTCCAGTGAATTGCAGTGCAGTGTAATCGTTTAACCACTTGGGGCACTAAAAGAACGTTTTTTGTAGTGTGCCTATATAGAGACAGTGGCGACAACTTGAAACGGACACGGACGCCATATTCACTAGCATCTTTCAACGCGTTACTATGGGGATTATGTATCAGACTGAAATAAATCGCAGATCTTACCTTCAACTTTAACGTAACTGCCGAAATCATCGTTCGTCAATATTTAAAAGGCATCAACAATGTATGACCAAGAACTAAATATTCAGAAAAATTGTGGTAAAAGTGACAAAACGTCCCCCTTTTGCCCGGAATTCTTCTCTTTTTCTGGCCATAAAATTATGTCCAAGGGGATTTTGTAACATATCATAAAATGTCCTGGTTAACCTCATATTGTTTCACTGACCGTCATTCATCACTTTAAATGCATCCACTGCCCACCGGCATCCTTATTATGTCTTTTTTTCAAAGCAAACCTTCAATTCATGAGAGAGATGAAAATGGCATCTGACTGCATTTACCTCAACAATCTGATATTAGAGTATTTTCTAACTTGAATCCATATTAGTTGATGTCCTCTTTTTGGATTCTCAGAATATGGTCACCCTACATATACATTTATCTCAATTTGTTTACCATTTCTAGAAGGTATTTAAACCCTTCACCTTCAGTTATTATTTCTACACCCTTTCCCCCTCATACATGTTTCACAACAAGTAAACACATTTGTACATAACACAAATTAATGATTTGACATGGACTGAACTGAAAACAACCTAGCAAAATCGCATAGTCACCAAATAGCTATTGAGGTTTATCAATCGGGAGCAATCATATTCGAAAATTAGATGCAATCTCTAAGAGCTGAAGCTAGCATTTTTGCGCCAAACCAGCCATACAATCTCCCACCAAGACATGACTGCATGTGGCATGGAATATTTGTTTTGTACAAAATCTGTTCACTTCACAATCTATAGACTACAATCTCAACGTTTAAATTATTTCTTATACATCGAAAGTGATATATTTCTCGTCAGTGGGCTTTTTTCCACCAAAACGCAAACAGATCTTACCTCACACAACAAAGAATAATTTCTGGCCTTCCACTTCTCTCGTCGGACTTTGTGACGCACAGTTTCCTCCTTTCTGCATCCGGAGGAAATAAATGTAACCGTTTGACACCTCCAGGTCTCGTACTGCACCCGAACGCTGCACAGCACGGCATTTTTAGATAATCATAGATCAATCTCAAGATGCACTACTCATATGTTTCTGTATTTGTTTCTGTGTGATACTGGCCAAGTTGGTATCGAATATGAAGCAGGTGACCGCCTCTGAGCCAATCAGATCACCGAATTGTCCTGAACGTTCTAAACCGAGTTGTCAGCCACTCTCTCTATATAGGCACGCTAGGTTTTTGGTACAAAATTTGTATTTTCACTCAAATTTACTAAAATACATAAAATAATTACTGGAAATGTAGATAGTACTATTATAGACTCAATTATACAGTTTATCAACAGAAAAAGTTGATTTTGGGGTGAGTTACTCTGTAAGCTTAAATACAGTGAAACCTCCAAATGTGAACACATCTGAATCTTCTGAATGTGACTGGCACATACATGAAAGAAAACACATTTTATTCTCTGTAAGAACCCAAAATGAACTTTTGCTGTGTTGATACAAACAGCAACAGGTTGGCCTGGTTTTTATTCCTTTGTTTTGAATCTCACATTTAAATGCTCACATAGGGAAAATATTTTAAATCTGCCGTAAATCCGCATATTTGCATATAGCCTATTGCATGGAAAACATATCTGCACAAAAATTACAACTGATCAGAGTCAGTGTTGGTAAGCCTTCATCCTCCTACTGAAAGATATGAACTACAGAAAAGTTTTATTGTTTGGTTTTTATAAAGAAAGAAAAAATGAGATAAATTTGGATACATTTTTTATGACAATCTTTAAAGCTGCAGTTTTTCATCACAAAGAACGCTCTTGGACCGCCTCAGAAGGTGACATGGAGATCACTGCAGGTAGGTATCTGGAGTCACCCGAGGGCCGCGCCCGCCTGCAGGGCCGGAGGGGTGAGCAGCAGGCGGAGGGGCCATGTTTAAAGCTCAACATGTATTGTTCGATGTGACACGCTCAATTTATCATTAGTTGTGAGGGGAGAACGGATGAGTACACTTTCAATTTAGTTCCGCTGCTTTCTCCATTCATCATGCCTCTCATCATCCATCATTTGTGCAGCTTCCCTCCACACTGAACACACTCTCATCTGTTTAATGCAATTAATCTTAATGCTGAGATAATTCCATATTAATGAAGCAGGACTTTTATTTGATTGTTGCTTTGATGAAGTCGTGTCTGCTGCAGCTTTTAAAGGATGTGTGTTGCCCACTGAGCATGAAAGTGAGGAGCTTTCTCTGGGTTTCCTCTGTGTCATTTCTCGCCTCAGGTTTATGTATATTTCCCGGAGAGCCGGTGACGCTGGCGCCTTCTGTCTTCATACAACGAGCCCTGAGAAATTGGAAAAGTTGCAGCGATAGATAGGAGGTGACCTGGAAACAAAAGCAATCAGGACTCCAGGAGGGAGGGTTAGAGGGGTGTCTGCGGCAGCCATCAAGCTTAAATTCAGCCGTGCTGTCAATAAAAGAAGAAATAGCTTCTGAGGCACGGGGCTGAAGGCAAAGAGGAGTCTGCAATTTCACACCTTCATGTACCTTTGCAGAGGACATTTTTCATGTGCCTTCACTTTCTCATTCACTGAAAGCCAACCAACAGTTTGGAGATGATTCCTCAGATTACAAATAGGAGGAGGAGCGAATGTGATAGGAGGAGGAGGTCAGCAGCTCACCTCTGCCATCCAATCATTGCATAATTATTTTTTCAAGACAAAAAAACTGGAATTTAACCACAAATCAATCAGCATTCCACTTGAAGAACTTTCGACTCAATTGAAGCTCAATCAAAGCAGAAAAAATCAATTCTAACCAATTACAACCTGTTTCATTAAAGTATGCAAAGTGTCTCCTGTTTGTCTCCTCTGGTGAGAGGCTGGGTCTGATCTGGGGTCAGTCTGCTGCAGAACTACCACAAACTATGCTTTTATCAGCCTCTATTTCACCTTCCTAAGGGTTGTGTCTCCTTGTTTCAGTTTTGAACATTTCAACTCCCAATTTTTCTGGACGAATCCTTTAAACGTTGAATTAAATAACGGGATGACATCAAGTGGCACAAACTGGCAACTGCAATCAAAAGCTGCAGTCCAAAGCCGGGATCATGGCTGTGGATCCAGTGCATGAAAAGTCTTAGAATAAAACATGTGTGTGTAGTCTCAGAGGCAGCAGATCCGAGGACGCGTATTGATCCGTCCCTGCGAGCTGCATTGTACCTCCTCAGCATCACATACATTACAGCAGCAGCAGCACAGAATAGATGGCAGAACAATGTATTTAAAGGCATTACACTCCAACTAATGGCAAGTCTTAGAGGGAGCCTCAGTCATTTACCCTGTGACCGCTCAGTTCCCAGCACAGCACCATTTAAAATGATGTCCTCTGCAGAATACACTCACTTGGATTCAATTTGGAAATGTATTCATATTTACTTAGTGTACCTGCATTGCATTTGTATGGATCAGCGGCGGGTAAGAGTAAAATTGAACCAAATCAAATTAACATATTGGGACATACGGGGTGGCAGTATGGAGTCCACAGTTGGGGTCACTGTGATGCCTTTTATGATGTCCCCCTGAAATCTATCTGAATCACATTAAATTGGACATAAAGATGTGCAGACACATACATCACAGTAAATGGTGTGGTGGAGCATCGCTCGCCAAGAGTCCCACCTCAACAATCGGGTTATAGAACCGGCTTTAGATCCTATTAATAATTCACAATCTTGTTAGCAGAGAACAAACATTTCTGTTCAAGCAATTTGAGTTGTGGGATTGTTATTACAGGCGGGCGGATGAAGAGGAGGAGAGGCTGTGAAATGGAAGCCTGCTTGTGTGTGGAAGAATAACTCCATGCTATTTCACACTCTCTGCTTTCTTTATTAAAGCGCCGTCACAGTAAACATGTTGCCACCGACTCTGATCCGCAGCTCTCTTCTGTCTCATCTACCGTCTCCTTCTCACAAGGACACCAGCATGTTTTAGAAACATTCAAGATGACGAAGCTGGCACTCACAGGATTTATCCAACATCATTTAATACATCATGTTAACTGCTCTCCTTTCATTTAAAGCCCTCCTGTATTTAGTTCATTATCAGTTAGTTTACTTTTTTTATTTAAAAGAATACAAATTTTATTCAATTATAATAAAATGTAACATTTACAATATTTTTTCAAGCTGCAACTCAGTATTTATTGAACTGTAACTGGGGAATTATTGTAAAGTGAGAGAAAAATATTTTGTTATTGAAGCATGCTTGATGTGTAGAAAATGTGTTTTCATTTGCTTTATTTTTCATCACCGAAATCAGATCTGAAGAATTTTACATCCAGGGCAGTCTTACTGACTTTAATGTAGAAATAGTATTATAATCCCCATCTGTCCATGTGTTGGATCTGACCCTTATGCCTTCTCCTTTACAAATTGTATGATAAACGGAGCTGCTTTTCAAATATTAAATAATCATGAAAAATTATTAAAAGGTCAACAGAATATCAGTTTTTATTGCATGATTCCAGTAAAAGTATTTAAGGTTTTAGTTCTGTTATTGTATTAGTACATGTACTGTTCTTAAAGTATTATCACTGTTTATTATGTACACTCATACACATACACACTCATATGAAAATTTTTACAGCATTATTACTGCATTTCAGACTGCTTTAATATCACATAATTTTTAATAATTATATACACACTTTGTATTGTTTTATCACTGTGTTGTATTAATAATTATGATTAAATATTAAATATCTAGCTTTTGGTTTCACAAACTAATATACATATATATATATATATATATATATATATATATATATATATATATATATATATATATATATAGTCCAAATCTAAGGAATTCATATTTCCTTTATGTCAGTACCATAAAAAATTTAACTTGTACTCTCATTTATTTTTTTTTTATCCAATTAAATTAACTCCTTCTCAGTTAATAAACAATCACAAAAAACATAACCCCATTTAAATAATAAAAAAAAGTCTGTCCAAATGTCAGAATGAAGCTGTCCAGTCAAGTCTGAAGGACCCAGATGTTTGTCTGTTTAAACTGTTGAGCTGAAACGGTTTTTTTATTTAATAAATAATGATACTTTTATTGCATTTTGGTAAGATTCTTATATATACCATATAAGCCAAAAATGTAAGTAACTAGAAAAAGTCATCTTCTTTACTTTCTTCTCATTTACATCCCCACAGTTTAAAGGTTTATGCAGGGCAGACTTACTTTCCAAGGAGCTTGTCTCCTCATTTTTATGAACTCTAACAGATGAATCACCGAAAAAACATTTTTAAAAAGTGTCAAAAAAAAAAGATCTTTTTATATTGTTTGGAAATGTATGAAACTTCTTTGTAATCCAAAATCCACGCCACATCCCTGCAGTTAGGGATCAGTGCTGAACTGATACTGATGAACTGATGAAAAAAATGTAAAGTAAGAAAAAAAGAAAAAGATCTGTAACAGCCAACAAACGCAGAACCTTTCAGTAAATGGCGAACCCTCAAGTGTCTGGAGGTTATAATAAATATGACTTTTATTTTCTGTCCTTTACCAAAAGCTCCATAAAAATAACATCCAACATTCCCACACACAATGAACACAGTCGCCGTGGTGACACTGACAAGAAGAGAAAGAGTCCATCAGAGAAGAAGTGTTATCACACACTGCTCCCTGCTGGGGGATGGAGAGTGCTACACACACACACACACACACACACACACACACACATACACATACAAAGCGTTTCATAAAAATAAATGATTGAACATGAAGCAGCCTTCCGTGCAGGGACAGTCAGCTGGTTCTGCTATGAGCTGATCACATGTTCCTCACAGGAACTTTGATCATAATAATCCAGCATTATTGATCCTCATTGGTCTGACTAGATGTTTCCACGGGGTTGATGCCGTTCTCTCCCACTATGACGTTGCTGTACATCTTCTGCTGCTCCTCTTTAAATGAATCCTTCACTTTCCCTCTCTTCAGTCCTCCATCCCTGCAGGAAGCAAAGAGAAAACCACAGCCTGATGTTCAGAAGCAGAAATGTGAACGAGGTCATCCAGCATTTAGGATATAATGACATTATAATAATGTTCTGAACTTTAAATCCCAGATACAGTAAAACAGAACGTCCCACATGTGCGGGGTTGGGTTTGTCTCATCAGCCAGAAGATAGACTTCTCTTTCTCTTTGAGTCCATCTGTTCACATCACCTCCTATTTTTAATCCATTTTGTCATTGAAAACCTCATCCTAAGAGTCTCACGTTCTACAGCTTCCAACAAGTTTTGCTCCAGGATCTCCTTCTACTTTGACCAGCCTCCCTGTCCCTGCTGAAGAACAGCAACCCCAAAGCATGATGCTGCCACCACCATGTTTCCCTGTGTATTTTTTCATCTGCAGTAGCTCTTGTAGCTATCTATGATGGACAATAACACAGAAGTTTAAACTAGAACAGAGCTAAAACCAGTGCTGTCAGTTACTTTGAAAAACTAATATGATTACTGACTGCTGATTACTCCTTCCAAAAGTAACTTAGTTACTTTACTGATAACTTTATTTTAAAAGTATCTAAATTAGATTACAAGTTACTTTATTAGTTACTTTCACCAGCTGCCAGTAGCACTTCCCACTGCCTCAACATAAAAAAGCAGTTTTGCCAATTCTCACTTTATTGCATTTTAACAGTAAGGTTGGATATATACTTCTTTTTAATTTCATATTGACACCAGCAATCATGAAGCAACAAGCTGCGTCTTGGGGATGGTTGCTTTCTCACTGCATGTACTACTGGAGAGTTCCAGTAGGGGGCAGAATCAGAGTACAGATTACAGAACTCAGGCCAAAACAAACATGACAACCATAAAGGAGATTTTCAGCGGATTCAGATTACGACAAAAAAAGATGGCAGCAGTGTTGTTGAAGGTATGGAACCCCATATTTACCGCTATTGTTGCTTGTTTTCCCTAATGCTTTTGCAGCTAGGTACCAAATATATCTTTTTGCTTAAGAAAATTACAAAAAATAGTAATGAACAGTGGCTGGAGCAGGTAACTTCAATCTGATTAGCTGCATGGAAATAGTAAGGCGTTAGATAAGTCATTACTGAAAAAGTGGTCATATTGGGAGTAACGACTAAGTAACGCCATATCACTGGCTAAATAAACAATTACAAAAGATTTTAAAAACTTCAACAAAATTTGCATCAAGGTTCATGCTAAAGCTACTGTATACACTTTAACACCAGTTTTACTTGTGCACAGTGAAGAATTGGTCCCTTATTAGTTTCTTTCCATGCAAACACGTATACTAAAAAGGAAAATATTATGCACAACCTAAAGGCAAAAGTAATATGGAGTAAACACAGCCATCTAATTCAAAGGAGAAACTGGTGTAAAAAGTAACAGAGGTTTGAGTTTCAGGACTGCAGACATCTGCTTGACTCCTATCAGCCTTCTATCAGCTAACCAGAAGGGTCTGAACCTGAACATGTGAGAGGAGAGATCTGCTCCAGGGGAGATACTAACACCTCATAATGTCTCCTCAGAACCTGCTAACCAATCCAAGCTCCAGCTGTTCTTCTAAACGGATTTAAAGGGACTATACCATGCTGTTTTAACAACTTCTGGGATAGACATGTATGTGATTACATTTTACCGTTGGCGTTACACAGTATTAATTTGTTCTAAAATGTAACTTGTATCCTGTAGTTAATGTTGGACCACGAAGTAAAACGGCTTGTTTCTCTATAAACCCGCCTCCAGCACACGCTCCATTCTTCTTGTGCAGAACCGGACTGAGAGAAACTGTGCTGAGCTTCGACTCAAACAGTATTCTAACAGTGAATTTGAAAAGCATCAATTACCGCAATGAAACTCTGTTATATTAAGGGCTCAGACGATTGGTTTATTTTATTTTTTTGTTAAACAAAAAAGACTATTTCCGTTGCTAAATATCCAGGCTTTATACAGAGGCAAAAACATCTAGCTGAGTCTACTAAGCAAATCTTTACAGCCCAGTATGTGAAAAAGCTGTGGGTGTTGTTTGCACCCGTTTACATGCACGTTTTCAGAGAGTAAGTAAAAAATCCAACAAAAAAGTGTTTTAAGCTGCCAAAAACCAAAGCAGCTATGAGCTGTGAGAAGGACGAGGGTGTTCTGCCTGCAGGGGCGGTGCAGACACCTCTATCACTCCCTTGTTTTCACTTAGTGATGTCACTAGTTGAACACTCAGCTGTTTTCTAGGAGAGGGAGGGGAAGCTGCTCAGAGAGCAGGATTCAGGAGGATTACTCAGACATGCGTGAATCAAGCCAAAATCCACTCTGGGTGTGTTTTTTTATGAGAAAATCGTATTATGCACTGCTGTATATACTCACTGTATAATAAACCCGGTTTGGTGTATATATTATTCTTTATTATTTATTTGCATTTCTTTTTTTTCCTTTTTTTTTTCTTTCACTTATTTAAGTTCTGTACTGGAGAGAAAAGTTGCCGGAGTCAAATTCCTTGTATGTTTCATACTTGGCCATTAAAGCTGATTCTGATTCTGATTATCAGACGGTTGAAAACTCCAAAAACTTGATTTTGCATGATATAGGCCATTTAAAGGAACAGAGGAGAGAGCAGGGCTGGTCTAATCTATAAGCTGGGCTCTTACTGAACGCGTTTATGGTTGCTGCTGTTTGGAAACTTGTTCCAGTCGGAACCAATAAGTACTGATCCCTGGAGGTCAGAGTATCTCCTACATGTTCAACCTGGTGCTGCCAGCAGTCCATCACAGGGCATGAGATCAACCATGACTCCTCATTCACTTACTAACCTCACATGCAGGTTTGTGGAAACCCAGTGAAGCACAGAGAGAGCTGTGAGGTAACACAGTTCACCCCTGCCCAGTGGCCAGAATTAAGCCCTGACTATACGCAGACAGATATACTGGGAGTGTTGAGTGGAGGCTCGTGCTCACCATGCCAGGTCCAGCAGTCCTCCCTGATGAGCAATGGCCGACTTGACTCTGTTGGCAAACTGAGCTGCATCCTCTCCATCCTGCTCACAACAACACACATAAACAGGAGTTAGGAGCTACAGTGGAGGGCAGGGAGGAGCTGGGCAGGTCAGGATGGGAAGCTTCGTGTTTTTCTGCAAAGCAGATGTAATTTAACCTTGAATCTACTAAATTCACTTCAGTCACTAGAGGAAGAATCACACAGTTTTATCTTGTTATTTTGCTGTTTGTTATTTTGTTACCATTAAGCTTCAGTAAAACCTGTTTAGTGGTTGATTGTGAAACCAAAGATATTTTAAGAAATAGTTTCTCTGGTCATGTTTTGCTGCAGAACATTTGCCAGGATGGATCGTGGGCTTTTCTTTCCTCATAAACCGGATATTTGTCCTGGAAGCTGCTTGTACAAGTCAGCTCTGCCATCCAAGTGATGAAGACAGTTAGGAAGAAGATGGATTTTATTTATTGTCCATGTAAAAACAAATACTCTTATTAACATATAAATAAACATTTTATTTGGTTTTATAAAACAAAAAGTAAAAAAATGATTTATTTCAATTCTAAAGCGCATCTCGTTCAAAACTCTGCCATCAAATAATCCGAGATAATAATCTTACTTTGCTCCACACATCCCTCTCTGAGAAATGAACATATGGAGGATTATTTGTGATTGACAGAGAGGTCTGTGAACTGCTTGACTGAGGAATGAGGGCTTTGTATGTTTCTGTGTTAGCAGATATATTTTTAACAGTTTTAAAGCAGATAGATGTCTGGTACATCACAAAATTTACATCTTCAATTTTTTTTTTAGGCAATTCAAATCGATTCTGGGTTATCATGAAGGGTGATCAGCTGACATTCTGAAGTCTATACAAGTTACAGAAAATTCCCCTTATCACAAAAATCTAATTTTCTCTCTGCTTCAACCTTCTCACAACCTGACCTGCTTGTATCACTACAATGATCGTGTCTTTACTGTAAGGAGCAGAGTCCGTCTGATTAACCTAGAACGGCAGAACAGTGGATTAAAAGGGAAGAGTTGCTTTAAATCCTATTTCTTTGTCAGCAATGGTTACCTCCAAGGAAACATTTTGTCATAGCTTACTATCCAAAAGGCTTTACAGGCTAGAGTGTTGTTGTTAGACACATGAAACCCAAAGGAACCACTACTGGAACCAGCAAGAACTCCAAGGAGAAAAGTTCAGCTGTGGTGAAAAGAAAGTTCAGTCAGTGCCAGGAGCGCCTGCTGAGGAGAATTTAACTAAAGGATTGAGTTTCCACCAGTGCAGGACACGCTGGAGAATGGCAGCAGTTAGGTGAGAGTGATTTTACCTCAGTGAGGTAAAATGATCCCCTGAGATGCTGGCCTGGTGTTAAGAAGGTCAGCAAGGAGGAAAACATCAAGAAGAGACAGAAGGACTGAAGGAAGTAGGTAGGTAGTAAACCCACCCTTCAGATGGGTGGGTTTATCTGGAAATAGAGCTGTCCAGGGAGGCAAAGGTGAACGTTACCATGAGTCCGGCACCATGGTGATGGTGAGGCTTCCTGAGACCAGCCATGTTTAAGGTTTCCTCCAGTGGGAGTAAGCTCACTCACATTTCCCTAAAACACACATCCCTCAGCAATAAGAAGAACTTTGTTCCATAATTCAGAAGTTTTTTGGTGTCACAACATGTGACCAGACAAAGGATGAAGGAAGTGGCTCAGGGATCAGAACCTAAACACTCTGGGTTAGAGGACAGGAGAGTCCCCACATATTTACCCCATCAAGAACTTTTTAGACTTTTCACACATTTAATGTTTTTTTCAATCAATTCTATAATATTCTGAAATGTATTATTATGAAGCTCATTATAAATGCCTATTAAATTATGTTAAACAAAAAAAAGCAGTGAAATTTATGAAACATTCTTTGGTTGTACATTTTACAGAAGAACAGCACTGCCACCTTTAGGAAAAACAGAAAAATACACCAATAAGTCTTTAGTTGAGAAAACAAAACAACAGAATAATGTAGAGCGTTACCTCCCTACCAGTCCTGATAGTCCACTAATTGTGTAACCTTTAAATCATTGTGTTCTTTATTTAAAGGTTACACTTGCAGATGACAAACTTTTAAAGTCTGCAATGATTTTAAAAAGTGGACAAACGTGAAACAAATGTGGAAAAGTTTAAACAATAAATCAGCCTGGAGATCAGGTGAAATGTTTTCAAAATAAATAAAATAGTACAAGCAGACATAGCCAGAGTAGAAAACAATAAAGCCACTTGAAAACCGTCTGTGTTAATGATTATAAATATTTAAATAATATTTGGACCGTATTTGAGAATAAAACATGCTTAAATCTTGTTGGAGTTGTTTTGATATTTCCCAGATGTATTTGAATGCAGCAAAGGCAGCGGTTAGGAAGACCCCTTCTCATCAAACAGACTTGCGTTCTATCCAAAATCAGGAGTTTGTGCTGATTGGATGCTAATAATGTGATGACTTTTACTGGGAGTCCTTTCTGCTTTGTTTTGGTGTCACTTTTTAAAGTGGGCCTGCAGAACGTTGCACTGCGCTCTGAGTTCTGCACATAACCATTCTACATGTGTTCAGGTAAAAAACAGCTGGATTTGTTCCGTACATCTGCATATTGAACCAACAGGGGCATATGGTAACATACAAGCACAAGTACATGTACGTTACACCCTAATAGATGCTTTTTTTCCTGTAAAAAATAGAAAGGCTATCTGGAGTAGTGTAACTGCCGTTTATGGTTGCCTTCAACCCCGATCTAATCTAGTGATAAGTGAAGCGATGTCAGGTTGGTGTGTACCTGTATGGTCATGGGAGGGAGGTACCACACATCAACAACTATGGCCCAGCTGGTCATCATGCGTAGCAGGTAGCTAACCAAGTTGTATTTGCTGCTGTTCCAGAAAGCATCCCCAAATCGAGGGTCGTACTGGAATAGAGACAAAACAAGGTTGAGACCTGAACCTGAAGGTCTGCTGAGGAACCAGTGGAGAACATCTGATTGGTTTTACCTTAATAGCAACTGGATAAATCGTTCCTCCGATTTCAAAGCTTCCCTTTTTAAACATCATGACTGAGGTGTTGTTCACACAAGTTCCTGTTGGAAACAAAGAAACAGACAGAAGTCACCAAACATTTAAAATCATCACGATCATTCCTGACATAAAACATAACCGAAAACACAGACCTTCGGGAAATATGAGGATGGGAAGTTTGGTCTTTGCAGCAACGTGATCCCTCAGCCTGTAGAGAGAGGAACGTAAAACCACGAGTCCTCCTCAGCAAAAAAAACAATCCCTTTCATTTTCTTTCAGTTTATTTAAAAAGAAAACAGATCTCAGCACATTTCACACAGGAATCCTCTACCTCTGAATCTGAAATGGGTTTTTCATAAAACCTGAGCCATATTGAGGATTCCTGAATCATCTTTCACTGAGAATCTAGAGGAATGCACATACTGTGTTGTTCACAAAGCAGAAGTTTGACCAGAATGAGTCATAAAGTGGGATTTCCCGACACATTAGCACAGGTGTTGTCTTGAAACGAACACTTGATCTTTAAACACTGCTTGAATCAGCAGGTCGTGTTTGCGGACAGTCTTTTCTTGATAGACATTTTCTCAGGCTGGATTTATAAACTCCTCCTGGTCAGCAGTGTTTATGAACACTGATGGATTCATGCCGACATTTTAACTGGTTGTTGGTTACCTTCAGCCTGCCTCCAGCTACTGATGAAGGTGGCTGCGTTATCTGGGCCAGCTGGAGTAGATCCTAACGCAGAACCAGTTTTATATGACAATGGTAGAAAGAGCCTCTACTGTAAATGTGTTTGAGTGACTTATTATTGAAACTAGCGTCTGTTGAAACAAGACAGGATTCATAGCCAGAGCCAGCCAGGTAGCATTTTGGAGGAATCTTAGCTTCCTCCTCATGGGCAACGACCTCCAATTCATTAAGATTTGAAACACAAAAACCTCCAAATTATGAAACCAGAGAAGTCCAACAAAATTTAGGTCTGATGACTATAAGGGCCGTGCTAGAATAAACCAGGAAACCGCAGAGCTGAATAATTTTGAACCTTGCCAATCTGCTGCGAGGATCAGGGTCCATTCCTGTATGAATCGTTTTTTACGGTTTGCTCTGCTGGGGCCCTGCTGCTTTTAGCAGATAATGTGGTTCTGTTGGCTTCATCAGGACGCGACCTACAGCTTTCGCTGGAGAGGTTCACAGCCGAATGTGAGGCAGCCGGGATGAGAATCAGTACCTCCAAATCTGAGACCATGGTCTGGAGGCAGAAAAGGGTGGAGTGACTTCTCCTGGTCGGAGTTTAGGTATCTGGGGATCTTGTTCATAAATTAGGGAAAAAGTGGAGCGATGGCTCGATGGACAGATTGGTGAGGCGTCTGCAGTTATGCGGGTTCTGTACCGGGCTGTCATGGTTAAGAGGGGCCTGAGTCAAAAGGAGCTCTCATTTATGGGTCCATCTACGTTCCTACCCTTATTTATAGTCATGAACTCTGGGTAAAGAAGGAGACATGTCCTCCCGGTGTCTGGGCCCTGCCTTGGAGATAAGAAGGGAAGCTCAGTAATCCTTTAGGGGCTCAGAGTAGAGGAGGAGTCAGGAATTTGATATGGATGCCTCCCTGGTAGGGTGGCTGAAGAGCTGTCAATCAGGCCAGAGGCAGAGCCTGTTGACTGCACCTGCTAGGTGCAGCTCATTGTGCTCATCAGATGTATATGAGATTAGGAACTGGCAGCCAGACCCCTCATTGTTTGAGAATTAAAGCTGTAAGGTAAAAACCTCAAATCTTCTGTGTTTTCTCCTATGTGAAATCCCTTGTGTTCTACCAGCAATTCTCTGAGTTCTTCCTAAGGAGCTTCTTTGTGGAAGATCTCCTCGTGATCTGTCATCCTGCTTCTCAGTAACTTTGGTTTCCGATCAATGATTGACTGCCTCCGAGCTCCTTCCTCCATCCTTGCTCCATCTCTGCGCTCCGCCCGCCCTCAGTGCTCACTCCTCATTCCCACATTCTACCATCTCCTCGTCTGCAGAAACCCTTAAGAAAGCTGTTACAGACATCATGGACTCCTAGCGTTTCCTCCATGGCATTCAACCAACCATCTTCCCAGTAAGCTGCACCTGAGTTCTTTCAGACTATCAATCTTTATCTCACTTTATCTCATCTCCATTTCCACTCAGTATTCCCAATTCCCTCAGGCCATCATCATCATCATGAACCAGACTGAGAGAGCATTTAAAGGCTCAGGGACCCTTTGCAGGTGAAGACATAGGATAGAAAGTTACTCCGAGCGGATAGGATTTGGGAGAACTACTGCCCCCTACAGGTTTGCCACGTCTATGAATGTTTTTCGGTTATGTGTGGATGGTGAAATTTTTCCAAAAGGAGCGGAGGAAAATCTTTGGTTTTAGAAACCGGGTATTACTATATTTACTACTTCTTCCGCCATCATTAGCCGCCTGTTTTCTCCTGTTTTTCACCGCGTAGGCTGGATGACTGAACATCTAGTGTTGTTGCTAAATCTTTTATTTTGTTACAAAGACACAGGTTTATTAAAACATATTATATTACCTGAAAGAAAGACACACATAGATGTCAAATAGGTAATGAATTCATTATTCTGAGTGGGAAGAGCAAAGGTTTCATCTCCATTCTGATTCAGTCAGATTAAGTTACAAACACTGTCTGCTAGTTTTCTGTTACATTGTTCCATGCCAGGTGAGACCAACTCTGTCAGGTGGTCTAGTCCAACGTTAGTTTTTAACTTCTTCTAAATACTTGTTCAAATCAATTGCTGTCATGAGAATTTCCTCCTCACCTACTGGTCACTGTATGCCGATCTTTCATTTCTGACCTCTCGAACCAGACGTGGGGGCAGGACCTCACCATGGACCTCTGAATGACCCCCATCAGACCTCCATGAATCTGTCCCACCTGTGGACGAGGCCGGATTGGAGAAGGGGTCACAGACTAACTTGTTTTCACCAGAAATGGGACTCACCATGGCGTAACAACCATCATTGGCCAGAATCACCACATCGATGGGTGTGGTGTGGTTCGCAACACAAATTCCTCCTTTCTGAGGTCTGTTCTCTCTGCAGAAATATTAACAAGGAGGTGAAAGTGGAATATTGAAAATGATCATGTTGGATTGCATTGTGTCTTAAAGATTTTAAAACTGAAGAATAAAACAGACATGGCTGGTCAAAAAGAAACTGAACAGTCAGACATGAGAAAGATATGAGTCTATATTCCTAAGAAGCTACTTTACTTTTATATTGATGAGAGTAAAAGAAATATGTGTATTATTAGGCTGCTATTCTACCAACAATTTAATTTAGAAGGTAAAAAAATAAACTAAATAGTTTGAAAAACATTTGTAAGAAGTTATTCTATGAACTGTAAGTTTCCTGAACAGCTAACTTGAAATGTAAAAGTCAAATGAAAAGTTGAGCAACGTGTTGGAGGTTGGAAGACGAACGGATCTCCCAGCTGACTGACTTGTGGTGGTAGTGGATAGTAGCAGAGAGGCTTCTGGCACAGATCCTGTAGCAGCTCAGGTGGACCAGCTCACTCAGCCAGTTCTTAGCACTGAAGTACACACAGAAAAATGAAGAAATAAAAATAAGGAAGGGTTCAGAATTCGTTTTAAAAATAAGACAATGCTGTTCAAAGCACTGTGCAAAAATATTCAAAACACTTCCTGTTTATTCTGCAATTTTACTGCCATAAACCTCATTGTACATTACTGGGATTCTTTGTTAGACGAACAGAAATCAGACGTGTTACAGAGAAAAATCAAAAAAGTATGGCCTGCAGCTATTCCACTAATCTTACAAAATAAAATGTGCAACCAAACACAAGCTACCTAGTCAGTCCAGCATGTGCGTAATGTATTCTTATTATAAATCTAACTTAGGTTTGTTTTAGAAAACAACAGAGAATAAATAGCATCAAAAAGGTTGAACCTGGTTCTCTGGTCAAAGAAGATAGAAGAAGACTTTTCCTACATTCAAAAATCAAACACTGCTCATCAGCCTGAACACATCATACCCACAGTGAAACACAGTGGTGGCAGCATCATGCTTTGAGCATTCTCTTTTCAGCAGGGAATGGGAATCTGGTACTAAGTGATAGGAACATGAATGAAGCTAAATACATTGCAGTCCAGAAAGACAAACAATGAACCCAAATATTCAGCAATAGCTACGATTGAATGGTTTAGATCAAGGCTTTTACGTAAGCTAGAACGGCCCAATCAAAGTCCAGAACTCATTCCAACTGGGAAGCTCTCCCTAAAAGATGATCTCATTCCAGCCTGACTGAGCTCGAATGGCTTTGCAAAGAAGAAGTGAGAAAAAAATCACTAGATGTGCTAAGCTGGTAGCCGCTGTGACAGCAGTGAAAGATGGCTCTACAGATCCATGCCAGATTTTAATTTTTTTATCATAAAAAAAAAAACAGAATTTCACAGTTGTATACCAGTTTGTGTTTGTTGACTGCACAACATTGGCCATTAAAGCTGATTCTGATTCTGATTCAAGCAAAAACATGGAGGTATTTTAGCATTGCTTATTTTCTGTGTTTTACCTGCTCTCCGGTAGAAATCCAACAACAGTAGTTCCAATAACCAGCCATGAAAGTCCAATGACGGCAAGAGCAATCCTTCAGAAACACAAAGCCTTCTTATTTCATCATATTGAAGAGAAATCTACAGCATTCCTGATAGATTGTCCTTTTTTATAACTGAAAAACCCACTACAGATCTGTTGGGAGAACTCTAGCACTGCTTGGTGTGTTTCTGATCATTTGATCTGACATTAAACTCCATACAAAATAATAAAACAGAATATATTGTTTGATATAATTTATATTCCTACTATGATTCATTCTTTGTATTTGATCACTCTCACCCAACGATGGCCAATAGGACGGCGGAGGACAATTAAACCTGAGCAGCTTTTTCTCCCCCAGCCTCTGAGAGGTGGACTCTGTGTCACACTGACCTGAGAGGTAATAGAATGCAGTATCGTATAAAGACTCCAAGGCCCCAGATGATGGTGAGGCGGAGGCTGATGTAGTAGAAGTTCTGGTTGGTGCGGGTCAGAAGGTTCCAGGAAGCCAACTCCTCTGAGGAAAACCGCTGTGTCACCTGGTCATCCACAATGCTCTCCAGACCCTTCTTGCAGAAATACATAGAATCGCTTAAACAGAACTCCCCTGGTGCTGTGGGCCGAGAGCAGCGGAGCTGCCGCATCTGCTCCTCCATTGATCCCCGTGCTCGCTCTATGATCCCTGCAAGACAATCAGCACACCCAGAGGTATTCCCACAGAAAAGCTGGGCTTCCTTTCACAGCAGGAACATGTGAGAAAAAAAGCTAATGAACTAGCATTTAAACAATAAGTTCTTACTTTTCTATGAGAAAATGGACTGTTTGGCATGTTTGATCGCTACAACAGGTACACAGTGGTACACTAGTCTGCTTTATTCATAGCTGATTTCATTCATAAACAGAACATAGAAATAAAACCTGTGAAAATGGCTGACACTGTCAGAATGAAAGGGGAAGTCGGGGAGATTCACAGTACTAACAGTTCAGTCAACTAACAGCAGACATTTATGAAGTTATACAAACCTGCAAAACTTAACTCAAACATTTTTAATGATCTCATTGAACTTCTTTCTGTAATACATATTGGATATGACCCCCTAATTATTGTGGGAGACTTCAACATCCATATGTACCCACCAAGAGAGACGAACTAAGACATTAAGTGATACTCTCCATAACTTCAGCCCGACCCAACATGTCAAACAACCAACACACAATCAAACTCTAGACTTGAATTATTAGCAAAGGTTTAAATTGCAACTCTATTTCAACTCTGTTTTCTTTGGTCTTCCCCAAAAATCACATCACAAACTCCAGTTAGTTCAAAACTCAGCCGCCCGCCTGATTAAAAAAACTCCCTTCTTCCACCACATCGCCCCAGTTCTTCATCCACTGCTCTGGCTTCCCATAACTTCAAGAATCATTTTTCAAATAATCACTTTCACTTTTGAGGCCATTCATTATCTTTCCCCTCCATATCTGTCTGATCTCATCCACGTTACTGTTCCCTTAGATGCTCTTCCTCTCTTCATCTCACTGCTCCTTCTTTCTGCCTCGTCATTATATAAGATAAAGCTTTCAGATGTTCTGCCCCCAAACTGTGGAACTCTCTCCCACCTGATCTTAGAAACACTGATTCCCTTGTTTGATTTAAATCCAATCTTAAAACACACCTGGTCAAACTTGATTTTAATCAATAATCTGGTCTTAGTCTGTTCTTACCTATTTTAATGATTACTTTGTTATTACGTTCCCTTGTATTTCAGATTTTACTCTCTTCCATAGTATTTTTGTGAAGTGTACTTGGGTGCTTTGAAAGGCGCTTCAAAGAAAATGTATTATTATTATATTATAATAATTATAAAATAATAATAATAAATAAATAAATAAATAATAATAATAAATATCTATAACACCTCTGTAATTAATATGGGGTTATCTGACCATTTTTGCGTTTTCTATGAAAGCACGATCCCTGCTAAGCTATCTAACCAAAGCGAGACCACTGTACAAAACCTTTAAACAAATTTACATTCTTTTGCATAAATCTGTTTCTTATACCTTACCTTAATTGCTCCTTGCACTTTGCTCCTTATATTTTATTAATGGATTCTCATTTTTGTATTTGTTTTTTTAAAATTCATACTGTCACATTTTATTTTATGCTTCAATTATTAAATGTTTTCTTTAGTGATGATCTGTTTTAATTTTCATATTTTCATCATGTATTTGGTTTCTTTACCACTGAGTCATGTAAAGCGCCTTGAATTGCCTTGTGTTGAAGGTGTGCTATACAGATAACATTTCCTTGCCTTGCCTTGATGTTCAGAAGGGGGAGATAAAAGACATAACGGGGTTCTGGAGGCAGTTTATAACTTTTGGGAAGAGGATTTTGATCGGACGTTTATTCCATTATGCTGCATTAGTATTAACGTCTGCAGTCTGGTGCTCAATAGACTGTTGACAGAGTAATGTTAACATTCGGTTAAAAAGCCTAGAACAAAGCTTGTGTAGTTGGGTGAAATTGTATGGACTTGTGGGAGTTAGTACATTTAACTTAAACTGTCTTTTGCAGACAACAAGATGTAGGGTATAGGCTAGTTATTCTCAGCGTAGCTTCCAATCATTCTGAAAATTCCCACGTGGTTTCGGCAAACAAACATAAAAGGGTGCGCGTGCGGTAGAAATATCAAACCTCTATCAAAATCTACTATGCACAATCATCTGCACTTAGAGCATCCCCTCCAGGTACTGTCTGCGCAACACCCCCCCACCTCCCCTCCCCTCAAGCACCAATCCCGATGTTCTGCCCCTGTTGGTTTAACCATGGATAAGGTAATGGGTGTTATGTACGTTTCTTTTCAATGACTTTCCTTGTTCCATGTTCATTCCTGGATTTATGGAAAAAAATCAAGTAATATTGCATATTGATAATCATTATAAAGGATAATTAAATATAATGCAAATTAAAAGTGTACCGCAAAAAATATTATTTTTACACCTGTTTTGAATTTTGCTTGAATAGAAATATAATAAATACTTTCCCCTCTCAACAAATACAAATACAGATAGAAATACCAGCTGCTTTACAGACCCCTATAGACAGCTTTCTCTCTCAAATTTCAGGCATCATTGATACCATTGCCCCAACTAAAGTTAAAGTAGTCTCAGGTAGAAAGAAGTGTGCATGGACTAGTGATCTACTGCTACATAGTGAAAAAAGAAAAAAGGGAGTGTCGCCGAGCAGAGAGAAATAAGTGGAAAACTCGACTACAGGTTCCCTATCAGATCCACAGAGACAGACTGAACAGACATCGCTTAACTCTGAAAGATGCAAGGGAATCATTCTTTTCCTAAATCATTAATAGACACATTAATAATGTGCAGACTTTATTTGCAACAGTTGAAAGACTAATCCTCCAGAGACAGTAAATATTCTGAACTTATATAGCACTTTGCTAGTCATAGTGACCACTCAAAGCGCTTTACATTGAAGCCACGTTCACCCTCACATTCATACACCGATAGCCAGCATGGCTTGGTAGGACGATGTAGAATTTTGGGGGCTAAGTGCCTTGCCCAGGAGCACATCAACATGTGACTGGAGGAAGCTGGAATTGGACCCTACGACCCTCCGATTGCAAGCCAACTACTCTACCACTAGCCCCTGGACTAAACTCCTCAAGGGCTTGCAATGAATTTGCCAGCTTTTTTAGAGAAAAGATTTTGACATTTAGAAGGTCATTCTGTACAGCACCATCAAACCCACCACCAGTGTCACCCCCATGCCAAAACAATGCAGAGAAAATGTATGAATTGAATAAACTAAACCAATCACACCTTGATGAAATCATTCAATAATTAAGCTTCTCCTCTTGATGCCTCAATATCTTACCATCAGCTTTTCTGAAAGAAAATTTCCCCTGCCACTTGGTCGGATCTGATTCAAATAGTTAACTCATCCCTTTTGTCAGGTGTCTTCCCCCAGGCCTTAAAGTTAGCAGCTATCAAACCACTACTAAAAAAGAACAACCTGGACAACATATCAATGCAGAACTACAGGCCAATCTCTAATCTCCCATTCATCAGCAAAATTATTGAAAAAGATGTGTTTCGTCAATTAAATAGCTCCCTAGCAGGGAGCAGGGCTCCATCCTGGGACCTCTTCTGTTCAATATCTACATGCTCCCACTAACCCAAATCATAACAGTCCATAAGATTAGTTACCATAACTATGCAGATGACACTCAGCTTTACATTACAGTGTCACCGGGTGACTTACAGCCCACCCTTAATGAAATGTATTGAGCAAATCATTAGATGGACGTCCCATAACTTTCTCTACCTGAACAGAAACTAAACTGAAGTACCGTATTTTCCGGACTTTAAGCCGCTACTTTGTTCCCATGCTGTGAACCCTGCGGCGTATACAACGGTGCGGCTTATTTATGGAGTGTTACAGCTAACGGCCACTGAATTAGCATGTTGTTGACAGTGTGCTATACAAATAAAATTCAATTAAAAGTGATTTTAATGGGTTGTTGCGTCGCATAGTGGTTAGTGCGAGTTCATGTCTTCCCCACTTCTCTCCCCATTCAAAAATTCTGTTCATTATCAAATAAGGGCCACTTTGGCCCAAAAAACGTTAAAAAATGTGATTTTAATTAAAAAACTGGAAGAAAAAAAACACTAGACACAATAAAATATTAAAAAAGACAAAAAGACTGGAAATCCTTTAATGACCCAGTTGAGGTTATAAATGATGCTAAGTTCTTTAAAACATAGAATCTTTAGATTTAAGAAAAAAATTAAACGATTTTTATGAAGATACAGTAGTAGATATAAACCAACTGACACTGGTCGAATCATTCTTTTAATAAGTCATACTTCACTGTTAAGGAAGATTATAAACAAAAGTAGCTATTTTCTGGATTACTGTTTTGACCACAAATGTAGGATGAATTAACACCAGAGAGCATCATTAATGACAATAAAAAGTACTGCATATCTAATGCATTGATTGGTTGTGAGGACGACGTTCTGTGGGAGAAGACGGGACCTCAGCATATAGTGATGGTGAGCACAGCGAGGCAAAGGACATCTGTGAATAAATGCAACATGCAAATTTTTGATGTGTCGTGACTTTTGATTTGATATGTCATGAGCAAAGTTCTGACAGTTTGCATTACAATGTTTTTTGTTTTTTCTTTGCACCGTTTCATACAGTATCACTACCAGAGGTTGCGCTAGACATTTTTTTTGTCTGTCATTTTGACCTGCAGGTTAAAAAAAATCCAGTCACAATCTATTTTTATCCATCAAATTTTAAATCTATGCGGAAGGGGTGGGTGCCTGTCTCCACCAATCTTCTGTCGAGTTAATACCTATTCAATACTATGTATGAAGAATTATTAGATAAAAACGCAAACTGACCAGAGAACTACACACATAACAGAAAATAAACGCTTGCGTTTATTATTAAAATACCTGATGCGGTTTCTGCGCGGCATGGAACGCAAACGCTCACTTTTTGGGGGGTAATCTTGGATTGTTGCAGAGGTTATTGTTCTAAGGTTTTAAATTTTGCCTTGGAGTAGCTTACACGTCATTAACTTTGATCTGCAGGCAGAATCCAAACTTCTCTCCCGCACTGGAGCAGACAGAAAGTTTTAACATGATGAAACATCCCGTTGAAGCGACCAGAAGTTGAAGACTCTCAGAATGAGCTGTTTCCTGACCTGTAAACTATCAGAGGAAAGCCTGACGTTAAAGCTGCAGCAGGTGCTGCACAACACCTGTCTTTGGCACACATCGGGCTCTAAGGGATGGATGGACTGGCAGTGGCGACCTGTTTATTTACCTGGACTCTGTGAATAGAGTTGGGGAAAAAATCGGCACATTTACTTCAAATGGTCGGAGGTAGGAGTAAATACTAATCTGTACTTTGGTTTGATCAATGATTATATTCTTAGGCCATGTCCACACTAAGCCGGATAACGCCTTAAACGTATAAGTATTGAGTTTACACCCCCCTATCGTCCACACTAAGGCGTCTTTGTTTGTGGTCTGTGGCCGGATAACTATTAGCCGGGTAAGAGAGCCATCTAACTGTTATCTCAACGGCTAAATGAGCACGTCTGGACGCAACTTATCCGGTCCCCGGCTAAATCAGAGCAGCGACGTCAATCAAATGCTGCGTCCTAAGTGGATGAAGACAACAACGCGACACCAGATAATGACAACAGTAAAGATGGAGACGAGTCTCGCTATGCTACTGCTTCTTTTGCAAATTCAGACGTTTGCAAAGTTAACCCTAACCTACTTGCGGATGAGAAGGCGACACAGGAGGCGATCCAGGAGGCGCCGACAGCGACATAGATTATACGCGTCAATCTGTGTTCTTTTTGTTTTCCCCCGCTCATGCCCAGTACATGCATAGGTCGGCATTGGATTGCACAATCATGGGACCTTAAACGACCTTAAACTGGGCGTAAATGCTCGTGTTGAGAGGATAACATTAGGCGTCTAACTCCCCGTGTAACCTTTTCCGGCTTAGTGTGGACGTAGCCTTACTGTATATTGCAATGAGTCAAATACATGAAAAACTAGAATCATTTTTACCATCAACAGACTAAGCGCTGCTTCAAGAAAACAATACCATCATCATCATCAATAACAGCATCAGTAAGCCTTTTGGACATACATAAGTGGTCAGCCGCTCCCAAAGGTGGCTGTCCTTCAGAGTCCCCATCAACTGTCTGGTGATCTGCTCTTCAGCTCTAAAGGCCAGAAGCTCCCTGACCTCTGCGTCACTTCATATAACCTACAGGGGTTGGTCCAGTCATATCAGTAGCTGTAATGGTTATATACCATCAGACAAACAGACTGAATTCATTCACTCTGCAGGGGTCCCCAAATGCAGGCCTCAAGGGCCGGTGACCCACCAGTTTTAGATGTCTCTACTCCAACACAGCTGATTCAAGTTATCCAGCTTCGTCCTCAGCATTGCAAAGTTCTGCAGAGGCCTGCCAATGAGACATTATTTGATTCTGGTGTGATGAACCAGGGAAAGAACTAAAACCTGCAGGGCCTCGTGGCATGAAGCTGGGGATCCCTGCTCTAGAGAATTAATTGGCCAATTGACAATGAATCAAGTCAATTATTAAAAAAAGATTTTCATTTCTGATCCTATAGAATTAGAACCCAATATTTCAGCACAATTAACATGACCATTAAAAAACCCTTTTCTAATGATTATTTTTAATGCTTCCTCTGAATTTCTCATCAGTATGAGTGTGTGAGTATAGTTGTGTGTCTCTGTGCTGCCCTGTGATGGAGTGGAGACCTGTTGATGGTGTAGCCTGCCTCTCACCCATGACTGCTGCTGATAAAAGGCCCAAGCTGCCACACTGGCCAGCACGCTAGATTACATGGAAAGTCTACGGTACCTAAGCAACATGTGGGCATCAACCTGCGGCAAGCTTGCTTTATGCTTGACACATGTACATTCCACACGGGAAATGAGACATGCGGAACCGACCGAGACGCCTTCTAGCAGCATTTATAACTTTTACGGCTTGTCCCTAATGTGAGCCAACATTGTTTAAGACTGTAGGGGGCGGCGTAGGGCTCTATGGTATGCATACAACACTACACCATAGTAGAAGTAGTAATCACTGTTACTTACAAGATGGCGACACCCGTGAGCTTAAACAAAGAGGAGGAACTTTGAATACTTTTAGGAAAAACGACGAAAAAGGAGACTGTATTTTTTTTGCCCATCAGTCAAAATGACTGACAACTAAATCTACTGCAAGCTGTGGTTAAGCCCGATATAAAGTGGGTAATAAAGAAATGAACCAATCCAATCTAAAACTGAAACTATAAATGTTTAAAGTGAAAACAAAATATCTACGATAATAGTGAGCGATGGGCATATTTAACGGCTTATGCAGTGTTAATAGCAAAGTCTCACATGATCGTTAATTCTTCAGAAAAACAGCATAACAGATTTTAAAATGTTAAAGTTTTGCTGAACTCTATATCATCCTTCAGAGTTACTCTTTTTTTCAGACAGTGGGATTTCTTTAAATAGGTCCCATGGGTCATAAACTTGTCTTGGTCTCCATAACAGCCAGCGACAGCTGAGCTTAACAGAAAACACTTTCAAGATAATAGCCAGGTTCAAAACCCAAAATGTAATTTAGCATTACAGATTAATCAGCGGGTGTTCTGTTTTTATGGGTCATTTTGACTAGTCACAAGCTAATCCGTTTCTAAAACCACCCAGAGTCCTGACCTCAATCCGTTTGGGATAAACTGGTGCAGAGACTGGAAACCAGGCCTTCTCTTCCAGCATCAGTGGAAACTAACACACACACGCTCTGAAGTTTGGTCAAAACTTCACCTAAAACAGAATGAAACTTAGAAGAGTTGAAGCTGTTAAAGGATCAGCCATCATATTGAACCCTGTGTAGAAACAATGTGATGTTTCTCAAGTTTATATGTAGAGGAGGAAATACTTAACAGCTGTATGTGGGTGTTCTATCAAAACTAGCAGAAATACTAACTACTCTTAATGGCTCCTTTATATTTCATCTTTCTGTTTGTTTGTTGGATTATTTCCTTAATCGTCTTTCCTGAAAATCTGAAACGAATCGCTTCAGGTCAGGAGGTAAATATGTAACTGTTTTACATTTAGGTACTCAGTGTGTGTGTGTGTGTGTGTGTGTGAGTGTGTCCTTCTTTAAACTGAATTTGATCCCAGCCTGCTGTTTGGCTAACGTTATGCAATCTGCGGTTACATCATCATCCTGAGACGAGCCATGAGTTTTCTCACACTGAGCAACACCCCAACATCAGATGGTGCAGCTGACCAATGATCAGTCCCGATCCTCACACACACACACACACACACATGGCGTCACATGATCTCCATGTGCAACAAAAACAAATCCATCACAGAACCAGAACACGGTGTACTGAAGGAAGCCCACACAGGAAACGTTGGTTCATCAGCAGCGTGGCAGAACTTCTCCACATGTTGCAAACACAGTTGAAAAGTTTCACACAGAGCAGAGCTCAGCCTGCAGCACAAAGGGTTGGGCTGAGTGAAGCTGAGTGAGATTAGAAACAGAAACCAAATCATCAACACAGGAAGGAATGGAACTAAGGACTTCAAACGTCTAAAAACATGAATTATGATTTTTCTGTTTTAAATCCAATTTTACGTTATTATTATTTTAAGATTTATTCAACATTATCAAAGTTTTTTTTAATTATTTGTTATTTTAGTTTTTTTCCGATGTATCTTTTGGTACTTTGCTCCATTTCTATTGTTGGTGCAAGTTTTTCTTCCTGCTTATAGTTTTTGGATGAATTCAGTTTTCTATTTCATCAGCTTTATTATGTTTCACACATTTTTATATAATTATTCAGGTATTTTCCAGGTGTCTTTATGTACTTGATATTTCATTCTCATACTTAATTATTTGCACATCTTTTTTTGTCAGTTTATATTCTGCTCACTTCTAGGAAATTAGCCTTTTACGCACAACTAAACATTCTCTCAACACTATTATATTGTTACATTTTCTTTCATTATTTTACTCAGTTGTACATTCTGAGTATGCCACTTTATTTTTAAAACTGTACAGTATCCTGGTCATGTAATTTTTATCCTTAATGTATACGTTGTTCTTAATTCTTAAATTCAGTTTTTATACTTTTGACACTGTGAAGCTGATGTTTGTATTACCTGTCACTTTGCAGCTGTTACACCTGAATTTCCCCTTTGTGAGACAATAAAGGATTATTCCATTTTATTCTATTCCATATAGTTCTGTTTTTTTTGTGCCTTTTTTCCAATCTATGTTTTATTGTTTTATTGTCACAGAAGTGAGCTGAGTCCTCATATGCCATATTCTCACAGTCAGCAGGGGACAGGTGAGGACTGGTGGGGACAGATGAGGACTGGTGGGGACAGGTGGGGACAGGTGAGGACAGGTGAGGATTGGTGGGGACAGGTGAGGATTGGTGGGGACAGGTGGGGGCAGGTGGGGACAGGTGAGGACTGGTGGGGACAGGTGGGGACAGGTGAGGACTGGTGGGGACAGGTGGGGACAGGTGAGGACAGGTGGGGACAGGTGAGGACTGGTGGGGACAGGCCCGTCCATCCCAGCAGGAACAACAGAGAAAAACGATTCTCATACATGTAGTCACAAATCGGTCTAACATGGATGTTGTTTTTTGCCTGGAGTAAATAATCTGAACATGAAAACTCCTCATTCATCCATCAGATTAGTCTAGCTACAGCTTTACATGGCCTGATGAGGAGGATTCCTCTGGCTGCAGACTAACCTGTATGCAGACGGACAGGAACACTGGACTCCTCCTGCTGACCCCTCTGGATGCGTATTGTGGCCCACTGCAACACATGAAGACCTTTTCAGGTTGACGTTGAACAACACACTGCTGACACACTCACACACACAATGAGGACAGACTCAAACAGAACAAAGATTAAAAATGTTACCTTGAGTGTTTTGACCAGAATCTGGATGTAGACTCCGGTGACACCCAGAGAGAGGCCGAACATGGCGGGAAGCATGATGAACACCACCACCACAAACATCCACAACTGGAAAAAGGCCCCAGCCACATGTCCAAGGTCCTCCATCACTGTGGCTCCCACGTCACCTCATCACCTGCAACCTGTTAAAACCACGGTCCTTCTCAGTGAAACGAGCTAGCTGCTGCCTGACACACTGGGATTCACTGTCCACTAAACATCTGTCCTCTCCTCCAGGAGGACATGTCCAAAACAAGGAGCAATGGACCTGATTTAGAAGTCATGTGGTGCAGAGTAGGGATCGACCGATATGGATTTATTAGTGCCAATGCCGATGATGATACCGATTTCTTTTCATCGGCGTTAGCCGATAAGAAAAAATCCGATATGGGCTGCCGATTTTCTTAAGCCGATATTTGGAGCCGATACTGATTCTGCTCCCTTAATTTACATCGTAAAAACCACGATGATAACAAATGTTGCAAGTTCTAATTTAATATTTATTGAACTTTAAAACAATATTTGAAACAATGTTTAACAAATAGTAAACATGGGTGAGGTAGAACAAGTAAGAAAAAGTAGATAAACAATATTTGAGAAATATTAAAAACATTTAAGGTAGAACAAATTAAAAAAAAAACAATGATAAAAACTGCATTATTAAAATTCTGAAAATAAATATTTAAGCATAAATAAAAGAATTACACTATTGCAGACAGTAGAAACATGTAAGCAGCATAAGAAATTGCACAGTGTGCAATAATGCTGGGAAAAAAACTATCAGCGAACACAGCAGCCATTTATCGGCCGATGCCGATACACATAAAAAACGTAATATCGGCCCAATCTATTGGACGGGCTGATATATCGGTCTATCTCTTGTGAAGAGTGGTGATGGTTCTGTTGGAAAGCAGCTGGTGTGTCTAGAGTGTTTTCATTATCAGCTGCATTTAAAATGTTCTGAATGGATCATGATCAGGAGCTGACAGCACCGTAGAATACATCCACCAGGGTCAGAGTTAGTCTGGGCGTTAGTCTGGGCGTGTGCTGACCAGGAACCAGGACCAATGAACTGTCAGACGCTTCTGTCACTGCCTGATAACACTCATTTCACGCCCTCTGGTGGCTGTCCTGCATGTTTCAGCTCATATCGAACCTTCTAACCATCAGCCCCGCTGCTGCTCTGCTGCATGTGGACCAAAGGACATCCTAACTGATCCACTTCTGTTGGTGAACAGAAAAACATCCAAACTGGAATCTGATCAACATAACTGCTGCTGTTATTGACAACGTATATAGAGGTTCCACCTCTTCTGATTTTAAACCTATTAATTACATAAACAATACCCATAAAGGATTTTATAATCCCTCAACACATGAAGTCTGATCCTTTCTTAAATTCAAAAACTTCTCAGAAACAGCATTTCCTAAAAAACCTTAGTAAATAAAACAGTTAGCCTACTGTACACTACAGGAAAAAGAATAAGTTACATAATAGGCTAGCTGAGCTAAAGTCTGACAGCAATAAGCTGACTAAGTGAGCCGCAGTAAGGATCCCGTCACAGGTAGCTACCGTTAACCGGAAGTAGCGCTCCGTGTTTAAAGCAGGTAAACCGAACAGGTGTGGAGGTGGCAGGACATACCTTCAGGACGAGAGACCTTCAGGACGTCCAGCTGTTGTCAGTAGAACTCCACAGTCTGTCTGTCTGTCTGTCTGTCTCCTCCACAGACGGACAGAAGCCGTCTGACCGCTGGCTGAGGCCACGCCCCCTGCAGCGTGTCGGTCAGCATGTGAAGAACGGAGTTTAATTCAAAATAGAACCTCATCCCAGCAGTACCAAGAACATGTGGAATAAGTGCAGAAAGAACAAAATGCTGGAAGAAATATAGATTTTTCAAAATCTGTTATTAACTTAAAATTCTTTAGTTGTCCTGATATAAAATCTGCAGATTTCATTGTTGATAATAAACGGCATTCTCCCACAACGTTTTTATATTCTGAATAAAGGCCAAGGAAGTACAATTTATCATCATCATCATCATCAAATGTAAGCTAAATTTAAAAAAGGTGTTTTATCAAAGAGAAATTTCCCCACATAAGGTAGCGATCGGGTTTATTAATGTAACACGAACCTTACAGAACGTAATTATGTAACAACACAGAATTTAGGAGAATAACTTTTAAAACCAGAAAATCCTCCTGAGTTTGGGATCAATGAGATGAAAAACAAAGTTGGTGCTAGCACTGTTAGAACTGATGCCTTGCATTAAGAAGGTCCTGGGTTCTAGCATGTTCTCCCTGTGCATGCCTGGGTTCCCTCTGGGTACTCCAGCATCCTCCCACAGTCCAAAAACTATGAGGTATAACTTGCCCTGGTTGGTTCTTTGTTCTGTGTGTCTCCGTGTGTCTCCCTGTAATGGACTGGTGACCTGTCCCCCCTCCCCAACCCCGCAGGGGACAGATAGAATAGATGATGGATGCATGGAATAAACCGACCAAACAGATATTTCTATCAAACTAACTCGAACATTAAGGATTTGGGAGTTTGGGAATAAGAACAAAATCAACTACACCCTAAACAATAAAGTCATTTTACCATGGGTACCCCCTCCTGCTCAAAGGTCAGCGCTACCGAGCAGAGATGAACATAATGACCACCGTACATTTAGTGGTCAGCTTTTCTGCTGGGAAAAATAACATCATAGGCTAAGCACCGTCACAAAAATCATTTTCTTGCTTGATAATAAATGCGCATATTGTTCCTTTATACTTATTTTATTTAATCTAAAACTGATATACTCATAACTGATGTTTTTGCGTTGGTAGTGCTGGAAAACCGATGTCTAATTCCTCGTTTGCGCAGAATGTTGGCCAATAAAGCTGATTCTGCTACTTTTGTCTTCTCTCCGGTAGGTGGCGGTAAAAACCTTCAGATAGTATTGAGGTTAGCGGGAAGAAGAAGAGGAAGGCGGTTTGGATCGAACATGTAGAGAAATCCTCCTCCCCATCATCATGTCGGAGCCCAGTGTCCGTGTTTCTGGGACTGTTTTAGCTTCTCTCATGTTCCAGCTTGTTAACAGCGACTCAGACGTGGTGAGAAAGTCTTTCAGAACTCTAGTTTACCGAGCCGACCCGAACCGGAAGCTGTTTACGTAGAGGCAGCAGCTCCAGGTAAAGCCGCTGTTGGTCAGAGCTGAGCCCCTATAGCTAACGCAGCAGAAATCCTTCGGCTCGGGATGGAGCTACTGTACATACAGTCGGTGTATGTTTAGGTTCACTTTGATTCGGACCCTGTTGTGGCAGAACCCGGATTCTGTTCTGGGTATTTATTGGTCCTTCAGTTCCATGACTCATACATGTCTGGATGAGTTAGTGAAGCTAACAGACTAACATGAGGCTGTGGAACCGGTGATTAAGCACGGTGATGGCAGCATCATGCTGTGTGGCTGTCCCACTCTCAGTGCTCCTGGTACATAAACTGGAAGAAATCATAAAGATTGAGGAAAACCACAAAATTCTCTAAATTCAGCTCATTCCAATCAGAAAATAATCCTAAACACCGTCAGACTGGTGTGGGATTGGCTTAACCAGTCTGGGGTTCTGGAATGGCCCCGCCCACAAAATACCCTCAAACACAAACCAGAGTTAGTAGCAGGAAAAAAAATGGGCATCAAACATCCACCTATTATTGGATACATAAGAGATATTAACGAGGATGGCATTTATCATGTCATGCAACCAGTTCTTGCTTTGAAGAACCGTTGGAATAGATTAGAACAACATAGAATCATCTTTTAATGTCCATCAGAGGAGAAATTCAGTTGTAACAGCAAAAAAGTGATGAGTTATAAAGAAGCATTTAGATTGACAGGAGAAAATTTTTAAAAAACAGAATTAAGATGACAAGATTACAAAACTAAAGTACTCTGCAATTATTAATAAAAATGGCATACTCAGATTTGAATTTGAAGGAATGCACAGCTGAGCAGGATCATTTAAATATACTTAGAGAATGTGCATGTGTATTAAAAATATAAAAAACATATTAAGAAGAAGTTACCAAAACATCTGAACAGTAGCAGAAATGTTACCTGAAGTGACGATAAATAACAGCAGAGATGTTTGCAGGGAGCAGTGATGGTTTCTGGGAGAACGGATCGGCATTAACCGATTTGATTTTGTAGTGCCAGTGCCGATACCGATTTTTTATCAGCCTTAGCCGATGAACGATACAGGCTGCCGATATTTGGAGCCGATGCTGATTCTGCTCCCTCAATTTACATCATAAAAACAATGATAAATAATGTTACAAGTCCTAATTTAACATTTAATGAACTTTAAAACAATATTTAAAACAATGTTTAACAAATAGTAAACATGGGTGAGGTAGAACAAGGAAGAAAATAATTCAGTGCTGAAAAAACTGCATAATTAAAATTCAGAAAATAAATATTTAAGCATAAATAAAATTATTTATACTACGTACGTACCCGTACAAAAACGCAAATATCGGCCCGATGTATCGGCACAGCTGATATATCTGTCTATCCTTTTTCAGCTCATATATAAGAAATAAATCTGTGTAGGTGAAGCCCTGATGAGCTTTGTCGCTGTTAGCAGAGAGCATGCTGGGAAGAAGGACGTGTTTCCCTCCAGGTGACGTCTGCCTCCCCTCTGTCTGTCTGTCTGTCTGTCTGTCTGTTAGGAAGGTCTGGTGCTGGGGGAAAGCAGCTTCCATGAGCAGGTCACCATCAGCGACTCTCAGTCCGATCACATCCACATAGAGGAAATATACAGTGAGTAGCCATCGCTGCAGCAGCCTCACCCAATCATGGAGCTCCTACATTAGTCTGGATGATCTGTAATAAACCAGTGGTTCACTGTTCTACTACAGATTAACTAAGACTAGCTAAGCGTTCAGCTCTGTGGCTTCATGAAGCCCAAACCTTCTGCACTGATACATCTGGAAGGATTCGTTTTATTGCTATGAACTGATAATAATGCAGGGCCTTGGCCTACGGTAGGCTGTTTGACCATTTATTCTGCTTTGTTGAGTGACGCCAGTGTTTGTCTGACAGACATCCAGAAACACATCGCCTGCAGCAAACTGAATATGTGAGTCCTGCATGGATGGAGCGCTGGTGCAGTGATGCTTTTACTGTTTGATCCAGTGTTGTTCTTTCACCGTGTGTGTGTGTGTGTGTGTGTGTGTCAGTCTGTACAACAGCTCTGGAGAGGTGAACCTGGATGTGCTGCAGCAGATTCTTGCAGATAACCAGCAGGTAGGTACAACATAACCAAAGTAATCAGATGTAATCTTTTATAGTGGATATTTTGTGACATTTATGTTTTTGAATCGGATCATATCTAGAATGATGAATTTAATGTGTGGTGCAGCACACTGTGGTGCATTTGGTAAGCCTGTTTTGCCTGCAGCAGCATCACTGTGAATCGCTGCCTTTGGCTCTTTCTGCATACAGTTTGCATGCTCTCCCTCATTGGTAGACTCACGTCTTATTTAGCTCCACCCACCTTCCCATCAGCCACCACGAGTCTGTTTGCAGCTGGTTTGTTTAATCCCATCCTTCCCCTGCCTGTTGCTTCAGATACTGCACAAATTATATTACATTTCTATTTATTGTTATCTAGATATAGTGATATGCCCAGTTTTTAACTCTAGTTTATTTAACTACATGTCGTAATTTTGATTTGATGTCTGAAACGTGAAGGATCGACAGTAAAGCTGACTCTGACTCAGATCTTTGGCTTTGACAGAATGGAACTGGTACAAACATTTTTAAGACATCCCAGCACTTTTAAACAAAATGTATAGTTCAGATTTATCTTTTTTTGACATATCTTAGAATTAATAGAATATAATTACTTTTATTGATCCCACAGGTGGGAATAGACATATACATAATACACGTATACATAATAGAGCTTGGGATCATGTGGTCATCACCTGACATGGCTGACGTTCCTGTAGTGTTCTTACAACAACAGTGCGCTGCTTACAGACATATTCTCACTCTGTCCTGCAGCTTAATTTAATCTGTTATTCATTTGATCTGTTATTATTATTACTCCAGCGTGGTAAATAGTTGCTGTGTTTTTGGTTTTTTTGTTTTTCGCTTGGATCTCAGCTCTAGGCGACCAATCATAACCTTCCAGAGTATCCTGGTGTCCATTAGAGTGTGTTCTCAGCATTTTCATTCTGGTATATTACAGATTATAGATATATATATTTTTTTGCATGATTTCTTTCCTACAACCGCGACATGCAAACCAAACCTTCATAGGTTTCCAGTGGTAGGCTGATGCTTACACACTAAAACACAACACAACTTCTGCTACACTTCCTCTATGGGATGAGTTCCAAGTTTATGGCTTATGGTATTATAAGTGTTGTTTTTCTTATAAGTTTTAAATCTCCTACATTATGGGAGTGACCATACATTTCAAATGTCCCTCGAATGCTCCACAGGCGTGCCATTTAGTGCAGACAAGCGTTTGCCTTTCTTTTTTTTTTATTTAATAGTAAAAAATGAAGAAGGATGTTTGTGTGTAGCTTTTAAAAGAAAGATCAAACTTATATACCAGCAGATTTCTCTTTTACTTTTACATTTATTTTAAATATCAGACCAGTTTGTTTGTCTGCGGGTGAAATTAAGAGAGAACTGTACGATTGGTCAGTAGATGTACTGTGGGTGGCGCTGCAGCGCGTTGGTGAGGAGGACTCTGTCAAACGTAACAAATCAGACGCAGCTCAGACAGAAACACAACTAAACTCAAATCAGACATTATATATGTAAAGAGTTAAATCACCCATATTGAAGGTAAACTTAAATATGTTATTTTTCTTCCCGTTTCTGATGTACCAAACCAAATTGGACACCCCTGGATGTTTTCCTGTCGTTGTGTGAGGTTGTTGGCAGGATGTGAGCGAGACGACTGATGACTTAACGTTGATGTTGGCTGGAATGTTGGATGTTTTCCATCATGATGACGCAGCGTAGAGTCATGATTCGCTGAAGGTGACGGTGTGTCGCTGCAGGACAGCGTGATTGGCTGGTTCCGGCAGCGTAGGCACTCGGAGCAACACATGACCTTCAGGGAGAAGCTGGTCCATGAGGAGCTGAAGAACGCTCTGAAGAACCCTCACATGATCTTCCTGCTGCTGACCTCCAGCACGGTGACGCCCAGCGACTCCACCCACCGTATGGAGTACTCCGCCTTCACCTCCCGCAGCAGGTGAAAGCCGCCGCCGCTGACAGACAGACAGCAGGGCTCACCTCCACATGCTTGATTCTCCCTTCTCTTCTCTTCCACAGACGCTTCATGAACATCCCTGTGCTGGTGACTAACCTGGGTCTCCTGGAGCAGCAGAGTTATTGGAAGGTGTCTGCTCCATGTTCTGCTTCAGGCTACAGCCTCGTCATGAACAAACACAGGTGGCTCTGCACACATACACCCTGAGAGTAACGCACACATCCCATTGGCTGCTCCTAAAGCTCCCACCGTCTGTTTCAGGTCCAGGTTCTTCTCCTCCAGCGGGCTGCTGAAGGAGGTGGATGAAATGAATAAGATGAACGACTCTCTGCAGGCTGAGCTGCAGGTGAGGGAGGAGTGAAGGAGCCATTTTCTTTTGTCAGTCCTTCTTCCCTTCCTTCCTACATTGTTCCAATACTTCTTTCTTCCCCTGTTCACCTGTCTAAGTCAGTCCGATCATCCAGACATATTTTAAGACAGATATTTTAATTGATCCTAGTTATCAAAAACTGGAGTCCTTATTATTCCAATCAGATTCAACGTTTTCTATCCGAGGAATCCCAGCAGATTGGACGGAGTCATTGACTTCTCAGCAATCCCTCATATTGATAAAGCATGTAGCAACAGTGGAGAGGAAAAAACGTTATTTTAACAGGAAGAAAACTCCAGCAGAACCAGAACCTGGATCAATACAAGCGGTCATCTGCCACGACCGTCTGGGGGTCTGAGAAGACAGAGAGGAGACAGAAAAACTGATGGAAGAGAACTTTCTGTTGATGGCGGCATTATCTCATTCATCTAGGAGAGAAACCGAGCCAAACGACGAGCTCTGAGACCGCTTTAAAGCCAATCCAGTGATCAAGCTTTGTCTAGTACAGGTTAACCAGGTTAATAAGTTAGAGTTAGGGTTTCTTGCTTTGCAGTTTGGAAGAGAAAAAAAGTTTTGAACAATATTTGCTGCTCCTCTTCCTCACCCAGGATTTCATGGAATATGAAAATGTTAATACTAGGGATGCAACGATACCACTTATATTAAACCGATTCTATGCTGATACTTGGATCTGAGTACTTGCTGATCCCAAGTACCAATGCCGATACTTCTACCACTAGAAAAAAATGCAACAAACTTAAAGGCAGATTTTTTTTTCTTCTCTGTTACAACAAATAATGGTGAATTAGATAAAAAATAAAATATTAATAACCACTAAACTAAAAATTCAAGTGAAAAAGAAACATTTTCTGTGACCTTATCACAGCGTTTCCACATTTAAATTATTGGTTAACTTTAAAATGGTAAATGGCCTGTACTTGTATAGCGCTTTACACCATCACTCTCTGCTGATGGTAATCTACGATGCAGCTATAGCTGACGCACTGACGGAGGAGAGGCTGATGGACAGTGGCTACACCCCCACGACTTTATTAGAACGGTATTGGTCCAATGTTGGTACATCCCTAGTTAACATTTATAATACTCATTTCTGCTAACCTAATCCTACAGTTTGATTTGAGTCTACACGTGAGGGTGTTTTTGGCCTGGCTGCTCAGCCTGTCCTGCTCGCTGTGTGTGTGTGTTTGATGACAGAAGGTGTGCAGAGACGTGGAGCAGAGCGAGCGTGCGGTCGAAGCGCTGCAGATGGAGGTCTCCACCCTGAGGAGGAGCCTCAGAGAGAAGCAGCAGAGCTCAGCAGGAAAACCTGCAGGTACAGTACGACCCAGAGCGACCCGACCCCAGGCCCGTCCTCACTCTGTCGTTTCCATAGGAACCACCAATCCATCCGAGCCCAGGAACAACCAGCTGCTGCTGGAGGCCGTCAGAGCGCTGTTGGGCTCCTCTCCTCTCTTCCTCACTCAGACTGTCAACCTGCAGGCCTTTCCTGTTCCCAGCAGAGACTCTCTAACAGAGAAGTCAGGCAGCGAGCAGCAGGAGGGCTGTGGGAGGAGAGGGAGGAAACGCAGGAGGAACAACTGCTGACTCAGCATCACACTCTCTGCTGGGAGACGCTCCAGGGATTCAGGCTTCAAGAAAAAGATCTTCATAATAATAAATGAATAAATAGAACTGATGTTCTATAGTAACTCTCCTGTGTAGATAGTATGGTTTCCTATTATTTTCTCATTGTTCAGAGATATGTGTAAAGGTCTTCTTGGTTTCTTACTGCAGCTAAATATGTTTCTATTTAATAAAGATGTTCCTTTAAAGTCTCCTCCTCATTGCTGCAGAACAGAACACAGTTTAGTAGGCTAAACAGAACAAACACGCAGTAAGAGAAATGATGCAACATTCCCAGTTTAATATAAAAAAATCTGACTTTACACTATCTTTCCACACTGATCCCTAATCCACATGCTTGATTCCACAGATCCTGGGGTCCTTCATGAACTGAGGGTGTTTGTGGGTCACCGACATGAAGCCTGCAAGTGAAAGAAAAACAATGATTGATCTGAAATGAATGAGAACCAGCAGCAGGAACCCAGTGAAAGAAGCTGCAGAAGGGTTGAAGTAGTTTACACACCCAGGGAGTGAGCCTTCTTTATGGCCTTGGAGATCTCCTTCTGCTTTCTTCCACATAACCCTGAAGGAAACAGACGCTGTGAGTGGGAGCAGCCGCCAGCGCAGAGCAAAGCTAAGCGGCAGAAGCTCACCTGTGATGTGTCGGCCATAAATCCTGCCGGTGTGAGGAGAGATGAACTGAGACAGCAGCTGAGGGAGGACAGATTAGGTTCAGTAACAGCTGATTATGCTGACAGTCAGGAACCCGGACAGTTGGAATAAAGATCATTTTAGATTCCTGCTGATCAGATCCAGGCTGTTCCCACCCAGCCGCCTTTAAAACAAATAGATGAAGGAAGTCTAGAAGTAGCTGAAGTAACTGATTCATGTCCAGCTGGGGGCGCTCTGGAAACCAAAACCTTAACAGAGAAGTACTGGGGGGGGTGTAAAGCCTGGACCTTATTTCTAGCATACATCATGTTCATTTACTCACCCAGACAAGTCTGGAGCTACTTGGAGTCCTTCAGGAGAAGTTTAGATCTACTCACAGACAGCATAGATCCATATAATGGGAGTTGTTGGGGCAGCCAAAGGTCAGCCTCTAAAGAAGGCATAATCTGCCACTAAACTTAATTTCACTAATACTTTGTAATGAATCACTAGCACTATTCCCCTGGGAGTTGGGAGCGTCTCTGAGGTGCTTTGTTGTCCTCAGGGCGTTTTACAGCCTTCTAATCCAACCACACCAACCAGTGATTTCACTGAGCAGGACTTCCTGCTCTACGGCGGTCGGTTAGACAGAACTACTGCAGACATCAACATGGTTCATGTCTTTCTACAACCTTCCACAGACTGAGATGGGCCATGGCTGTGACGTCACTGAAATCACTGATTGCAAAGGAGGCCATGCTGGACGAGGACTGCTGCTGTGGTGCCACCAAACCAGGCCAGGCTAGTGAGGATGATGATGAGGTCACGTGTTCATACGATCAGGATTTCTGCAGCAGACACAGGTCAGCCTAATAAAATGACTATGGATTGACCAGGAAACTGTCTGCTACTGGAAAGGAAAATTAAATCTGATTTTTTTTCTGCATTCAACTTAGAGCATCAAAGAATGAGCTGGGCTTCTGGGTTTATGATTATTTCCCCTCAACACTGAATGATTCCGTGATTTATCGTGCTGTATGCGGACAGGGAGCTCCTAAAGCTGGGAGCAGGGCCAAAGGATCTCCAGCCCGGACTGAAGCTGACGTCCAGGCAGCTGTGACACCTGGAGCCCTGGGCTCTCCTCCTCTCCTCTCTGACCCACCTGGATGTTCTTAAAGTCCACCGTGACGCCGCAGAGCACGCAGCCTTTCCGGGGCTCTTTGGACGGACTCTCCGCCTTCAGAAGCTACACACGAAGACATCCCGTTATTATATTACAGCCACATATGAATATTAGTAATAAACTACACGGATCTGACTTACAGCTTCACTCTTCTGTAGGACTTCAGCGGATGTGAGGCTCCTGTGTGCTGCAAAGAAACACAGCCGCCCGTTCACGCTGACAAATGTTCCGTTTAACCAAGCAGACTGTACGTACAGTAAGATAGAGTTTACGGGACCGGGCAGACACTCACCGGGGTTCCTGGGGACAGATAAAGCCGCCTGAAGCCTCCGGAGAAGGAGCCCTCTCACACACAACATCTTGACCCGACACAGGACAGCAAGACGCTCCGGGACGATTGGAAACAATAGTACCGTCACTAAGGTTCCGGGTACCCTTTCCTCTCTATTTTATTGTCAACATATCTCATTTCTCTACATTAAATATATATTGTGTTTTCTATAAATCATATTAATATGACTTTTCCAGTGTTTCGGTGACCGAAAGAAATATGTAACGTGTTCTGACGGAGCAACACCGCCGGATGGTCCGTGTTTCTTAATCCAAAGATGAATGAAAGTCAAGACAAGATAGTCCCCCGGCGTAGTAGCACCTGGGAAAAGCACCTCACACGGTCGAATACTCCTTCGTAGTTATAGAAAGGTTAGAAACGTGGGGAGAAATTCACCGTATGTCCCTCAACATTTTAAAGCTGTTTCACAAACATAACATCATTTTCCACCCAATATCTAAAGTAAATACAACTGTTCTTATAAATAATATCCCCACTGTTCCAACTATAACATGAAGTTATATTCGGAACAATGGGGATATTATTATGAAATATAATAAATTATGTTTATACGCAAGTTTGCATCCCAAGAGAGTTTGTTGGGGAAAACCAGACTGTTTTTTCTGTTCATTTTTCCATTTTTGTGATGACATCTCAATAAAAATGTAATCAAACATCAGTCAGAAAGGTTAAAAAATTAACACACCCTACAGTAACTATGTATAACACAAAGTAATAAAGACTGAAACTTTATGTGTTTTCTATCAAACCTCACAATATATAGTAAATGGATATAATTCATTACTGGATGTTTCTGTGTTTACGTCACTTTACGTATTAACTAAAGTATGATCAGAAAACAGTTGGTGTACGTTTGGTTAATTATCTTAGGTAATTTATTGATAAATTAATATTTTTGTGAAATGTTTTTCATTAGATAAATAATTCTTATAGATTGTAATTATTTAATTGTTGACGTTAAATTTTGATTTCAACATTTAATAATCGATCAGTACAGTCTATGATCAGTAAGCGGAATCACGAAACAGGAAGTGACGGTGGATTCCTCTGGTTTTCATTAGTTCTTCGCTCTGACGTCACCAACGATCAGTTTGAAAATGCTGAGCGGTTGTTATGCTTCTTATTTTATACTTTAAGGATCCAGCTGCAGTGGTTTTGTTAACGTTTTTAATGATATTGTTAATTTACCGCGGGAATTAGCCGATGACTGATTCCAGCTAGCCGCAGTTAGCTCCAGCTACATCGTATGTTTCAGTGTTCTGAGTTTTTCCGACAGGCAGGAAGCGGGCAGCTACTGCTCTGTGCTGCTGCCTCTGCGTCCAGGATGTGTCAGAGGCGCTAGGGACGGAGAGGAATGAGCTCCGGGAGCCTTCACGTCAAAATAAAGCGAGTGTGCGCGAGAAAGAGGTCGCGTGATGTTGTGAAGACTCACCTGACACCTGCTGGAAAACAGCGCAGAGAAGGAGGAGAAGGAAGAGGAGGATCGGCGCCATGCACCCCCGGCTGCAGGAGGAGCAGCATCATGGCAGAGCGGGGAGCTGTGGAGGTACCGCTGTAGGAGGACACTTCGCTGTCCCCTATCACACACACACACACACACACACAGGCGGCATTAACAACTCTGATCTGGGCTGTATGAGGTTCGAACAGAGTTTAGCTTCAGTTTGATCTAAACAAATCTAGGATTGGTTCTCATCCTAACCGTCCAGCTCTTTCTTCATTTATGAAGCCATGTCTGTCTTCTTGTGTTTTGGTGACAGTACTGCAGTGACAGTGAAGATCTGTTTGGGGGCTATGACAGCATCCTGGAGGACAGCTCCATCCTCGCCAAGTTGGAAGACGTGGAACACCATGAAAGACTGCGATCGGAGAAGCAGCAGAGTTCCAGGACTCAGCCACCCTCAGAAGACTTGGCGGTCCAGTCGTCTGAGGAGCGCCTCACTGACTCCATGTTCCATGAGCTGGAGGACAAAGCGTTTGAGGACCTACCACCCAGTCAGCTGCAGTTTCAGGGGCAAATCCAGGATCAGGCAAAGAAAAGCAAACTGCAGGTCAGAACTGAAAGCTCTCCACCTCCTCACAGCGAGGCTGCAGGAGTAGGTGGAACCAAGAGACACAGCAAGGCCAGGAGGAGCGTAGCAGACCTTCTGAAGAAGACCATGCTTGGGAATGCCGCCACGCCTGTCGGCGCTTCACGCACCGCGGTGCTGAAAGAGGCGGTCGTTTCGGAGGAGATCAGCGTTGCCATGCAGGCCATGGAAACCATATCTGCTGAGACCAACGACCTTGGACCTTTCTTCGGACTCCCCAGCAAAGTCAAAGAGCTGATGTACAAGCTGAGAGGAATCCGGAGTTTATACGGTGAGAACGGTGTTCCTCAGGAGAGTGTTTGTGCAGGAACTGGGACACACACAGAGCCATCACGGTCCCTGGGTGGAACCCTGACAGTACTCTGTCATTTCACATTCATCTTCACCAGATCTATGAGTTCCCAGAATCCTCTTGTTGATGTTGACTTTTCCACCAGTTCTTCTCTCCCTACAGTAAGCTGGAGGATTCCAGGATGTTCTGCTGTTCCACTGAGCTCCATGTTTCATGCCTCTACAGAATAACATGTCCTCCATCTGCTCAACTGCGTTTGTTTGTCAGACTGGCAGGAAACCTGTCTGAACCTGGACTGTGTTCAGCAGAGGAAGAACCTGATCTACTCACTTCCCACCAGCGGAGGGAAGACTCTGGTGGCAGAGATCCTCATCCTCAGAGAGCTGCTGTGCAGGAGGAAGGACTGTTTGTTCATCTTACCGTACATATCGCTGGTGCAGGAGAAGGTACTCAGACAAACAGACAAACAAGAGTCTAGTGTGACACCAGTTCTACTGTACATACAGTTCATCTCTACCTGTTATCCCCCCCCACCACCCCATCTGTTGGGTCTTTTCATCCTGCTTGTAGGTGCGAGGCCTGGCGACCTTTGGCCTGGAGCTAGACTTCATGGTGGAAGAATATGCTGGCAGCAAGGGAAGGTTTCCACCTGTGAAGAGGAGAAACAAGAGATCCCTGTACGTGGCTACGATAGAGAAGGCCCACAGCCTGGTCAACTCTCTGATAGAAAGCAGCAGGCTGGAGAACCTGGGGCTGCTGGTCGTCGATGAGGTGCAAACGCTTCTCCTTCTGGTGGCAGCTAAAGGTCATGGAAAGAGCCAGAGACGAGCTGAATGCAGGGTGTGTTTCTATTCCTTCTGCAGCTTCACATGCTGGGTGATGGCAGCAGAGGGGCAGCCATTGAAATGACCCTGGCTAAAGTTCAGTACATGAGCAGTAAGCGGCTTCTTCTGTGAGACCCGAGCAGTCAGTGAATCAGTGCATGCAACTAAAGTGCTGCTCTGCTGTTACAGAAGCAACCCAGATTGTTGGAATGAGCGCCACCTTGGGGAACATCAAGGATCTGCAGACGTTTCTGGGGGCAGAAAATTACACCAACGACTTCAGGCCGGTAAGAGAAGAAACAGCCTGCCAGCCGGCACGTGCTGTTTGTTCCATCATGTGGTAGTGAGTAGGGTGGCCATGTTGGCAGTGTGGTAAGGGTGATGGGAAAAACGAACCAATAAGGCTGTCTGACACGTTGCTTCACTTAAACCACGCTTTCTACAAGCTCTAAAAATCCTCAAATCAGTGAGTTTCTGAATTTGGAAATAGAACCTTAAAAAGACTTTAAAACGTTTAGAATTTTGATATCTGGGTCTTAAGTTTATTTTGTCCACCACAATTATTTTGATTAGATTGTTACACAAATAAAGAGTGGCAGAACCAATAATTTAAAATGCAGCAAAGCCCGGGAGGGAAAATATTTAGAACATGTGACATGTTCTGTACATGAGGATTAACATAAATGAAATGTAAACAACATTAAAAAAAACAACCTAACATTTTTAAGCAGACTTTCTTGAGGCCTTCTGAAATGTTCTTTGACTTTGCACTCATCTGCTTGGTCTGTTGTCATCTTATATGCATTTCCCTATTTCCTCTACTGATAGGGCTGTGAAATAGGCCATTAAATTGGTATTAATCATATGTATGTATGTAAAAAAAATATATATACATATATATATATATATATATATATATATATATATATATATATATATATATATATATATATAAGGGGTGTCACGATTCTCCAAATCTTTGAATGATTTTAGGGTCACGGTTCGATTCAATTCTTGCTTTTATTTATTTATTTTAATTTTACAATACACATATGTCATTTTTAGACTAGTCTACGATCATTGATCATTTAATTAAATACATTTTTTACAGTAAATCTTATTTTAAAAGACAAAATTGATGCAATTGTTTTATTATTCTTGTGTAATGTATCACATTAGGCATTATTGGTCAAACTGAAATAATTTATTTGAAATAAAGTGTAACAGTCTCGTTTAAATAACAAATGATGAACAGCGTGGATTGAATCTAGTTACTCTTTACAGTTACTGCAGAACGATTGAATACAGTGTACCAGATAGCCCATTGGACCGAGCTAAATGCAGCTAACAGTGGTCCTCTAATTTACAACATGAATGTGGACTCAACTCGGCAGAACTCAAAATTTTCTCTCTGGGGATTTGAGAGAAGAAGGAGCAGCTTTAGCTCTGGTCCCGCTGCTTCATCTATCCTAGCTGTGGTCGAGCTGTAGCTTAGCTATTAGCTACTTGCTAGCATCAGCTAATGTTCTCTGTAGACGTGTACTCTGATACCGGGGGATGTGATACAGGAAGTTAAAATGTTAGCAGGTGTTGTTGGGAATTGTATGAGAACTGGTGAGAGTTACTTGTTAGGGAAAATGCAATGTGTGGTTGCTACGGAGTCCTGAGTGGGACGCACAGTAAACAGGAGGAGGTGATCGCTATCCTCTTTGGGATTTCGATGCGCAAGGTTATAACGTAATTTCGATCACGATTCTCCAAATCCTTGATTTGATTTTCAATTTTAGGATCAAGATTCAATTCAATTCACGATTTTTCTTTTATTTATTTATTTATTTTACTAGTCTACGATCTATAATCATTGGCTTTATTCATTAAATTTTGTGTAGTAAATCTTATTTTAAAGTGATGCAGTTTTTATTATTCTTGTGTAATGTATCAGATTAGGCATTGATGGTCAAATTTAAATAATTTATTTACACAAAAAGTGTAACAGTATTGTTTAGATAACATACATTATTAGTAACGGAGGGTGGCTGCCGGGGGGATACATGCAGTTGATAATGTTATCAGGTGATGTTCTGAGTGGTATGAGAACTGGTGAGAGTTACTTGTTATGGAAAATGCAACGTGTGGTTCATTGTGATGAGACGGTTGTCTGCTAACTGTTGCTACGGAGTCCCGAGTTGGACGTACTGTATGTACAGTACAGACCAAAAGTCTGGATACACATTCTCATTGAGTGCGTTTTCTTTATTTTTATGACTATTTACATTGTAGATTCAATTCAGTTTCAATTCAATTCAGTTTATTTATAGAGCGCCATTTCACAACAGATGTCATCTCAAGGCACTTTACAAGAAGAGTTATTACAATACAATAATTAAGATTTCAGATTCTCACTGAAAGCATCAAAATTATGAATGAACACATGGAATTATGCAGTACTTTTTCCAAAAAGTGTGAAATAACCTGTCCTCCAAAGTCACTGGACCTGAACCTAATGGAGATTAAATGGGGGTGAGCTGAACCACAGAGTAAAGGCAAAAGGACCAACAAGTACTAAGCATCTCTGGGAACTCCTTCAAGACTGTTGGAAAACAATTTCTGGTGACTGGAAGCTCAATCAAGTCACAGAAAAAATGTGGTACTTAAAAGCAGCCGGCCCTCTGCTGGTATGTAAAACGAAAGTGCAGTGTCAAAAGTGTACGGCTGGGGAAGAACTTTGAAGGAAAATGAACAACAGGGAAGATGATAAAGATGACCAAATTGCTGAAACTGACCACAGAATAGAACATGACCATGACATTGTGAAAAGAAGAAACAATGTGAGCTCAGTAGTTCGGAAATGGTTTGGATATTTCAGAGAGTACAGCAGCCAGACTAAAGCGATCAGTAAAATCTGCTGATGGACCGTTTAGGTAATACAACTAATTTATTTAATCAGCTGAAGTCCCATCATCCCTCTGAGGACAAAGACACACACGCAGTTTTGAACTGATGCGATGTAATCAATACAACAGCAGCAGGATGCACACTCTGTATGTAAAATTAATAGTGAAGGCTATATATAATAGTTTTTATTGTTTTGATTAGACTAAATCTAAAATCCATAGCCTTCAATATAGTGAAAATAATCGTGATTATTTTGTTTTCATAATCACTTCTTTATATATATCAAAATGACTGCTTATGAGCATTCTCACCTTCCAGATAGATTTCAGCAGAACAACTTCCAAAAGGTTTAGAATGCCATTTAAAGAACTTTTGTTGTGCAAATGCATTAAAAAATCTGATTTTTTTCTGCTCCAAAAATTATACAATACATAAATTCTCTAAACATAAATAAAAATGAAGATATTTTAAATAAAATAAAAGCTAAATGTTATTAAAATAAGTTAGAAATTCTCTGCTTTCCTGGTTACTTATTTATACATTTAATATCACACATAAAGAAACCTGCAGATATCTGATTTAAAAATGCTTTAACAGGTTTCTCCTCCATTAACTGAAAACAACAAACTTCTAGCATATCTGGTGTGAAGACAAACACTGAACACTGTTTGTGTCCCTGGTACAAAGCATGTTGGCACAGCTTGATGACATCATCAAAATGCATAACCAATTCAATTCACTTTTATTCATATAGCGCCGATTCACAACAATTATACAAATTATACAAACATTCCAATCAGTTAAAAGTTTTCTATGTAATGAATCTCAGCAGATTGTGCTGAGTCATCAACATGAGGTTGTTCCCGGGTCATGCAACCAGCAATTCTTCAGCAATCCCTCATACTGAGCAAGCATTTAGCGACAATGGAGAGAAAAAAACTCCCCTTTAACAGGAAGAAACCTCTGGCAGGACCAGAACCAGAGCCTGGATCAGTACAAGCGGTCATCTAAGACGACCGTCTGGGGGTCTGAGAAGACAGAAAAGAGACAGCATGGAGGATGCTCGGTGACTTTGAGCATCATCTGGACCGATGTTTCCCATCCAGCAGGGGGCGCTGTAGCTGAGCAGGGTACCAGACCACAGTATAGTCAAAATCGCTGCCTTTGGCTGCAAATCCCTAAGCATGTGATGCAGCTGGTTGGCCCCCTTCTTTAATAAAATAGTCTGCACAGAAACATGCGGTCAGACCGTAACTGTAGGAAGTATGTTGCTATGGTCACCCTGGGTCTGCAGGATTCTGATTGGTTGGTAGCAGGAGCCAGATTAACTCCTCTCTGCTGTTTGCAGGTTCAGCTGAAAGAATACGTTAAAGTTAACGACACGATCTACGAAGTTGACCCCAAAGAAGAGAACTGCTTCAGGTTCTCTCGGCTCCTCAACTTTAAGGTGAGTCCAGCTTCTATGTCCATATATCTGTTATTCTAGAGGTGTAATTCCACTGGTGGACGTGTTACTGTCCTGGCTTTCTGTCAGTCAGCTGGTCTCTATGATCATTATGGAGTCATCAATCATTACTGATCAAAGATGGGCAGGATGAGAACAGATGAAATCCATGTTTGATCATAACATTTTACAGTATTCGAGCTCGATGCAGAAGATTGACCCGGATCACCTGATCGCTCTGGTGACTGAAATCATCCCAGTGCATTCCTGTTTGGTCTTCTGTCCTACAAAGAAGAACTGTGAGAATGTGGCAGGGATGATCTGCAAGTATCTGAAAGGGTGAGTAGCCTGCAGCGCCTGGAGTCCTCCTACGTCCTTACATGCTGACTGCTACTCACAGCTGCTGTCTGCTCTCTCAGAGACTTTCTGCAGCACCGGGAGGCAGAGAAGGCCACGCTCCTCCAGGAGCTGAAGGCCAGTGGCAGTGGCTCCATGTGCCCGGTGCTGAGGAGGACCGTCCCCTACGGAGTGGCCTACCACCACAGCGGGCTCACCTCTGAGGAGAGGAAGCTTGTAGAGGAGGCCTACTCCAGGGGTGTGCTCTGCCTCCTAACCTGCACCTCCACCCTGGCAGCAGGGATCAACCTCCCCGCCCGCAGGTCAGGTGATAGCTGCTTCATTTTCCCCTACAGCCACAGGCAGAGCAGCTGCAGTCTTCCTCATTACGCTGGTTCTGTTTCCACATCCTAGTTTTCTTTTCCATGGAAGCAAAGTAGGTTTTTCTGTTCATGTTTAGAGGTTTCCAGGACTTTTTCCTAGAACTGCTCTGCTCGTGGTGGCTGCATGAATGAAGCTGCTCTGTTACATTAGTTCTGATTCATTGTTTTTTCTAGACTTTAGTTCACAGCTTGTTGGTTGACACGTTTCATGTGTGGAAGATATTTGCCTCTGCTTCTGGATGCTGCACAGCTGGAAACCTTTTTCCTATTACTTTTTTACTTTAGGACTGTCAAAATAAACTAACTAAAGGGACTATATCATGCTATTTTACACCTCTGTAACTCTGGGATAGACATATATATGATAAAATGTTACTGTTGGTTTTATATAGTATTAATTTGTCCTAACATTTAACTTGTATCCTGGAGTTAATGTTGAACCACGAAATAAAACGGCTCGTTTCTCTATATTCCCGCCTCCTGTACCCCCACTCCCCTCTGCTTGTCTCCCGTGGCTCTGACTTAAAAAAACAGCTGAGTCGTATCTCAAACAGGAGTCAGACAGTGAATTTGAAGTGCACCACGTACTACCATGTAACTGTTTTATTAAGGGCTCAGACTTTTGGTTTATTGATACATTTTTTGTAAAAAGTGGAGTCAATAAAAGTTTTTTCAGCTGCTAAATCTACCAGGCTATGGACTTAGCCCATCCAGGCTTTAGACGGAGCCCAAACCATCACAGCTGAGTCCACTAAGCAAATCTTTCCAGCCCAGTATATAAAAAAGCCTTTGGTGTTGTTTGCACTATTTACTGAATATTCTGAGATGCTACAGATCAATGAATTAACCACACAAGGCTGTTATAAGATCACATAAACAGCTTGATAAATGGCTAACACACATTAGCATGTAGCCACTTACTTCTCTGTCCATCAGGCGTCTTTGTTGTTGGAAATGATCTAGCTGCTGTTCTTTAGGAATGCAGAATAAAATCCTGTAATCCATGCAGCCAAACAGACGTTTTCACAGAGAAAGTAAAATTCCAACAACAAAAATATCTTTCTGCTGCTAAACCTAAAGCAGCTACAGACGTGGACAAAATTGTTGGTACCCTTCATTCAATCAAAGGAAAATTCATAATGGTCACAGAAATAACTTTAATCTGACAAAAGTAATAATAAATTAAAATTATATAAATGTTGACCAATGAAAGTCAGACATTGCTTTTCATCCATGCTTCAACGGAATTATTAAAAAAATAAATGCATGAAACAGGCCTGGACAAAAATGATGGTACCCACAACTTAATATTTGGTTGCACAACCTTTTGAGGCAATCACTGCAATCAAATGATTCCTGTAACTGTCAATGAGACTTCTGCACCTCTCAGCAGGTATTTTGGCCCACTCCTCATGAGCAAACTGTTCTAGTTGTTTCCGGTTTGAAGGGCGCCTTTTCCAGACAGCACGTTTCAGCTCCTTCCAAAGATGCTCAATAGGATTGAGATCAGGGCTCATAGAAGGCCAGTGTTTTCCTCTTAGCCCTTCTTGGGTGTTTTTAGCTGTGTGTTTTGGGTCATTTTCCTGTTGTAAGACCCGTGACCTGCGACTGAGACCATGCTTTCTGACACTGGCCAGCACATTTCTCTCTAGAATCCCCTGATAGTCTTGAGATTTCATTGTACCCTGCACAGATTCAAGACACCCTGTGTCAGATGCAGCAAATCAGCCCCAGAACATAACCGAGCCTCCCCCATGTTTCACAGTAGGGACCGTGTTCTTTTCTAGATATGCTTCATTTTTCCGTCTGTGAACATAGAGCTGATGTGCCTTGGCAAAAAGTTAAATTTTTGTCTCATCTGTCCACAGGACATTCTCCCAGAAGCTTTGTGGCTTGTCAGCATGTAGTTTGGCATACTCCAGTCTGTTTTTTTTAATGATTTGTCCTCTGGCTCAAACAGCGAAGGATGTTCCGATCTGACACTGATGTTCCTTGAGCATAAAGTTCAGCTTGGATCTATTTTGAAGTCTTTCTAGGCTCTTTTGTTACCATTTGGATTATCCGTCTCTTTGATCTGTCATCAATTTTCCTCCTGCAGCCACGTCCAGGGAGGTTGGCTACAGTCCCATGGATCGTACATTACTGAATGACATGTGCAGCTGTAGTCACAGAAACATCTAGCTGCTTGGAGATGGTCTTATAGCCTTTACAGTTAACATGCTTGTCTATGATTTTCTTTCTCATCTCCTGAGACAACTCTTTCCTTTGCTTCCTCTGGTTTATATTGAGTGTGGTACACACCACGTCACCAAACAACACAGTGACTACCTGGAGTCCTATATATAGGCCCACTGAGTGATTACAGGATTGTAGACACCTAGGATGCTGATTAGTGGACATACCTTGGATTAACATGTCCCTTTGGTCACATTATTTTCATTCTTTTCTAGGGGTACCATCATTTTTGTCCAGGCCTGTTTCATGCATTTATTTTTTAAATAATTCTGTTGAAGCATGGATGAAAAGCAATGTCTGACTTTCATTGGTCAACATTTATATAATTTTAATTTATTATTACTTTTGTCAGATTAAAGTTATTTCTGTGACCATTATGAGTTTTTCTTTTATTTAATGAAGGGTACCAACAATTTTGTCCACGTCTGTATGAGCTTTGAGAAAGGGGAGGATGTGTTTTCAACTCTACCGGAGGTAGGCCGCTCTCTCTGCAGGGGGCGGTGCAGACCGCCTTGTTTTCAGTTAGTGACATAAAATACGTCACAGTTTGAACACTCAGTCATTTTCCAGGAGAGGACGGTGCAGCTGCGCAGAGAGCAGGATTCAGGAGGATTACTCAGACATGCGTGAATTAAGCCAAAAACCACTCTGGTGGGTTTTTTATGAGAAAATTGCATTACCAGATTGTTGAAAACTCCAAAAACTTGAAAACTTAATCATTTTTCCAGCTGTGATAATTTCTATTTGCTTATTTGTTAACCTCATACGGTTCCATCTTTCGACCAAAGAGACGAGGGAAAAAGTCAGATATGGAACATCTGTTTTGGCTTTTTTATTGTTAGTTTGGACTTTTTCTTAACAAAACCGCATTGCAGTGGTAAAGTTAAGAAGTTTATTGATCAGTCACATGGTTCACATTAATTATTATTACCTTAGTTGAAAATGGTCTCAAGATGACAATGTTATAATTTATTGCAATAATTTCTGGGACAATTTATTGTCCAATAAAATTAGTTATTGTTAAAGTCTTCGTGGGCAACCCTGTATTGTATTTAAATCTGGTTCCATCTGATTAGTATGTTATAATCTCTATTAATCAGTATGAAGTATGACCCCAAATCCCAGAGGGGTTGAGAAGGAGGCTTCATGGATGCAGAGCAGGAGCAAAGAGTAGAGAGAGAAGGAGGAAGGTTAAACCATCTCTTGGGGCTGGGATCATCTCTTTGAGCATACGGCCAGACAGAGATGAAAGAGGAGGGACCAAACGAATGAGGTGGATTAGCTGATTGGGTCATCAGGACATGTTCCTGTGGAATATGGTCTCTACAGCCCAGATGTTGAGCTGTTAGCACCTCATGGCAGTAATGAGGCTGTCTTCAACCAGAGGCTACTTCAGACTGACTGCTCTCCATCTCCTTCCTGCCGCCAGCTTCACCATCCATAATGACTCTTTGAAGATATTTGAGATCCTGAGTTATGCCATCACATATAGTCCTGTTGGGATGAATTAAGTATTTTTGAATTGAATGTTGGTACGCTTAAAGAGGGATGCAGTAGTTAACGATTGTTTTCCAGAGGCCTGTACCAGAATAAATAAAAAGAATAAAACAGATCTTTCTTCATCACTCCCATGTAATCCTGATCCTCTGTGCCTGTCTTTCCCACAGGGTGATCCTGCGCTCCCCCTACGTGGCCACAGACTTCCTGAAGAGGAGTCAGTACAAACAGATGGTGGGCCGAGCCGGCCGGGCTGGGATCGACACCATCGGAGAGAGCATCCTCATCCTGCAGGAGAAGGATCGGAGTAAGGTAACGTCCCCAAGCTTTAGATTAGAACCATGTTTAAAATGCAGTAGCAATGTTTGCTTCTCCTAATGTCCCTTTGCTTTCTACAAACCAACTACAGACTAAAAAAAACAAAGAATTAGGTTTCATTCATGAAAAACATTTATTTTCTATTGAAATATGAAGGAGGGCTGCACAGTGGTTACAAGGTTGCATATTGCAATCAAAATCCTGGGTTCGAATCCCACCCTGGGGTCTTTCTGCATGTTCTCCCTGTGTGTGTGTGTTCCCTCTGGGTACTCCAGCTTCCTCCTTGTAACTGCTCGTTTTAAGGTCTAGGGGTAGTGGTGGTGTAGCAGTTGTTTCCAAGGCGTGGACAACGAGGCATGGGACGTGGTTACTGGGATCTGAACATTGTGTGTTCATTTATTTCAAATGGGAAAAATAAAATAAACAGAAGAGGAATGGCAGGATGGTCCCGCAGCGCAGGCTGGGCTGGCGCTGTGGCATCAGGTGGGACCCTCAGGGACGTCAGGGGACATCAAGGACAAAGGGAACCAGAGGAGACACTGAAGCGCTGCCGGTGTCAACCTTAAATAACCATCGGCTGATGGCAGGTGGATCTGATCAGCTGATGAGCTGAGGGGTGGAGGCAAAGTTAACCACAGAAAAGATTGTCTGTAACGCTCCTACAGTCCAAAAATATAACTGTTGGTCTCTCTAAATCAGGGAAATTATTCAATTTCACGTAATTGGTCTAAAAAACATTTTTTAGATGAATTATTGTATGCAAATAATAAGCCATTGTCAATTGTCTGTGCTGTCTAGAGACTGACAGAGTAATGTCATATTCCGGCATAATGTCATGTCATACTCTTCCTTATCAGTAGGTGGCAGCAGGTAGCTTATTGCCTTGTATTTTGAGACCAGTAAATTAGTGATGTAACAGGCGGCAGTGGCATTGATGCTGTAGGGAGACACGGTTACAGTGATGGAGACGTTTTCAAAAAGGAAAGATGTGAACTCAGATCTGGGCCCTGGATACAATTCAGACCCAGATGAAGGCCCTGGTATGAATGGAAGTCAGAAGAATGGAAAGAAGATGAACTTGAGCAAAGTCCTGAGGAAATGCAGCAAAAGCTTTAGATTAACTCTTATCAGGGATGCAAGGGTGCTTGGTGTGTGTTGGAAAGCTAGCCGGCAGTGCTATGGGCCCAAGTAAGCTTATGCTTAGTTGATTTATATCAATGAAAAATGTAGCTTGGAAAGCTTTTCCCTTTTCTCTAAGGGATAGTTTACACAACAATGCTGATGTTTGTGTTTGAATATGTGGGTGAAAACTGTAGCAAAGACCGATAGCCAATATAATGGCCGATAAATTCCCCTCCAGAAAAAAAGTACCTTAAGCTTAAACCCTGCTTTTTCTGCCCATTTCCATGCTCACATATTTCTCCCTGGTTTATTACACACCACAGAACAGTTACTCACTGTGGATTCCAAATAAAGCAAATAAGATTTAGTTAGCAATGATTTTCAAAAACAACTCAGAACACACTACGTTCCTAGAATGCACCAGGTGGCAGCTTACTGCAGACAAGCTTCTGCAAATGTGAAGAACAAGTCGGGTCTCTATTCTGCAGGGAGGATCGGTGGCAAAGTTTCACAGGAAGCAGATAAAGGTGGTCAGAAATGTTGCTGGATTTGTCGCTAGGCGATTTTTAGAAAAAAAGTCGTCAAGGAGGTCTGGAAAATCTTTTGAAAAAGCGACAAATTGGCCAAGTTGGCAACAGTGTCTCGGTGACTTAATGCAGGGTTCTGAGCTGATATCGAACCGAACAGGACCACCACTCTGCTGAGTTTGTCTGGAGTAACTGCAGTTAAATCCCGACCACTGACTGCATAGACCTGACAGACAGCGCTGAAAGTATTTATTTCTTCATTAATTAAAGTTCTCCTTCACTTCTTTTTCCATAAATTTTCAGTGTTCTGTGATATAATAGAACACCGTCTGAGTTGGTTTCTGTCAGAAAAAAATAATTCCCAGTCTTTTTCAGATTATGCCAGTTCAGCGTCGGCGTGGTGACTCGACAAGTTGTGGGGTGCTTGCTCATTAGGATTAATGACATGCAAGTTTCTCTCCTCTGATTGGCTAACTGTCACACTACTCCTACACTGGCTCTGTTGACTAAAATCAGTAGCATGAGAGAAAAATGATGCTGGTATTTATGCTTGGACGGAGATTACCACCCAGTTTAGGCAGCATTATCTAACAAGACTGGACTCTGACGTGCTAGAGTCCACACCGGAGCTACCACAGTTACAGTCTTCAGGACACCACACGCCGTAGGTAGACCGGTATTTGGTGCTACGATCTCCCTCTCTGCTTTGAGTTACTCCTTGAGAATTTATTCTCCTTAGCAGTATGTTTAAATCCAGCGATTTGTCTCGTCTGATTTGAGCTAATAGTCTGTTCGGAACGATCGCCGCCACCGCACACACACACACACACACACATAGATCCTTCTATTAACTTCAACCTTAAGGCAAAGCCTGTACTGTAAGGTCTGTAGTCTCTAGCAGCTGCAAGAGGCTCAGCTTTCACCTTTCCAAAAACGACGTTCCTGTGGGCGGTCCAAAGCTAGGTAGGCGAGGCCATGAATGCTAAGTTAGCATTATGACGTATGGTTGTTGGGCTTTTTCAAACTCAAGCGTTTTCTGGTCTCTTTTCTTTATGTAACCGATTCAGGGACTGGAGTTTGTATAAAATGTTCATATGCAGCATGCTCTCAGAACACAGAGTGACTGAATTTAATGAAAGAAAACTCAGTTATTCAAGATTTTAATTGAAGGAAAACTTTAATTCATAAATTTATATCCCCATTAGGAGCCAGTGGCGACTGTCGCTGTGCTCCCTATGTAGGTAAAACTGGTAAAGTAAAACGCACACAGCCACTATAGTACTATCGTTTAAGAGTCTAAACTGGGCTCTGTGCTCCTTGTTACAAACACATTGTAGCGCTCTCCCTGAGTTCTTTCTTCTCGAGCTGAGCAAACTGTTAAGTTACTGCTCTTATATGACACACACTTTATGACAGCAGATTTTAAATGGTGTCAAAGTCAATATTGTGGATTAATTTTTACTATTTTTTTCACAAAACCAACACGGATCATTTTAATATTTATGATAATCCGCTTCAGTCTCATTTCTACTTTACTGCAGATAAGACTAAAGGGAGTTGTTAAAGCGTTTACTCTGTATGCTGTGGCTAGAAACATTTCTTACATTATTTCATCTAACGCACCATTTAAGATACGAATTTAAGGAATAACATTTATGCTGCTTATCTGTACAGATGTAAGTTTAAGCAAGGAAATATGCAGGTTATTAAAACTTTACACGCCAACTTTTCAACACAAAGCCATGAGGCACACATTAAGCTTAGTTAGTTAGTTAGTTAGGAAGGGAGGGAGGAAGGAAGGAAGGAAGGAAGGCAACACAATTTTGTCTTTGCATATTTCACAGTTCAACTGACAATTGATAAAATGTATGCTGAAGACTTCGCTTGACTCACCTTTGCTGCTGTTCCTAACAACTAGTCTTAAATGGTTCAATTAGGCGTCTGAACCAGCAAAATATGTCTTCTTGACCATAAAAAAAACCTGCTGCTTTTCCGATTTTTACAGATAGCCGATTATATCCATGAAAATATTCCCCGTATTGATTACGCCCTGGTGAAAACGGCACAACAGGCCGAGCGATGTGATTGCGTTCTAACGATGTGACGTCGTTTTCGAAATACACCTAGCGTGGTCAGATTTCTCCAGTGTGGAAGGCGTATGAACCAGAGGCCGAATCGCAGAGAAAAACCTCCGTTTTGCTGAAAAACGTTGTGTAAACAGCCCCAACTTGTCCTCAGGCACCAGCCTAAGGCAGTAGTTGATGAATGGTTGGTGGGTTAGCAAGACAATTTTTTGACCCAAGGAAAAGGGTTGAAGGGGTTTTAAAGTTTTTTTTGTTGTACTGGAAACTTCAAATGTTTTGTGTTGTTCCTTCAGGACATTCATTCTGGTTGCACAGCTGTAAAACTATTTGTGGTTTCATTTTTAGGCCAAAGAACTGGTGTGCGCCCCCATGGAGAACTGTTACAGCAACCTGATGCAGGACGATGGGAGGGGCCTCCTCGGTCTGATCCTGTCGCTGATTGGATTAAACGTACACTGGTCTTTCTTCACTTCCTGTCCCTTCTCTCCTTTGTTCTTGCTTCTATGTCTAAATCTAAACACACACAGTTTCATCGGGTTATTTCCCTGATCATTGTCATTTTTAGTCGGGTTTTCTGAGCTCTGATCTGTTGTAGACTGTAGGATTTAAAACATTAGCTATTTAAAACATTCTGGAGCAATTCTTCTGCTCATAGAGGATGTGGAGGAGAGTCAGACTGTCAGTAAGTAACAGGAAGGCCGTAGCAAACTTGCTCACTTTCATCCTTCTGAGCTTCTTCAGCTAAAGAACAAGCTGGGTTTGGGGTTCTATTCCCACTGTGGGACATGAATGGTGCCAGCAGACCTGGTCCATGTTAGAACATCAGGAATACAATGTCAACTCCTGTTTAAACCAGCAGGGGGCAGCAATTAGTGAGTAGGAAGGGTAGCTGTCGGGCATTCACAAGGTTATGAGTTTGATTCCAGTTTTCCACAACACGTGCCCTTGTGCAAGGCACTCGATTCCAGTGCATTCATCAGATCTGTAGCGACAGGTTAAAGGTAGAAAATAAAAAAATAAAAACTTAAATTCTGATCATCACATATCTATTTAAGACTTTCTTATTATTTCTATTTCCGGCCAGTACTGTAACTTGAGGTGAAGCGTGTGGTTGTGAGCTGATGACTGAGCTGGTTTGGTGTCGCTGCAGATCTCCGCGTCGCTGCAGCAGGTGGAGGACTTCCTGCGGGGGACGCTGCTGTTTGTCCAGCAGCAGCAGCTGTGTGTGGATGGGAGTCTGTGGGACGCGGTGCATCGCTGTGTCCACATGCTGAAGGACAAAGACCTCATCACCATCACAGGAACGGACTCTGCCAGCCCCACGCTGCAGATCACCAGACTGGGCCGAGCAGCTTATAAAGGTAACGCTGGAACAGGAGCACATCATCGCTCTGATCCACTGGAGATACAGTCTCTGCTGGGACGGAGCGGATCAGGGAGATGGCCACACCCCCTGACATATGGGGGGCGGGGACTCAGTAAGCAGTGCTACATTTATAAATCAAATAAAAGTTCTAAATAAACACCAAAGCTAGGGGTGCGGGTGCTGCCTGGCAGTCTGTACCTGGAACAGGTACCAGGGGTCTGGATAGAACTAGAGATCAGTCAGAGCAAAGTGTATTATGACGTTTCCCAGTAGAAAAAATAATAATCAACTTTTTACTTTCTTTAACACAGAAAGTACCCTTATACGGAGCCAGGTTCTGGTTCTGTCGGAGGTTTCGTCCTGTTAAAGGGGAGTTTTTCCTCTCCACTGTCGCCACATGCTTGCTCAGTATCAGGGATTGCTGAGGAATATCTGTGGTTGGAGTCTGCATGATCCGGGCACAACCTCACATCAATGACTCAGCACAATCTGCTGGGATTCCTTACATAGAAAACTTTTAACTGATTGGAATGTTTGTATAATTAGATTAAAATGTTTTTTTCTCGTAAAGCACCTTGAGATTATATCTGTTGTGAATTCCTGCTATATAAATTAACTGAATTGAATGAATTCACCTTCATCTCTTTGTATAGTAGAGCCCCTGCTGCTGCTGTGTCCACTCCTTTATCCAGCAACCGGAATGATTTATTTCTCTCTGATAAAACTAGTCCACTAACTATTGCTAATGTCATCCTGGACAACCATATTAATTATTTGCTTTGACTTTAGCCAAGTTTTATATCCTGAGGTTTTGAGAGATTTCCTGTCTGAGCTGGGAGTAAAATCAGTTCATGTGATTTCTCATCATTGTGTCGCCGCTCACATCACTGAAGGACCAAAACCGGAATATCCCTGACTTTTTTTTTTTTTTTTTTATATCTGCCGTCTGAAACAGTTTTAAAATCCTGCCATGTGAAGCAGGCCTGTGTGGTGTAGATAATGGATGAATGGAGCTGATTGCAAAGGTTGTATTCAACCAACGCTGTAGTTTATAGTTACCATTGTCCATCAGAGACATTTGTCCATGTTTAGTTTACTTTGGGAAACGGGATAAAACAAACTCTGTTGTTCATCCTCACAGGATAAAGTGTGTAACTCTGTTTGACCATATGTGTCATCTAAAACACAATACAGGCCAGAAAACCACAAAAGGTCCTATTGCTTCTGTATGGAGCCAGAAAATCCACGCCTGTTTGATTCTGGGAAACTGATAGTTGAATGCTATTGGTTCATTCAGGGGGCGGGGCTGAGCAGGACCCAATCATTCCGTTAGGATATGTGCAGATGTCCCCTTATTGGAGCAGAACTGGCCAGACGCGTCTTCATATGGAATACATGAAATATTGAGACATCAGTCCGTCCTTCTGTCCGTCCTTCTGTCTGTCCTTCTGTCTGCTGAGCTTGTTTTCTAACTCTTAGTTTTTGCTCCTGTTAATCCAGTGTTTAGAGCAATAAATTAGGAACCTTTTCTGAATATGAATTTTACTCCTACATAAATTATTATAGCTTTAAGTCGTTTTGTGAGAAGATTTAAGTGGCGTTGGAGGAGAGAGTCTTGTCAGCTTGATGGACAGAAAACTGTAGATTTTATCCGACACAGAAGAAAATGTAAAAGATTACTACTACAAATATGATTGAGAACAACCGTACAGCTATGAGCCTGGTGCATGTTACAGAGAGAGACCAGAGGAAGACAACCTATTGCTAATGTAGCTAACGTTATTAGCCTGTAAGCTATCCTTACTGTTATACAGTCCACATGTAATGTTGATTCTAATCTTTAATATCATTCTTTAAACAAAGTTAGTACTTAGCGAGGCACAGATCCAGTCTGCATAGAGCCGAGCCTCTGATGGATCCGTGATCATGAACACCACGGCACTCTGGCTGCTGTGAGACACAGCCCGTCTTTGCTGCTAAACTCCGTCACATCGCTGACATTGTTCATAACCAAAGCAGCAGTAAAAGCCAACCTGATGACCCCCCTTATGTCACAGGTCAAGATTGTGAAACCTTTAAAATAAACTTTGGGCCGTTATGTATTGTGTAATTAAAAATAACCCCAGTAAGCATTTCAGATAGTAATTTTTGTTCCAAATTTTCTATGCATTTCAGAAAATATTTACCTGCAAAATGGTCTTTAAGGTCAAGCAGCAGCTGATGTGTGTCGTGTCTTCCTCAGGTTCAGTGGATCTGACCCACTGTTCTGTTCTGTATGACGACTTGTCTAAAGGTCTGGAGGGGCTGCTACTCAACAGCTACCTGCACCTGGTCTACCTGGTCACCCCCTACGAGCTCATCCCTCAGTGCAACCCTGATTGGATGATCTACTTCCGGCAGGTACCCAGCCTCCCTTAGACACTGCTAGTCTCCCCCCCCACAGGGATTCCTGCTAACCAGCTGCTTCCTGTCTGCAGTTCACCCTGCTGTCTGCTTCAGAGCAGAAGATGTCTGCCGCTGTTGGAGTCCCAGAGAGCTTTGTGGCCAGAAAAGCAGCCGGACAGACGACTAAGAAGGTAACAGGGTTAACATGTTATCCTGCCTGCATGGACGGTGAACCAACACCAGCGTTTCCTTACAGCACACACTGTCACAGATGTTTAACTGGGTTCTTTCCAGAAACCTGCACAAACATATAAAACAAGTCATGACAATAAAGATATAAACATTTTATTGACATGTTGGGGAATACCCTACAATCCCAAAGAGTTTACAGTCCTGATGGATAAAGAATGAGCCTTGTTGGAAACGTACCAAGATTATCATCCTAGACATAAAACATGTAGACAGTTTAAAACGTGTCTCCCCTCCCTCCTCCCTCTCTTATTTTGATTATTTTGAATTACCCCAATACTGAAAAAACCCGGCACTGATCCCAATAATTTCAATAATCTTCGTCCCATATCAAATCTTCCCTTCATCTCAAAAATCCTCGAAAAAATCGTCTCTGTTCAACTTCCTGCTCATCTCACCCTCAATAGCCTCTATGAACCCTTCCAGTCTGCTTTTCGCCCTGGCCACAGTACAGAAACCGCCCTTCTAAAAATCCCCAATGACCTCCTCACTGCTGCTGCTTTCCATCCTCATCCTCCTTGACCTGAGTTCGGCCTTCCATACCATCCTCCTCAATAGACTGTCTTCCCTTGGCATTTCTCATTCCCCGCTTGATTGGTTCCGTTCATTCAACTCAAATCCTTCACTTCCCGTCCCTCCCCTGTCACTACTGGCGTCCCCCAAGGTTCTGTCCTCGGCCCGCTTTTTTTCATCACTTACCTCCTTCCCCTTGGAAATATCTTCCGTAAATTTAACCCCCATTTTCATTGTTACGCGTATGACACCCAGCTCTATGTCTCTTCCAAACCCTCATCTTCACTCCCCCCCTCCTCCCTCACCAACTGTTGATCTGAAATTAAAGACTGGTTCACCTCAAACTTGACAGTGATAAAACAGAAATGTTGTTTGTCGGCACTAAATCCTTGTTATCCAAAATTACTAGCTTTAATCTCCCTGTCGACAACTCCTTAGTCTCCCCCTCCCCTCTGGTCAAGGTTCTGGGTGTCATCCTCGATTCTTCAGTATCCTTCCAGTCCCACATAAACAATATTACCCGGTCTGCATACTTCCATCTACGTAACATTAGCCGCCTCCGCCCGTCCCTCACCACTCACTCTACTGCCATCCTTATCCACAGCCTCATCACTTCCCGTCTTGACTACTGTAACTCCCTTCTCTTCGGTCTTCCCCAGAAATCCCTCCATTAACTCCAGCTTCTTCAGAACTCGTATCTATCAGACCTCCTTCATCTCTCCACCTCCACCCGCTCCCTCAGGTCCTCCATCCACCTCACTTTCCCACCTGTCCGTTTGGTCACCATGGGGAGCAGGGCCTTTAGCCGATCTGCTCCCCAGCTCTGCAGCTCACTCCCCCCTGATATCCGTAACATTAACTCCCTGCTTCTCTTTAAAACTAGACTCAAAATCCATCTGTTCCGTCTAGCATGCCAATAACTACTCCCTTTGCTCCACTCTGTTTGTTTTATATTGTTCTGTCTGTTATTGCTGTGTATTTTATATATGACTGTAAAGTGACCTTGAGTGTTCAGAAAGGCGCTGTTTAAATAAAATGTATTATTATTATTATTATTATTATTAATAATACTGAAGTCGATCGTCAGAACAAAAGAGCTCAAGCTGTTGGAAAAAAGGAATTAGGAAACAAAAACAAGCATGCTGAAGACAACAGCTATCAGCAGAACAAATAAAGGTCCATAAACGTTCATAATTCAGATAACCTTACAGAGAATGATCAGGGAATGATCCTGAAATAGCAAAAAAAGATGAGCTTCTGGAGATCCAACGGATTACATGTTGGTACATACGTCATGTAATACCTGTCAAAATGCTGAAGAAAATGATTCATAATTCACTTAATATGAAACTGAAGTTGTATAATAACATTTGGGACATGTTCATCTACCAACAGATCAGAAACAAACGATCATTTAACCCATTTTAAAACCAGGAAGAGCTTCCTCTGTTGATCTCCAGACATGATGCTTTAACTTTTCCATTATGGAAAATCATGGATCCTCTGATTATATGAAGACCTACATAGACATTGGAAGGTAAAATCCTTCCTTCACCGTAACAGTGGTTTTAGGACCGGATTAGAACAACATGGATGACTGGATCTGAAGTCTGAAAATCACAAATGAATCATGAGAGGGCATTGTTGTATTATTGATGAAAAATCGATTTATGCTTTATTAATAAGAAAAAGCAGTTCGGTTGGAGGGTCAAACTGTTTGAAAACCATAACATTATTATCAGGACTTCTGTCAGTCCGCCCCAGGGTACCTGACCACCATGTGGTGGAAAGAGCCTTGTGGTCCTCTGACTGATAAAGCGCTATACAAATACGGGCCATTCACCATTGGTCGTCACTTTTCCTTTGTTTTATTGTTCCTATAGTAACAGTCTGCTATGTATTCAGGGCGCCTGAACAGAAATGCAGCCAGATTTAAATTTCTTCACTTCATAATTTCACAATTATACATGTTGATCTCTCACATAAACCACTATAAAACAGACTGAAGCTTCTAGTTTTAGTGGCAAACTGGGAGAATGTTGTAGGGAAATAAAGGAATTAGTAATACTATGTATTCATATTTGGATTTATGGTACGTCTCTATCGGTTCAGTACACACATGTTCTGATTGAGTCCAGCTGAACACATGCAGAATGTTTATCTGCAGAACTCCGAGTGTGGTGACACAAGTGACACAACAACAAAATAGACAAAAACAGTTTCTCATGCAGCTACAGTAAAAAAAAAAATAGATGGACCGAACCAGAACTTTGTAGGCGAACAGGTCTTTCAACAGCAATGAGGTCCATAACACACTCTGCACTGAACTTAATGACTCACCTGAAACCAGTAGTATCCAATCAGACCAGACTTCTGATTCTGGATTTTAAAAAAAGTATGAAGAATCCCTGTGGATGAAAAAGGATTTTTCCAACAGCTGCCCATGCTGTGTTCAAGTACAACTGGGAGACGAGGCTGTAGAAATATTAAAACAATTCCAAAGTGATTTTAAGCCTTTTTTCTTAGTTATGCTCAAAGTATCATTCAAACTTCTCTAAAGTTTAACTCTGGCTGTCTTCAAGTGGTTAAAATTTCTACTCTGGCTATGTCCACTCGTACTATCTTTCTTATTTTACTTTTTAAATCCAAACCGATCCCCAGTCAGTACTAACCTTGCATCAGCCAGATTTATGTGTAGCCCCGCCCCGTGTCGAGTCGACACATTTTTATCTTTGCAGCAGAAACTGTCTGAAAGAGGGCGGGCCATCTAGTAGAATTCTTTGAGCTGATTGGAGGACGGCAAGGTAGCGCCCGCCTGCCACTGGCTGCTATGCAAACATTAACCAGCGCAGCTATATTTGTTTCGCTTTTCTTCCCTTACTTACTTTTTAACAAAGAAATAGAATCCAGTTCCTCGACAAGCAATTAAATAGCCGCTTCTACGCGAGTGTCAGCCATGTTTGTTTCTCTTACCTGGACAGTTTATACCATCGACACAACTGAACTCCCGCCCCTAAGCACAATGCGACAAACGATTGGCCCTGTCAAATATAAGTCAGAGATTGGACGGTTTTGATTGGAGCGGTTTAAGATGGATTCTACTGAGTTTGGAAAAAACTCCAAATCTCACGAGAATCCGTTTTGCAGAGCAAGGTTAAACCAGTACTATATCTTAAACCTTTTCAGGTTCTAGAACATAAGATCAAATCACTTTTAGGAATCAAAAGGAAGGAATTAAGGAATCAAAGGTTCTTTGTTTAATTCTAAACCAAAGCTTACCAGAAAAAGTCTCATTCACATCTGTATTTATTTTTCTTGCTTAAAGTGGAGTGAAAAGGTGGCAAACTTTAAGCACCTATGTGTTTCAGAGCACGGAGCTGCTGGTGGTGAAGCGGATGTACCTCGCTCTGGTCCTCTTCTCTCTGCTGAAGGAGACCAACGTGTGGAGCGTAGCCGAGAAGTTCCAGCTGAGCAGAGGCTTCGTGCAGACGCTGCTCAGCTCCGCTTCGGCCTTCTGCTCCTGTGTGCTGCACTTCACTGAGGTACCAACATGTTCACCTAGAATAGTAGCACATTTTATACGGCGGGGCAAAAAAGTATTTAGCCAGCCGCCAACTATGAGAGTTCTCCCATTTAAAAAGATGAAAAAGGCCTGTCATTTTCATCAGAGGTATACCTCAACTATGGGACACAAAAAGAGAAATATAATGCAGAAAATCATATGGCCGGATTATTAAATAATTTATTTGCAAATTGCAATACAAGACCACTGATACTCTCCATCTGGGGGCCCAAAATGATCACAAGAACAGTGATCATCCTGCAGCACCAGGCGTGTCCCCCTGCTTAAGCCAGTACCTGTTCAGGCTGTCTGAAGTTTGCTAGAGGAGAGGATTGGGAGAACGTCATACGCTCAGATGGAACCAAAGTAGAAGTTTTTGGTAAAATCTCTACTTGACGTGTTTGGAGGAGAAAGAGGAGCATAGCTACTGTGAAATAGAGAGTGACAATTTCTTGGGATTCCCACAGGTCACGAGATTCCTGCAGGATTCCCGCGGGACGGGAGTCAATTTCACTGTTGGTAACGTGATTGGAACAGGACAGGAAAAAATCCACGGGATCGGACGGGAAACCGGAAATTAGAATTTTTTTTGCAAAATGCAATCTGACAGATCGCTATCTTTAGTTGAATTCCATGGGGTCTACTACACCGCACGCACCAAAACTGAAATTGCTACGTTGTTGCTACACCACCTGGATAAACTGGTAAACATATGATATCCGACTGAAAATGCGTGTATCTCAATAGTTTGGTAGTCAGACGAGTCGAGTCCATAGGACTAGCGAGCGCCATAGGAGGTAAATCAGTAATCCACGGGATTCGGGTCAGGACGGGAGTCTTTCTCTCTGGATTTTTTCGGGACAAAAAATGATAGTGATCTTAGTCGTGATCTTAGTTGAGGTGCGTATGATGGAAGAAGTCAGACAGCAGGTGGCTGACTGAATACTTTTTGCCCTGCTGTACAGTGCGCTCTGTGGCTGTAGAGAAGCAGGATGTGCTCCAATAATTCCTCTTCTCACATGTACATATATAACATGATGGTGTTGTTGGTGTGTTCAGGAGCTGGAGGAGTTCTGGCCGTTTAAAGCTCTGCTGATGGAGCTGACCCGACGGCTGAGCTACTGCGTGCAGGCCGAGCTCATCCCTCTGATGGAGGTGGCCGGAGTCCTGGAGGTCAGGAGCTGCTCTTGTGTCTGCAGGTTTGTGCTGTTCCATGTTTCATCCTTGTTCTCCTGCTGTGCAGTTCAGAGCGAAGCAGCTCTACAACGCTGGCTACAAGACTCTGAGCCACCTGGCCAACGCCGACCCCGCCGTGCTCTGCAGGACCATCGAACACCTGTACAAGAAGCAAGCCACCCTGATGGTGGCCTCGGCGAAGGTGAGCGTCCCTGCAGAGACGAGCTGCGAACAGAATCAGTTTGTTCTATGAAGCTAATAACCTGCCACTGTGTCCGTCAGATGACGTCTCTCTGTCTTCCAGATGCTGCTGAATGAAAAGGCTGCAGCTCTACAGGAGGAGGTGGATGAGCTGCTGACGCGGCCTGCAGACCTGCCGCCGCGGCCTGCAGACCTGCCGCCGCAGCGTTAAACCGAAGCGTCTCACTGTGCTGAAGCACCGTTTTTATTTCATCTTAGTGAAATATGTCTCATATGGACTCTCCTGTGTTTTATAAACCACTCCAGAATGCACCCTATATGAATAAACATCTTCCTGTCGGAAAATCTAAACTTATTATTGTAATAAGATGAGCTTGTTGTTTCTGTGCCTTTATAGAAGTAATTACACTTCTCACATTTTCATATTGTATCATGCTGCAGCAACAAACATGCATCTATTTTCTTAGCATTGTATGTCCTAAACCAACATAAAGTAGTGTATGATTTTACAGTGGAAGGATGTTTTACCAATACTGAGTCATGTTTGTGTAATTGAATCACTGTATAAATGCAGCTGATATCTGATTCGTTGGGCAACAAACCGCATCATGAGGACAAGAAAACACAACTGCTTCTCTTCCAGCTGGACAACCACACCTTTTTTTTTTTTTTTTGTAAAAACTTCTGAACTTTTAATTAAAAGGAAACCAGATCATTCAGAGAACCTTTATTATCACCTTCTTAACAAAGCTGTTGGGTCACAGCTTGGATAGATGAGAAGGGAAAGAAATGTACAGCTCACTTTTTAAGATTAAATTAAAGGAATTGTTCTAAAAAGAAGAGATTTAGCTTACAAAGAAACAATATGCAGATAAAAAATCCAAAAGAAATGATGCAGGAGGAATTTGACTTTAATGCATGAATGAACATTTGAATCTCTCCAACATTGTGACACAACGATGTTTAAACGTACACAATGTTCATAAGACAACAAGCAATGAGTTTAACTGAACCAGAGCTACTAGATGAAATGATTTCCTGTGCATTTGGTATCCATTGCATTCCTATAGAAATGCATAAGACTTTTTATGCAAAATAAAAAAGACATTTGTTAATATTTAGTTTTTCTCTGAACAAGGTACAGTAAAGTTTGGACACACCTTCTCATTCAGTGCATTTTCTTTATTTTCATGACTACATTGTAGATTCTCAATTAAAGACATCCATACTATAAATGAACACATGATGTATTGAATTACTGTAGGTACTTAAACAAAAATGGTTAAATAAGTGAATCCATGTGTTATATGTTAGATTCCTCCAAGTAGCCACCCTTTGCTCTGATTACTGCTTTGCATTCTCTTGAGCTTCTAGTCACCAGAAATGGTTTTCCAACAGTCTTGAAGGAGTTCCCAGAGATGCTTAGTACTTGTTGGACCTTTTGCCTTCACTCTGTGGTTCAGCTCACCCCAAATCATCTCCATTGGGTTCAGGTCCGCTGACTTTGGAGGACAGGTTATTTCACACTGTTTTGTAAAAGTATTACATAATTCCATATGTTCATTCATAGTTTTGATGCCTTCAGTGAAAATCTAAAATGTAAATAGTCATGAAAATAAAGAAAACGCGCTGAATGAGAAGGTGGGTCCAAACTTTTGGTCTGTACTGTATATCAAACTCCCAAAGAGGAGTTGTATTACTATTGAAACTAACCAACGATGGGAAATAAAAAGATCCAATGCCCCCCCCCATGATGCATGACTTTACCTGGACATGTAAAATCACCAGCTTTATACCGAACGTATGAAAACTGAGGACTGAAAGCAAAGGGGAAGAGAAACGTAAAAACTGGCCAAAAAAGATTGAAAATACAAAACAGGACTTGTTTCAAGTAACCTTTTTTTTTCATTTGGTTACAGTTTTAGGTTTATAGATTTTTTTATTCAAGTTTTCAATATTCATTCAAATTTACAATATATTATTGCTTTTCAAATAAAAAAAAATTTTCAAGCTTACAATTTATTTTTAAAATTTACAATGCCTATTTTTCAAGTTCAGAACTGTTTTCAAATTTGCAATTTATTTTTTTCACTTTGTGCGGGTCCTTATTTGGCCCCATACGAACGCGTCAGCAGCGCGTTACAGGAGCAGCACGTTTCACTTGCCTATACTGTTGCTTGGCCCTTTCCACCAGAGAGCACGAATTCAAGGCCCATTTATTTTAGTTAGCATAACTGAAGAGAGTGCATATAGAATGGGGGGGGGTTAACGTTAATAGAGATGAAACACAAATGAGACCCTCCCACGAGGTACCGACTTCTCACCGGGTCTTTTTTTAAAGTAAAGCAACTGGAAAGCAGAATGTTTCTTTTATTTGAACATTTCCAGATGCTTCACTCTGTTTTTGCCTCTGATTTCCTGTCTTCCCCTATCCAATATGTTGAACTTATATGGAAATATGACCATCACATGTATTTAGAAAAGTGCCACGACATGACGCTCTAGTGACGGGGATGGCTCATGCTGCTTACGCACCCAGTGGAAAGGTGGGGTTAGTTTAATGCATGTGTAAAACAAATTCATAGTAATTATTAAAAATAGATTCAATATCTTTTTTCAACAGAATTACAGACCGCACAAATGGTACCTGCTCAACAAAAAAAGCACCATATTTTATGAGTTGAAATATTAGACTTAATATTATATGATAATGGATTTCTATACAATTAACATCAGATGAGGACTTTTGGTTGTAAGATTCAGATAATGATTTATTAAAAAGAATTTTGTGGCCCCCTCTCTCTGTTAACGGCCTACCTGGCCCCCCGGTAAAACTCTGCTAGACCCGCCCCTGTACAGTTACCAGCTGTCAGCTTTGTAGAAAAGGATCCTGTTATTTGTCTCTCAGAAACAGTTCATAACTTCCCTTCATCTCCTGGTTTCATCTTCATGTTTCCCTCTCATCACCAGATATCCAAACCGATATCATGACCAGCAGCTTTTATGGCGGCAGCTCCAGCAAACATCAGCCGATACCAGATGTAAAATCAGCAGGTTATCAAGCTTAAACGTGCTGCTCCCCTATTTTAGTGCCACATCAGCTGGTTTCTGCTTTCTAGCACAAAGTGAGCGATAAACAAGAGAAACGGGACAGAAAAGCCGATCAGCTGATCAGTGATCAGTTTCATGATTGAAGGAGCAACATGAGAGGAAGAGAATGAGAGGAGAGGCAGCAGCTAAGTGTAAAGAGACAATAACTCCAGCTTTGTCCGTTTTTTTCATTCTAGCTGAAGCACAGCACTAATCGCCTTCCTGCTGCTTGGATATCTTACCGACAGGTTCTCTTAAAAAAGAAGAACCTAGACAGCACATTGATGCAAAACTTCAGAATAATCTCTCATTTATCAGTAAAATTATTGGAAAAGTTGTGTTCCAACAATTAAATAGCTTCCTAGATATGAAAAACCGCTTTGATATTTATCAGTCTGGTTTTCGTAGGTACCACAGCACAGAGACAGAACTCGTCAAAGTTTTCAATGACATCCGTACAAATACTGACCGTGGTAAAACCACTATTAGACCTCAGTGTGGCGTTTGACACCGTTGACCATGATATATTACTAGAACGTCTAAACAGCTGGGTCTGACTCGACTGGTTCAAATCCTACCTTAGGAACAGGAACCTCTTTGTGTCGATTAGCCAGTTCTCATCACAAAACACAGAAATCATATGTGTGGGGTCCCCCAGGGCTCCATCACAGGGCCCCTACTATTTAGTTTCTACATGCCCCCATTAAGCCAAATTATAACCACCAATAATGTTAACTACCACAACTATGCTGATGACACTCAGCTTTATATCACCAGGTGATGTTGAACCCGTCCAAATTCTCAATAAATGCATTGAGCAAATTAACAGTTGGATGTCCCATAATTTCCTCCAACTGAACAAAAACAAAACTTTAGTACTTATCTTCGGACCCAAAAAAGATAAATTTAATATTAGTACACAACTTCTGTTGGTCCAACTAGAAACTACCAACCAGGCCAGAAATCTAGGTGTAATAATGGACTCAGACCTGAACCTCCAGGGTCACATAAAGGCAATAACAAGGTCAGCTTTCTATCAGCTGAGGAACATTTCTAGGATTAAAGGAGTGATGACACAAGGAGACCTAGAAAAACTCATCCATGCATTTATGATTACTGTAACAGTATATTCACAGGTCTACCTAAAAAGTCAATCAGACAGCTTCAGCTGATCCAGAACGCTGCTGCTTTTGTTCTCACTAGAACCAGGAAAGTAGAACACATCACCCCAGTTCTTAAATCCTTCCACTGGCTCCCTGTAGCTCAGAGAATAAACTTCAAAGTGCTTTTATTAGTTTATAAATCATTGAATGAGTTAGCACCAGAGTACATTAGAGATCTGCTATCACGATACAAACCATCCAGATCACTTAGATCCTCCAGCTCTAGTTTACTGATCGTACCTAGAACCAGAACCAAACATGGAGAAGCAGCTTTTAGTTTCTATGCTCCTCATATCTGGAACAAACTACCGGGATTCGGGGTTGTAATCGCCTTCCACACGTGGGTTGGAACTGGTTAGATCAGTACTAGCGTGAAGACCATGGATCAAAAGATGGAGATATGAACGGATCGATGTCTGGGAGATGTGAGGTGGGTCAAAAGTTGTAACTTTTGAGAGAATCTGTTTTGTCATCAGGGGCGGAGTTAGGGGGTGGCTACTTGGGTTTGAGCCCCGAATCTGGATTTTACTTTTTGAAAGCTTCTCCGAAATAAGTTGCAGTACCAGAGCTCACCAGGGGGGCAGCAGCTATGTAAAGTTGCCTTTGTAGAGCCTCCTTGAGCCACCTGAAGAAGAAAGCAGCTACTTCGGCAGCTTCAGCAGCCAGCTAGCTGGGATGGGAGAGAAGATGATATTGCTGCATAAACACCTGAAAAAGAAAACTGATTTGGAAATCAGGAACGTTTTTAGACAAAAAGTACAGATTGACAACAGCAGCTGTGATGAAACGTATCATGATTCAGGTCTGTGAATCTTCTTTTATATTGTTTCATCTGAAAATGCTGGCTTGTTAAATGTCAATCTACTGTAGGTTTTGGTAAAGAAAATGAATCATCCGAAACATTTGGGAGGAACATAAAAACTGAGCCCATCCAGTTTAGTGCAGACAAGCTTCTGCAAACCTGAAGAACAAACCAGCTCTGTAATCTGGAGGGAATATCGGTGACAAAGTTTCACAGAAAGTAGAAAGGCTGGTCAGAAATGTAGCCAGATCTGTAACCAATCATTAACTTTTTATTACAGTTTTCGGAATTTTTAGGAAACTGAGCTGCTGCTTGTGTTAATCGAGACTGAAATCCCAAGGACTGGAGCATTAAGACAAACTGGTTTAGTGAACGCCTGAATGTGGCATGGTCCCTTAGTTCCACTAATCTGACCAGATGGGCTCTTCTTCGTTGTATATTGGTATTGGTATATATGCATATATGATATGTAGCTTGTGGCTCTGGTAGCAGTTCATCATCTGCTGCAGCTTACTGCAGACTTCCTATATTGGTCTGACTGATTTTCCAGAAAAAGATTATTTGGATTTGGAACCATCGTGAGACTGGGATGGACTGGCGACCTGTCCAGGATGTATCCCGCCTCTCGCCTGTTGACAGGCCCCCCCGTCCCCTTGAGAATAAGTGGTTTAGAAAATGGATGGATGGATGGAACATCATGGGAGTACTTTCTGACTAGTTGGAGCCCCTGTGACCTTATTATTTCGCAATCTACCATGTTTTATTGAGAAGTTGCTTAGTTCCCCAGACAAAAGAGAAATTCTCCAACTCTGGTTAACGAGTCATTCTCCTCTTTGTTCCTTCTGACCTCAGTACTGTAAATAAACACTTTCTTTTAGCAGTCCTCTAAAACAGTGTCCCTTTTGTCTCCTTTGCATCTCCCACATGGTACTGATTATAATATCCAAACACCAATAGGACACCAACGACAGAGCTTTTTTCAAGTGCAAATTGAATCATCGACACTTGTGCCAACAAATGTGATAGTCGTACATTGTTACATTCTTGTTCTTTGCAGCTTTTAATTGGCTGAGGTTCTGAAACACATGAATCTTAACCGTCAACAAGGAGGACATTTCTGGTTCTCTGCCTTTTAATATGAGTGTCTGAGATTTTATGAGGAGATTGACAAAAATTGAAAACCTTGTATGAAATTTTGTATTGATCCCAAAGGAAACTAAGTTAAAGAAAACAGAAAGCAGTAGAAGTGAACATCTGTGCAGCTGTGTCAGCCAGGCCGAAAGGACACATCTCTTCTACTTTTCATGAGCCCATAAGCATCTCTTTAATAATAGTGTGAAGAAGCTTTTAGAGTTATTTCCTTTAACAACAGCTGCAGCTGAAAGTTAATTAGAAAAGCAAAAATTGTTGCTGATGGTAACTGATATAGAAGAATTCAATTCTGTTTTCCCTGACTCTAGCAGCAGTATCACCACTGTGGGAAATAATCCAGGCATTTGTTACATCGTCTGACGTCAGCTTTCATCTGCACTGATTTGTTCGAAAACTGCGTGATCCGTGAATCTGTAGAAAAGCTGGGAGCGAAAACAAACCCCGAGTTGGAGGCCATGAGCAGACGCTTTGGGGGGATGTTAACGCTTTGCTCCAGGTGCTTGTCCACCAGCTGTCTTCCTCCAGCAGCAAACGTTCACTACAGCTGTCCATGACCTCACTGCTGGGCCATTCACATCCAGAGCACTGCCTGTCAGCCACAGTTATCATCACGGTAACAACCCCCCCCCCCACCAGGATAAATTAGCCACGGATGAACATGAATACCTCAGACTATGTATTATGGAATACATTTTTTTCTCTATTCAGTCTCCTGCCCAGTTCCACTGCTTCTAGAGCCGCCTTTATAAGCAATCATGATGATGTTATTTAAACACTGAAGTTGGATTCTAATTGATTCGTCCTGAAGACGAGATTCTAGTTTAGAGAGTCAAAGGTCCCCAGGCAAAGCAGAGTAAGCTGCTCATCAAGATCTGTTAACAAAACATATTGCATTTTGTAATTTGTGCACGTTTCCAACTTTATACACAGAGTTTGGGTAACTGCATCAATCAGAAAGAAGTTCCTTTGAGAGCATCTGAGCATCTCCTCAGACCTGAACACTGAACCCAAAGCATCTCACTATCCAGGGGCTGACAGCATTAAGTAGAGTAGGAACTCTTCTTCGTATGTGTCTAGGAAGTTGTCGTCGTTGGAGGCTTAGGATGAAGATTCAGTGTGGCTTTTCAGTTTTCTGGAATTCTTTTTTCCCAAGCCTCCTCAGGATTCCCCAACCCAAGAACCTGAGGCTAGGAGTATGAGTGAACTAAGGTGAGTGGATGTGGGGATGAGGGAGGAGGTGTAGTGACGTCGAGATGAGGCCAAGTAGAGGATTGGGAAAGGATGGAGAGCTCTAGAGTAGAGTACCACAGAGTAATCAGAAATGTCATCCAGGTGAGTCTAGTTTGGGTAGAATGCTGAGTGGGATGTTGATTTGGGGCGTGGTCCTGCTTCTGAACTTATGTTCACACATAAACTCAATTTACGGAAGCTTTGAAGCGCAGCTGGGACTGCACTGGGACTGAGCGCTGGGTACAGATCACTGCAGCATTATTATAGATCAAATAGCTGTAGGATTTCCTCCCTCTGAAGGGATCAGAAAAGTTCTCTTCAGTGAGTCTTGTTGAATTTTGATCACTTCAAATAAAGAAATGTTCCCTGGTTTAAAAGCTTTTTCTACAGACGTGTTTGTAATTCCAGTCTCCAGAGTGGCAGCAGATTGTAGATTCAGCTGTGATGGCAAAATGTGGATTCTCTGTTTGTTTAGATTGGATATTAATTAAAATGAAGGAAATTTTTGTACTAAATATGTGATTATCATTTAAAAAATTGAAGGGTAAAAATGAATTCTAATGGAGTATTGACCCTGTCAGTCAAAATGACAGAAAACAAAAAAAAATTCTTGCATGACCTCTGCTGGTCATATGAGATTAGTGTCTCACATCACGTTAGATTTCAGCCTTTCTGTGAAAGATTTGCTGCCATGTTTTGGATCATTGCATTGTAGATGAACCCAGTTTAGGTTCAGCTTTAGCTGTTGGAGAAATTATCTCAAATCTGACTATTTTTATCCTGTCCCTGACAAGGACTCAGCCTGAGTATCAGGAATGCAGTGTTATGTCCTTCACTGAGACATGACTACAGGATTATATCCCCGACTTCATCGTCTGTCTGACTGTCTGGTCTTTCTCTGCTCTGAATGTAAACCACTTGTTTAGAGGCAACCTCCAACAAAGAGAACCGTTAGAAAATGGTCACATGAAGCTGAAGAAGCCCTGTAGGGTTGTTTTGAGTCCACAAACTGGACGACTCTTTGCCAGCCACATGGAGAGGACATCAGCGCCATGACTGAATATGTGACTGACTACATAAACTTCTGTGTGGACAACATCGTCCCCTACAGAACAGTAAGATGCTTCCCTAATAACAAACCCTAGATCACCAGAAAGCTGAAGGAATGGCTGAACAAGAAAAAAATAGTCTTCAAGGAGGAAGATAGGGAGTTATTAAGGAGGATACAAAAGCAACTAAAAGTCAAGATCAGAGACAGCAAAGAGGCTTACAGGAAGAAGCTGGAGAACAAACTACAGAGGAACAATATTAGAGATGTCTGGTCTGGAATGAAAAAGATCACAGGCTTCAAGCACATCAAGGACTAGATAGATGGAAGTTTTGATAGAGCCAATGAACTGAACAAATTTTTCAATAGGTTCAGTTCAGGAACAAGCTCAGCATCCTCCTCTCCTGTTTCCAGCCAAAGAGACATCCCCCTCTCCTCTGACCCACACCTGTCCTGTCATACCTCATATGTTTTATCTTCCACCTCAGTCATGAACTCTTCTACTTCTATAACTTTGTCTTCAACCAAGTCAGGAGATGCTGCTACCCCCTTTATCTCAGTCTCCCTCCTGTCTGTCTCTAGAAGTCAGGTGAAGAGGCAGTTGGAGAAACTGAACCAGAACAAAGCTGCAGGTCCAGATGGTGTTAGCCCCAGAGTCTTGAAGACCTGTGCAGAGCAGCTTTGTGGGATTCTGCATACCTCATCAACCTTAGCCTGACCCAAGAGAAGGTTCCAGTGTTGTGGAAGACATCCGGCCTTGTTCCAGTACCAAAGAAAACTCACCCATCAGTCATCAATGACTACAGACCTGTTGCCCTGACATCCCACATCATGAAGGTCCTGCAGAGACTCCTGTTGCCCCACCTGAGTAAGCAAACTAGAACCTATCAGGACCCTCTACAGTTTGCTTATCGCCATGGAGTTGGTGTTGAAGATGCCATCATCAACCTGCTTCAACCAACTCACTGTCATCTGGACAAAACAGTCAGCACTGCATTTAACATAATTCAGCCTGATTTGCTTTGTCAGAAACTCCTGAGGACACAGGTGGAGACCTCAAAATCCAGCTGGATCAATGACTACCTGACAAACAGACCACAGTTTGTGAGACTGAAGGATTTTGTGTCAAACCAGCTGGTCAGCAGCACAGGAACACCACAAGGGCCTGTACTCTCATCTTTCCTTTTCACTCTGTACACCTCAGACTTCCAGTATAAGACGGAGACCTGTCATCTGCAGAAATACTCAGATGACTCTGCAATTGTCAGGTGTATCAAATATGGAGAAGAAGCTGAATACGGAGAGCTGGTGAGAAGCTTTGTGGCATGGTGTGGAAACAATCATCTTACCTTGAATGTGAACAAAACAAAGGAGATGATTGTAGATTTTAGAAGAAACAGAGACAAGTCAAAGACTGTCTCCATCATGGGAGAAGTGGTTGAGAAGTAAAGAAACCTCGGAGTTCACCTGGACAACAGACTGGATGGAGAATCAACAGAGAAGCGTCTATAATAAGGGACAGAGCAGACTTTTTGAAGATGCTGCCGATCTTCTACAAGTCTGTGGTGGAGAGTGTCATCTCTTCATCCATCATCTGTTGGGGTAACAGCATCAGAGCAGGGGACTTAAAACGGCTCAATAACCTGATACAGAAGGCTGGTTCTGTTCTGGGGACGACTGTGGAACAACTGGAGATAATTATGCAAACAAGGATTCTTCATAAAATTAAAAAAATTATGGACAACCCTGAGTATCTTCTTCATCAGACTATCCTACAACAACAGAGTATCTTCAGTCGGAGGCTTCTTCAGTTTCGCTGCAACACAGACCGCTACAGGAAATCCTTTCTCCCCACAGCCATCATGATCTACAACAACTCCTTGAAAAAATGAATTAGTAATGAGCTAAAACAACACTAAATTTCCCTCTGGGATCAATAAAGTAGTTTTGAATTTGAACACTTGAGATGTGCTCAAATGAACCTTGCTGAACAGAATTTCTCCACAACACCCTTCACTGTGGTTTTTCGAAGTTGTGAGGTAAATGCAGCTCTTTTTCACATAGAGTTTCAGAATTTTGTCTAAAATAATGCCGTGAATGATGTAGCTGTTACTGCTGTGATGAAGAGTTAGGAGCTAAACACAACTCTGTTTGACCTGTGCAAGATCCAAGTCTGTATTGAAAGTAAAATGGGGAACTGCTGAGGGATCTCTGTGGTTGAAGTCTGCATCAACGGGGCTAAAGCTCAATTCTATGAGTCCATGCAACCTGCTGGTTGTTTTTTCTATTCCTTTAATAGAAAAAACGTTTAAACTAATTGAAAAGTTTGTCATACTGAAGTGAAATTAGGTTTTTTGTAAAGTGTATTGAGATGACATCTGTAGGGAATTGATACTATATAAATAAACTGAATTGAACTGCAGTAAGAACTGTGGACCAAAGGTGGTCAAAGATCCAAACTAACGCTGAGGCAAGGATAGGAAGGAAAGTACTGAAGGCAGCAGAGAAAACCCCAATAAAGTGGCAGAAAGTCAGAAAAATCACCAGAACCAAACTCAGACCTGAAACCTTACTCAGGAGAGGTTAAAAAAACAACTAATATTCGCTAAAAAAAGAGTCTCATAGAGAGGTTTAACTAACTCCACCTGGTCATAACAGTACCCCTTCCCCCGTGAAAAATGACCAACCTCTGTCTTTACAATATGCTCCTCTATTGCTGGATATCACAAATTCCTCCCAGTCTGGCCTGTGTTGAATCATAACTTCACAAACGAAAAGCAGTTTTATCAGCAGTAACTTCCTCTGACTTCACTTCCAATCTAATTGTTTCCCCAGACAGTAGCTTCATTCAGTGATTGTGCTGCACCACCTCTTTACCCCAATCTGAAACGTGTTCTTTGTGTTCCAGTCAGCAAACAAGTATGAAACGCTGGGAGGGAGAGGACCAGCACATCTGGATTCACGACTACACCCTGCCTCTCCAGTTTCACTTCCACCATTACGAGCAGGAAAGGGGGGTTATGGACCTGAGACCTGCAAATGTTCACGCTTGATTTAGAGGGTTCGGCTTGTGTAGCTCCAGAATTCCATCTCATTCCTCACGGCTCTCTGCAGCCCTGTCAGACAGGCTGAAGGGGAAAAAACATCAACTTTGTGCACACTGAAACATCCATTGTGCTCCAGTGCTGCGCACACACCAGCAGCTGTGTGTATCAGCAGGAGAGGATTATAAAAAGGCTTCAGTGTTTGGCAGAGCTCCAGACTATGAGGATACGTTACCCTGGGGGAGACAGGGAGGAGGCATGCTGTGGCCGCTGCAGATCTCTTCAGTCACATCCACCAAGTTTACCTCCAAGCAACAGACATGGAGCAAAGCAGGCAGCAATTCTTTTTCGACAAAGCTGAAGAATCTGTGTTTGGACGGGGTGTGTTCTTGGGTATGAGCTAAGATGGAGATAAAATCTCTGATCAGAGGAGGTTAATAACTATCAGAACAACATGAGGTTGTTCGTTCCATCCCTGCTCTGGTTCTTATAAAGGAAGGCTTTTGATTGGAGCGTTGCCTGTCATAACGATAAAACATGCGCTCATCTGTGCATCAGGCCACTTTGTTCTTTCCTTTTACTCTGGCATTATCATTTGGTACCCATCTATCCCTGCCTTTCTACCCACTTTTAACAGACTTAAAATAAGAAGCTGACAAAACTACTTTTGGAAGAAGTCGCAACAGACTGAATCCATGCGTCTCTCTTTTATTGAACAATGTGAAATATTCGGACATCTAAAGTAAAATTGCTTGGTCCTCACCAGGTCCTATAATGATTGAATATCCCACTGAGTTCTGATGAGTCAGCAATATTTTAGACTTTGTCCAATTGGTGCTTATCTGCAGTGGTCATCTGACATTTCTGAAGCCCCCCCCCCATGATTTCTATATTCAGCTGCTGAGAGTTTTCTGTATGAATACAGAGCCAGCCTGAGTTCCTGCTGAGGTCACTTTGAGCTCCTGACTTGTAGTACAGAATACCGGCTAAACTGAAAAAATCCCTCATATTGGTTGCCAGGATTATTAAGAAGAATCTCCATATATAAATTAGCACCAACAGAAGAATTAATCCAATTTAGGATTGCATTATAATGTAACAAGTTTAACGTAAGTGAGAAATCTTTTCACTGTGGGATAATTTGCATAATTTATGGATATGCTAACAGTCATAATAAAATGTCTAGCACAGCAATGGGCAGTCAAACTGTCAAACCAAGTCCAGTTTATCTGTACAATACATTTCAGTAACAGGATAAGTCAAATTACTTTAAATAGTAAAAACATAACATAGTAAACGAGATAAATAATAATCCATAAATTACAGTGACCTGAAAAAGTATCTGAAGCTTTTGGAATTTCTCACATTTCTGCATAAAATCACCATCAAATGTGATCTGATCTTTTTCAAAATCACACGGATGAAAAGAGTGTCTGCTTTAACTAAAAACACCCAAACATTTATAGGTAGTCATATTTTTAATGAGGATAACATGCAAACAATGACAAAAGGGGGAGGAATAAGTAACTGAACCCTCTGCCTAAGGAGACTTTGAGAGCAATTAATGGCATTTTCTTTTCTAAAAATGTAAGCCAGGTGTGTTCAATCATTGATGAGTGGCTTAAAGCTGCCCTGCCCACTATAAAACACACACCTGATAAGAATTGTGTCTTGATCAGAAACATTGCTGCTGTGCACCATGCCTCGCTCAAAAGAGCTCTCTGAAGACCTGCGATTAAGAATAGTTGATTTGTATAAAGCTGGCAAAGGTTACAGAACCATCTCTAAAAGTCTGGATGTTCATCAATCCACAGTCAGAGAAACTGTCTACAAACGGAGAGAGTTTGGCATTGTTGCTTCTCTCCCAAGGGGTAGCCGTCCACCAAAGATGACACCAAGAGTTCAGTGCCGACAACTCCGAGAGGTAACAAAGAACCCTAGAGTGTCCGCTAAAGACTTAGAAAAATCACTGGCACAGTCCAATATATCTGTGCACACATCTACAATATGTAAAACACTGGCCAAGAATGGTGTTCATGGGAGGACTCCACGGAGGAAGCCACTGCTGAGTAAAACAAACATTGCTGCACGTTTAATATTCGCAAAAAGGCGCTTGGACACTCCACAGAACTACTGGCAAAATATGTTGTGGACTAATGAAACCAAAATTGAAATCTTTAGGAGGAACACACAACGTCATGTATGGAGGAAAAATGGAACAGCTCACCAACATCAAAACCTCCTCCCCACCGTAAAGCATGGTGGAGGGAGAATCATGGTCTGGGGCTGTTTTGCTGCCTCAGGGCCCTGTCAACTTGCAATCATTAATGGAAAAATGAATTCGAAAATTTATCAGGATGTTTTGCAGGAAAACGTGAGGCGATCTGTCAGACAGTTGGAGCTAAAAAGAGGATGGATGCTGCAACAGGACAATGATCCAAAGCACACAAGTAAATCAACTTCAGAATGGTTTCAGAAGAACAAAATAAATGGTCTGGAGTGGCCAATTCAAAGTCCTGACTTGAACCCCATTGAGATGCAGTGGCATGACCTCAAGACAGCGATTCGTGCCAGACATCCCAGGAATCTGACTAAATTGCAGCAGTTTTGTAAAGAGGAATGGTCAAATTGACTTGCGTGTGGTTGAGGTTATTGCAGCAAAAGGGGGGGGGGGGCGAACAGCTATTAAATGCAATGATTCAGTTACTTATTCCTCTCCCCTTTTGTCATTGTTTGCATGTTATCCTTATTAAAAATATGACACCCGATAAATGTTTGGGTGTTTTTAGTTAAAGCAGACACTTTTTTCATCCGTGTGATTTTGAAAAAGATCAGATCACATTTGATTGTGATTTTATGCAGAAATGTGAGAAATTCCAAAAGCTTCAGATACTTTTTGAGGTCACTGTATGGTCTGGAAGGATGATACAACAACAGCTCAATCACTTATTTGTGTAGCACCTTAACCACAGCCAAATGGGACAGAAGACGCTCCACAGTTAAACAATAACCATAACCTTAGATCTAACTGTCTGTCTGAATAAATGAATGAAGGAGTCTCTAGTTGTTCAGAGTAAGGTGGAAGAGCTTCCAAAGCTTCGGAACGTGGACAGAAAATTCCTCATCATCCCACTTCCTGTAGCGTGATAGAAGGCTGACCTTGTTATTGCCTTTATGTGACTGAGTCCATTACTACACAGGTCTCCAGCTGATTGCTGTACATCCTTAGCATGCCTCCTATTGCTGCAGGATCCTGCTAATCCCCCATCCAGGTGGTTCAGACAGGTGTGCAGCAGCAGGGAAACACCAAAAACAGGCAGCTTAGTGGGCCCTGAGAGCTAGATTCCAGGTCTGATCAGTAGGTTCTAGCTGTATTCACTGAATCTATGTGTTGGTTCTTGATTGTTCCTCGTTGGGTCCAAAAAGAGTTACTTCACTTTAGTTTATTTTCAGAAAATCATGGCACATGTATCCATTGTGTTGTTCAATGCACCTGAATGGGTCCATAATCACATTTAGGATACCAACCAATAAGGACTGACTTTAGACACCCACCCCCTCTTTGGCTAATCAACTGTTCAGGGCCCCTTAAATCATCAGACTTTCTACTTCATGTTTTAAGCAAACAACGCATTGAATAATGAAATAATGAACAGTCTTTTTTATTATGATCATTTTGTCTGAGTTATATGTTCGGCAGAACATGAACCTGCTAAAAAAGGTTTAAACTGAGTCAGGCCTGATTTTTCAAATCTTTTCCAGTCTAACAAATGAATCAATAAATACCATTTTCAACCTACCCAGAACACCCTCAACTTCCAACTGTTAAGAATGTTTCTATAATGAAAATATTTGGGTGGTCTTTTGATCAGTTTTAATCATATCTTTGTGTTTTTCAGGAGAGACTAAATGTTTGTAGTTTTTATGACTGAGAGTAGTTTTCACTTCTCCATTCCAAATGTCAGCAGGAAAGGGAAAAAAATAATTCTTATCGTCATAATGAAGCTTTAAATGCTTATCAGTGTTTTCTCATTTTAATGATAAAACTACAACCACATCTGGCAGCAAACTGTGAGCCCATTTCTAAATATAGCCTGTGAATAGTCGAGCTACACAAAGAGCAAACAGGAGAATGTTGAGAAGGAGAAGCGAGATAACACTGAGGGTGGCTTACAAGGTAATGCATCCTAATTGCCACCAGGTTGCTCTCTGCAGGGGGCCCTGGTTGAATTGTGAGCAGGAACAGTAACGGTATGTTTATGTGCTCTTTGTCCTCCTGCAGCAGGGCAAACCCATGCATCTTGCTGCTTGTTGCACCGATACGGTGTGACAGCTCTCTGATATCAGCAGCAGGAAAGGAGGAAGCTTTAGAAAAAGTCAATGAAAACTAAAAAGTGGGGACGAAACATTTTAATAACCTGGATCCTGAGGTTCCCACTCACTGACCTCCCAAAGTCCTGATGTGCTTCAATCATTTGAACTTTTCTGCACATGTCGTCCCTGTTAGGAACGATGAACAGATCTGTTATAATTCCAATTTTCAGAGGAAAGTTTATTAATGATTAGGCAAAGGGAGAAGTGGCTGGAGCCCCAAGATGGCTGCTGCCACATAAAAAAAAACCTGGATCACATTTACAGCCTGGCTTTTATTTTTTCATCATACCTTAGTGTTAATTACTGTAAAGTTCTACGTTCAATATGAATGAAAGCTAACTATGCATGCTTAAAGTGAATTTATTACTTTTCATAGTCACTACCTAAATATTCTACACTCGTATTATAGTCACAACCTGGCCTGATTTTCATTTATTCTTATATCTGACTTATTTACATCTGTTACATTCTATTCTGAGGAATTCATCAATAAAGCTGCTCTCATTCATCTATCTCCCTGCTTTACTGTCAGAAATAATTATTTTACTGCATTACAAGGTTGGTGGTAAAATCCTGATCCTGTTTCAACAATCAGACAAAAGTCACCAATCCCATCAATAAAAAACAGCATCTGTTTTTTTTACTACAGTTATATCTACATCTAGAATGCTTGGGGGAAAAGTTTAAGAGACAAATTCATGAAGCTGCTGCTTCATTCTTCTTTGCTGTAAATGCAAACTCACAGTTAGTCCCTATCCCTGCTGGCAGGAGGCCCCATAAAGAAAACCATGGTGCAGGGACGACTCAGCATAATCAATCAGCTTAATCGGTATAGCATGAGAATTGTAAAATGGTAAATAAGGTTTAGATTTCCATTAAAATGTACAGTATTTAAAAAACTAGGGCTGTCAGATAATATGCAGTCATTATCAGCCAATTAAAATGTAATATCAGAGATTATTCATTTTGGTTTTAATTTTTCGTTAACATGATTTTTACATTTTTCGTACCTCCAGGTCAAATCTACCTTTTGTCTGGACACCCCTTCAATTTACATATACATATTATACATGTTATACATATTTAAAGCTTGTATTTTAGAAGGTAAACAGGCAGACATAAATCTTTTCCAGTGTACTCAAAATCACATGACTTGGTAACAATGGCACATAGATAGATTCTGAGTGTTGTGGGGGAAACTTCAGAGGGTTTCCTTTCAGACCCCAGCCATGCCTCTCCTTTTTAGTGTTCAAGAACATCTTTAGTTTTAATTTGTCATGTGTTTATGTGTTTTTTAAAAGACTTTGGTTGAAAAATTAAGGAATATTGAAAGTTTTTAAACATGAATCTCTTCAGCTACTTCTCCTTTCATTCAAAACATCATATGGCAAAACATATATATCGTTTTTGACATTATTTATTTATTTGGCAAACTCGCCATACTTCATAAGGCTTTTGCTTTTCTGAGCCAACCTAAAACATTATGGTTGATAACTATCTTTGATATTGGTTTATATAAGTGTTGAGAATTAATGCTTAGACTATATCAGATATCTGTAAAAAAAAAAAAAAGCCAAAATCAAAACTTCCTATAATAAGCAGATTTGTCTTTACTATAGGCTGAATATTGCATATTTTCACAGACAGAGCAATAACCCCGAGCCCAAGTACCGCCGTCAGTCGAAATCTTGCAACTTTACTCTGCATATGGATGCTTAAACATTTCTCAGTTTGAAACTCTTTTCACTCAGAGACATTAGTGCTGCAAGCTGAGCTCAGAACAGAACAGAAACATTGTTTATTGTCCCTCATTGGGCTAATTTAGGTGTAATAACAGCAAGGTAGATATACACGATTAATAAGAGGCTGTAGAGGAAATTAAAAAAATACAACAGATTGAATGTACATCATTATGGATTTTCATAAATAGAAAATTAAAAACATTTTCAGACTGAGTTATGACTTTTGAATGTGTGTATAGACCTACACCTTGGTCTGGCCAAAGTAAAATCAGACTGACCTACTCCTAATCCTAACAGATCCATATAATCCAGTTAAGGCATCTCTCCACCGGTACGATTCGTCTCGGATCGGATCGACTCGGCTGCAGTACCGTTTACTCTCCACCAGCAGAAGTTCGGCTGAGCCGCTCCGAGCCGATACTATTTTTCGTACCACCTCAGCTGTGGTTCCATCCGTGCTGAACTGGGACTGAAAAGCGACGTCAGACGGCTGTCGTTCACTGATTGGCTGGAGGGCGGAGTCACTGGAGAGTAACTTGAGAGCGTCTTTTATCAACAAACCGACCGCCATTTTGAAACATCGCTACAGCGAGTGGATGTGTTTTAGTGTTTGCTGAAGAACAATGACATCGTTAAAAACCAGTGCTGTGATCCAAACGGAGTTTCATCATTTCTGAGCTTGTTGGCTGAAGAGAAGATTCAGTGTGAGCTGGATGGAGCTGCTCGCTGTGAGAGGATTATCAAGGAGGAGTCAGAGCTGATCGTGGTTCAGAGCCGATGGTTCTCACCTGCAGGCCGAAGCAGAGAAAGGAGAATGCCGAAGTCCTGAACTCGCTGTCTCGTACTCTCGGTAAGAAGTCGCTTGTATATTTTATTCACAATATGAACATATTCAGCTGCATATTATCTTCAGTATGACTGTTGTTTATTATCCAAATTAGTTCTGATGCCGTGTTTTTGTAAATATGAATGACCTACTTACGTTTTCTGCAGCACAGTGAGACATTTATTTCTATTCCTTAATTTTAATTCTTAGTGTATGTTTTAAATGGACTGTAAGCATAGTACTTTAAAAAATATCTGCAATTTGTTGCAGCGGGATCAACACCTTCTGATGGAGCAGAAGCAGGAAAGCTGCTTACGGAGGGTGGAGATGACACGATGCCTTCAATCTGCCTTCAATCAAACCTTCCTGGGATGCTGCAGACTAAACCATGACCCACAGACATGTGCAGCTGGACTTTTGTTTTCAAACTTTTTCTATACCTGTCCAATAAAAATGTCCAAGCTATACGCTTGTATTTTCATTTGCAGTTTCATTACATGCTGGTTGGTGGACTCATTTTACTTTATTATATCTGGCATCAGGGTTCAGCAACATTTGCTCTGGCTGTTAAAAGTAAAAAAGTCTTGCGCTGCTAAATAAGTAAACTGCATACATTTGAAAGCAAATGAAAAGCCTAAGCCTACTCAAAGATGGAATATCTGTAAAACACATTGTAGTGGTGATAATTTTAAAAAACTGAAAACATTTTCAAAGCAACCAGCTTTATTGCAAAACATACAGTTGTGGTTTGTAATTCATAGAATTCGTAGCATGTATCTGGCAACTCCTTTCTTTAAGGGGACACAGAGGCGAAAAGCCGCGTCGCTCCAGCGCTGGACGTAGTTTGCTGCACATGTAGATGAATTTGTTCCCACATCCTGAAGTTCTGCAGCCACTGAGCTTCGGTGAAACCCAGAAGAACGTCTCATCACTGCAAGACCCAGTTAAACAACCAAACCGACAACTTCACAGAACAGTCATCTGAAACACATACACACACAGAATACTTACTAATGAAGCCAACTTGTTAGCATAAAAACCCAGAGCGTATTTATAGCCCACCACACCGGGGTAGTATTTGCATCGGCTTACCCACAAAAGCTGCCCGGTCCTGTCTGTCGCGTCATTCTCCTGCAGAGCTTCTCACACTCGTTTGTACTACTCCATTGGGTTTTTCCTTGCAGCATGTAGCTTTTCAGGCTTTCTCTTCGACGTGGGACTACAGAAATCTACGAATTGAGCAAAAAGCTCAGGATCGCTAGTGAGGTCGCCATTGTTCTTCATCCTCTCCGAGCCTTTGTTTACATCCCGCTACGTATCCTGGGGCCGCCCACCATATGACGGACCCGCTCACTTCAGACGCTCTTGTTTTTGCAACTGTGAAGCAACACTTGACGAGTCGGGCCATGTCGCGTCGCGCTACCAATAGTACCGGTACGGTACGGCTCGGCAAAAAGGTACTAGTGGAGAGATGCCTTTAGAAAACCGAACCCCTCTACATGTAAACGTCATCCCAGGTTAGTCGAGCTATTTCTGGCCTGGCCGCTTCCACGTTTGCAATGATGAGACCACAGGAGCGGGAAAAACAACAGCACAGCAGCAACAACACGTGTAACCCAATCAAATAGTACAGTGGGAAGTAAATATTATGTGCTGCAGCGTTGTTGTTCTGTCACATATCCTGCTTTTACTCCATCTGCCTTAGTGCTGCCAGCATTTGTTTACTGTCTGTGTGACGCTCTAGGCCAACCATAGGAATGGCAAGGCTTCCCTTCTGGTTAAGGTATTAGCTCGATTATTGCCATAGCTCCATTCAGATGTGAATGTATACCGACTGCCAGTGTAGTAAGTACCTATAGCAGTCCTCTCAGATTAAAAAGGACTGTATAACCGAGCAGGGCAGTGTTAAAGTAACCCATTGCATTTCTATATGTGCCTAAGAAAGTAAATTATGTAAAAAAAAACTACACTAATGTTAACTTCGGAGTCTTCCCAAAAACTGGTAAGGCAACTCATGAATGAGTTAATCTCTATAGATTTACGATCAACAGTGGTGTTAAATATAATGTTACAATTACCTTATTTACAATACAACACATTCTTTCAGACATGCTTTAAAGTTGTTTATTATTGGTCAAACGTTAAGTTGTGTTAAAAAGTTACCAAATAAAACGTGTGTTGTTTATCATAGATTTTGAAGTTTATATGAACTAACTTTTTTAAACTAGTTTAAGTCTTCACCCATTATCTGCAGTAGATGATTAAAGGCCTTTCCATAACAGATTCCAGCAGTTACATCTGCAAACGTAAACTGTGGAAATCTTACAAATATCAATAACATGCAAAATAAACATCATTGGTCCCAGCACTGAACCTTGGGGAATCCCATATAATGTAAATTTAAATGTAGAGTTTTTGTATAACTTGTAATCAAGATCTTTGTGATTCTCCTCTCCTATCATATCCTTGCTTTTCCTTTATCATATTTCTTCATTAACAACTTTCTCCAATATACCTTTAGAGTAGGGATGTCCGATATTATCGGCCTAAAGTCATTATTGGCCGATATTGGCATTACAATGTAATATCGGAAGTTATCAGTATCGGTTTTTATTTTTTTAATAAGATGAGTTTTTCACACCATACACATATTATATATCAAACTCTGCAGCTACTTCTTTTCTCTCTCAGAATATAAAAATATGACAGATTTGAGGTTTAGTTTTTGAGATATTATTTGTTCAAGACAACTTTCAATAAATCAAAAGGTAGGCTAATTGGGCCTGCTTAAATGTTTGCTGGTTTCTTATTTTGTATTCTTATTTCAGTTGTTTCCGCTTTATCTCACTGCTATAAAGGTATAATGTTGGTTACATTTTCTAAAAGTAGAAATTTGTCCTGAGTGGTGGGACTTTGTCAGTATTCTCTGTGTGAGAAAATGTTCCAGCTGCTTTTGAAGACAAAATAAAAATGTCACCTTTTTCAATTGCCTAACTACAATTCTAGTACTTATTACATTTTATAAATTGTTAAAGCTCAAGTATGCATGATACAGGATACTTCATTGTGGTTACCTAAAAGGGTTTAGTAGTTTTTGTTTTTTATGAGGGAGGGTCCCCACATATCGGTATCGGAAATTATGAGTTAGGCAATATCGATATATCGGATATCAGTAAAAAAAAGCCAATATCGAACATCCCTACTTTAGAGTATAGTATTTTTGGTATAGAATATACTTTATTATCTATAGCAGTTGCTATTTTGACAGCAAATTTCATGAGTGCAATCATGCTTGTTCTTCTTCCTGTTCCAAATCTGCTCTGTTGTTCACAAAGTCCACGTTATTCCATTTCCCCTCGAGATATTATAAAATTGCCAAGTGTGAACTCTATGTACTGAAGCTAGTTGTGTCTTCTACTTTGTGTGACTTTATCCTACTTTAAAAAGTAGGTTTAGGATCAGGAAAGTGTGTACCTGCTTCACAGACTGTAAAAAAGAACCTGCTCCTTTAAACCCCAAAGAGCCATTTTCCAAATCTAAACTCCTCCTTTTTTCGCCTCCTCCGCAAACAAATAGCTCCAACCTGTTGGCCCTGGCGTGGGATCAGATCGGTGACCTGTTCCTCGGCTCTGCGAAGCGTGCAAGACCGAGCTGTGCTGCTCTCAGATCAGCCACAGCCCCCGGCCTCTCCCGCTCCTCACCGCGCTGTGATCCGGCCGACAGCAGCTCCGCTCCGGAGCCTTTTCCTTCCACTTCCACTCCGCTTCAGAGACGCCAGCCAGGCGGGTTGTTCCCACGCCTCCGCACCGTCAGCTCCAACAACCGGCTATCTGTACGGGCAAAACACGGCTTGAAACACAGTTTGGGGGAATTATGCTCTTTCCTAGTCGGACTAAAGATGCGGGGATTCAACCAGAAGGAGGCTTGACTTTTTCCAGTGAAGTAACTGTGCAGCAGAAGTGGACGTAAACTTTTTTGGACTATGCTCGGTCTTATGATGTCAAGGCGTCTGAGTGGGTTGCGAGTGGCTTTTATTGGTTTTATGTAGTTTTTTTATGAGAGTTGTTTTTTATGCGGACTGTTTCCTAACTGCAAAGAGCGGGACAAACTCTTCCACATCTCAGGAATTCGACGCCAGGAACACAAGAGTCCGTGAACGCCGCAGGTAGCTAGCTAACTTGCTCGGAAGTTTTCTGGTTGTTCGGTATTTGCTGATAGACGTGAGAACCGGAATAGGCCCAGTTCTGTAGAATCAGAGGTTCTGGGGGGTTCAGCACAGCGCTACGGACAGCTACATGCTCTGTGAGCTTTTCCAGCCACGCTTTTTCTTGAAACAAACTCTGGTCTGAATCCGCCTCCACCATTAGCCTCCGCAGCTAGCGTCCCAACATGCCGCAGCTGGACAGAGACGGAGACGACCTGGGGGCTAACGATGAGCTGATCGCCTTCAAAGACGAAGGGGAGCAGGAGGAGAAGCCCAGCGTGTCCTCGGAGCGGGACCTGGACGATGTCAAGTCGTCCCTAGTCAACGAGTCAGAGGCCACCAGCAGCTCGGACTCGGAGGTGAGTCTAGCAGAATGTTTCCTTCTGTGTGCCAGCCTGTTTCTCTGTCTGTCTGTTTCTGTGTGTGTGAGCCTGTTTCTCTGGCTGCCTGTTTCTGTGTGTGTGAGCCTGTTTCTCTGGCTGCCTGTTTCTGTGTGTGTGAGCCTGTTTCTCTGGCTGTCTGTTTCTGTGTGTGAGCCTGTTTCTCTGGCTGTCTGTTTCTGTGTGTGTGAGCCTGTTTCTCTGGCTGCCTGTTTCTGTGTGTGCCAGCCTGTTTCTCTGTCTGTCTGTTTCTGTGTGTGAGCCTGTTTCTCTGGCTGCCTGTTTCTGTGTGTGTGAGCCTGTTTCTCTGGCTGTCTGTTTCTGTGTGTGTGAGCCTGTTTCTCTGGCTGCCTGTTTCTGTGTGTGAGCCTGTTTCTCTGGCTGTCTGTTTCTGTGTGTGAGCCTGTTTCTCTGGCTGCCTGTTTCTGTGTGTGAGCCTGTTTCTCTGGCTGTCTGTTTCTGTGTGTCTGAGCCTGTTTCTCTGGCTGCCTGTTTCTGTGTGTGAGCCTGTTTCTCTGGCTGTCTGTTTCTGTGTGTGTGAGCCTGTTTCTCTGGCTGGCTGTTTCTGTGTGTCTGAGCCTGTTTCTCTGGCTGTCTGTTTCTGTGTGTCTGAGCCTGTTTCTCTGGCTGCCTGTTTCTGTGTGTGAGCCTGTTTCTCTGGCTGTCTGTTTCTGTGTGTGAGCCTGTTTTTCTGGCTGTCTGTTTCTGTGTGTGAGCCTGTTTCTCTGGCTGCCTGTTTCTCTGTGTGTGAGCCTGTTTCTCTGGCTGCCTGTTTCTGTGTGTGTAAGCTTATTTCTCTGGCTGCCTGTTTCTGTCTGCGTGAGCCTGTTTCTGTGTGTGAGCCTGTTTCTCTGGCTGCCTGTTTCTGTGTGTGAGCCTGTTTCTCTGGCTGCCTGTTTCTGTGTGTGAGCCTGTTTCTCTGGCTGCCTGTTTCTCTGTGTGAGCCTGTTTCTCTGGCTGCCTGTTTCTGTGTGTGAGCCTGTTTCTCTGGCTGCCTGTTTCTCTGTGTGAGCCTGTTTCTCTGGCTGCCTGTTTCTGTGCGTGAGCCTGTTTCTCTGGCTGCCTGTTTCTCTGGCTGCCTGTTTCTCTGGCTGCCTGTTTCTCTGGCTGCCTGTTTCACGCTGCCCTGTGGCTCTTTATGCAGGCAGACAGGCGTCCTAAGCCCCATCCGGGTGCTGAGAGCAGAACCAGGCACGGCCAGCTGTTCCAGGAAGGTAAGAAGCCCCACAGCATTCTGGGTTATGAACCTTCTACCATCAAACTATCTCTAACTTATTTATCATAGCAATAATTAATATTAATATTCTATATGGTCGCAAAAAGTATAACCTGCAGCTTGGAATTACAAATGAATAACATACCATGATTCTGTTTTTATATTTACACCCTAAAGCTTAGATATGAATGTTAAAGTTGTGTAGATGTGGGATTAATGTTGGAGATGGACCAATCAGAATGGCAGATTTCCCCATGAGATCAGATCTGTGATAATCCAAAATCAGTTATATTTACTCTTCATAACCATTAAAACAGCTAACTCCTGTTCCCAGTGTGTAAAGGCGTCAGCCAACAGAATGTACATGGATTCATCTTAAACATGGAAATTATGAAGGATAAAATCTCCAATTTTCTTTTCTTTTTCTGATTCCCTCCTTACTTATTATGAAAAGCATTAAGGCAGACGGCTTATGCGAAGCATTTGGCTACAGTTAGCTGTTTTTTGGGACGGTTTGTTGGTCACTGTGGTTTGGTTCGTCTTAGAGAGACTGGCATTTTTCATATTTATCTGGATTCCTCTGTTTCAGGTGTTGGAATAGGTTTGTGGTGCCCACGTCTAGATGAATGTGAGGTTGGTATGAGTTTATACAGAAAAGTGCATCATTATGTAAATAGCTTTATTATCTCTTACAGTACCACTAACTATTAAAGGACATGTAGTGCATTATTCCTCTTATGGATTATAATATTGGTAGTCAGAGCTCAGCAGAGACAAGAAATCAGTATCTGCTAGGAGAAGCCTGATTGGTGCATCTCTGGTTGTTTGCTCTTATTCAGCGTCTCCTCTGAGACATGGGTCCATTCTACAGGACAGTGTGAGATGGAGATAGATTTAGCCTTGAGGAATTTTGGTCATTTTTTTTTCAGACTTAAACTTGACCCTAAATGACCTTTTGGTTGAAAGCCTTGACTAGTCGACACAATCTGCTGTGACTGTAGATATGCTCAGGGTTCCACGCCTCCTAGAAAACCTGGAAAATCATAGACCACGTTTCCAGTCATGGAAAACGAAGAAAAAAGAAAACATTAGTGTTGTCCTGGACAATAATTTTCCCTCCTTGTGGATGAACACAAACGGGTTAAACATTTTCACATGGATGTCTGTTTTCAGCTGCCTTCAACAAGTAATATTAGGCTGTAGCGTGTCTGCTTTCCTTTCTGTATCTAGCCTTCACAGCGCCCCTCATCACGCTACCAACCAATCAAACTCCATATTCCCTTACAGTTTTGCTCCCCAGTGTGTCCAACTAACAAGATTTACCAATTTTTCAGACCCAAATAAGGATTATTTCTCCCCGAAGAAGGGTTAAAACTGGAGACTTTGACTTCGTGTTGCTGTATCGCAGTAGGCTGTATCCAGTGAGACTTTTTTCTCCGTCTCTGAGTGACAGAGGAGCAGCAGAGAGCTGTGGGAGTGTCCTCGCTCATGCCTATTTTTGGTTTTAGTGGAGCCGTAGTGAACATGACGACAGGTAGTCTTACCTGGCCCCGTTCCACCCAGTATACTTGTGCTATTGTTCGACAGCAGAAATGAAAAACGTCCTGATTTCAGCTTTATGAGCACAGAGAGCAGAGCCCTAATAAAAGCCTTTCTGCTGTTTTTTAGCTGGATACAGACGGCAGGTTGGTTAAACAAACTTGGTAACATCAACAAATCAAATTCAATATTTTACTTCACATCTCTTTCATACACCAGTTGACTTAATGGATTTTGCATTTAAACATATTTAGTTTTACAAAAGGGATATCAATTTCAGCAATATATTGGCCAAAAAATAGTTAAAAAATGTTGACAAATCAAAATAATTTAGTCAAAAAGACATGTCATCAATTTATGCCATTATGTATATGTTGGTGCTAGCATATGTAGTTAATTTAAGAGTCAGATAATGCTTAATATTTTCTAACGTTAGCGACTGATAGGGAATACAGCTCGACTGATATCAGCGCATAAAATATCAGCGTATGAACTGAAGTAGAGAATAACGTCTGATTTTGTGTTTTGGATCATAAGTAGAGGAAAGCAGATGGCATTGTGAGAGACAACAAGCTATGCACAACTATAATACTTGTACAGTAGCAGCTGAAAAAGGCTTGAACACACATACACATACATGAGCTGGGCTTTGGGCCACTTTACAGACTTCTATAGTGACTGTTGCAACTTGGGACAGAAGTTTAAAGATTTCATAGAAGACATTTTCAGTTTAACATTTCTCTAAAGCCCAGATGTCAGATAGTTTTTTGGAGATTTGTTTCCCCATCAGATTTCTAACAGGATAAAGCAAAGTTCCTCCTAGCAGCAGTAAGGGAACCTGAGATACCGCTGGCTGCATTTCATCACCCAGAATAATAAGAAAGGATGATTATGTTACGGTGTGTCCACACCAAAAGCGATAGGAGCGACTAGAGCTTCAGGTTTACATGTAAAATCAATGTAGGAGCGCGATGAAGCGCGACTTGGTGTCCCGCGACTCTTCAGAAGCAGATTTGCGTCGCGAAAAAGCTTTTCTGCCTGATTCGCGCTACAGATGCGTTGGAAAACTCGCGCTGCTTTTTATGCGGAGCATTTTGTGCATTCGCGCTCATGGCGTCTATCGCTCGAGTTGGAAAAATCTGAACTCCAGCGTCAAATCGCGCCGCTACAACCAATCAGGCGACAGAGTTTCAGTGATTCTGTGACTGTCATGGAGTCACAGCCTCAGCAGGACATGGAGGAAATACTGATAAACATCGTGGCTAATCACCCCGAGCTACATGACACAAGCTGTTTTCAAATACAGAGACAGAAATAAAGAAATAAACTATTAAGACAGGAATGCTCTTAAGACGTTTGTGGGTGGCTTTTAAAAGAGCCGTTGTTGCTGTAAAAGCACGTCTCAGCCTTGAAACGGCCTCCTCACCTGGTTTCCTGGTAGCTGCTACCGCACCACGTCCCACGCTGCTCAAATATTATAAACTTTTACGAACCGCAGACAGATGGACAGCTGCTCAGAAATGTAGTTGGTGTTTCGGCAGGCGAAGGTTGGACATTCACGGCACAAACTGGGCGAGCAGGTCACGTTCTCCAGGCGGCGAGGAGCCGGTGTTTATGAGAGGCTCGCTGCGGTTTATGGATCCCTCCGCCGTAGCTAGACTGTATCTGTAGCTCACCAAACCCCCAGTGCAGCGGTCCCAGCTCTACCGGAGGCCAGGTCGAACACGTAATCCACTCTGTCCTCCGTCAGCTCGGTTCAGAATCCACCGCCAGCTGCACTGTAGCCCCAGCTCCGCTGAAGCCGGGCCGAACACGCTGTCCTCCGTCAGCTCGGTCCTCCTCCGCCAGCTGCACTGTAGCCCCAGCTCCGCTGAAGGCCAGGTCGCGCGTGAAAATACCATATTTGAAGTGCGACCAATTCGCGTTGTACACGCTTCAAGGTGCGAATGTGCACGCGAACAGTTAGGCGTGTGTCGCGCTTCATATTCGCTCCCATCGCGTTCAGTGTGGACACAGCGTTAGAGATGCACCGATACTGTATCAAGTCAGCACTGTTCTAATGTACTCAATAAAGTCAACCAATGCTGGAAATGAGGAAACGCTGCAAAAAAAAGCAGAATATGTTTGTTTTTCACTTGAAATTTTACTTTTGTCAATTTTATTGAGATATATATTTAATCTACCATGCCATCATTTGTTGTAACAAACAGAGAAGAATATAAAATCAGTCTTCCACCTTATTACATCTTTTTTGTGGTAGAAGTGTTGGCATTGCTACTCGGTTTCAGCAATTACTCTGATTCAAGGTATTGTTTTAAAAAAAGGTATTGTTTCATTCCTAGATGAAATATTGTTTCATGTCAACAATAAGGTTTCCATTAACAACATTTAGAATTTCACAAGCCATAATTGGTATTTGTTATGATTTATTAGTTTTGCCAAATGAGTGCTGCTGTTGGGATCGGATTGACGTAAAACAGCTTGTTTGAATGATTTCTTGGTGGTTTGTAGATTTTTACATTGTGGAGACTCCGTTTCCCAGAAGCCTTAGTTAGTTTAGCTGTTTAGTGTTGAGATATTTGGTGAGGTCTGAGCTCAACACAGCATCCTGTGTTTTCTAGCATGTCTGCTAGAGTTAAGCTCTGATGGAAGGATTGGAGGGAGTTTAATGGGCGTTACCCTGAATGGAGCAGAGTGGGGCTTCATCCCAACTGGTCCCAGCACTGACAGAAGAGCGCACACATGTGTGACGTTGATGTCGTTTCTCAGGGCTCAGGAGGCAGCAGGACGCCGGCTTCTTCCAGCCGTCTCCGTACGTCGGTTATCCCTTCTTCATGATCCCAGACCTTGGGAACCTCTGCAGCCCCTACCTCACTAACGGAGCCCTGGCTTCCAGCGGCCGCACGGTAAGACGTCACCCACACTCTGGTTCTGCTGCTGTTCTGCTTCATTTCCTCAATATCTATAACTCCAAGTTACCTCAGAGAAATGAAATGTTGCCATAACTCCTATCAATTCAAATCACTGTTATTTATATGGCGCCAATTTACAACAAATGTCATCTCAAGGCACTTTACAATTAAAAGTCATTTCAGGCAGAGGTGGTACCATCCTGACCATGCTCCAACACAGGCATGAATTCTGTGCATTCAACTAACTCACTTTTTTTAAAGGCAACATATTTTTTAGTTTAGTGTTGTAATAAGAATATGTCAATCATGTTAAAGCATTCTTTTATTAAAACAATATACATACAAAAATTAGGAGCCAACTTTAAACTGAAAGTGCATTAAGTTGTAGGGATTTATCCAAACATCTGGCTGCCAGACATTAACGATTATTATTAACTTTAATTATTAACTATTCATAGCCTATTATTATACTGTTTCACGTTTCATCACAATAAGCACTAAAGGTGTAAACAGGTGTTGAAAATCGCATCTTTATTCAATTAATAACAGTTGACAGCCAAAGGATTACGTCTTTTGTTTCTCAAATGGCAGACGTTAAAAATCCACATATAGCAGAAGGATGGCAAATTTATACGAAGAATATGCGTAACAATAAAATGTGTTCCCTTTGCAATCTTTGCTGTTTTTGCCTGTTCTGTGCAGAGAAACTTCAACTTTAATCTACAGAGCAGAGTCCTGCAATAAAACGGGTTCCTGCAGCTAATTTGCTGTTTCAGGTGGACCAATCAAATCTCTCTCTGGGAGCGCTGGATGTAGAGATAGTGAGAATAATCTGCATTCAGCGCAAAGATGGAGAGATTTTCAGACTCTCTCCACACAATGGAAAGTGGGAATCAACAAAAAAAAAAAAGTCATATTTTTCACCCATCCACAGTAAAAAAAAAAAAAAACTTCAGCCAAACTGACATTTAGATTATGTATTTTCTATCTTTAAATGGTACCTGCAACATTGCAGAATGTTTCTGGAGCAGAAAGGAGTCTGTAAAAATCCTGAAAGTAGCATCTGTGCAGAAAGAAAACATGACGGTGTGTGCGGCAGTAGACGGGAGTATTTACTGTTGAAATAAACATTTGTTCATCTACTCTTTATATTTAATAAATATATTTTCTCTTCCTGTTTCCCTGTGAATTAAACAGGAGGAAAGCTCTATATTATCTCTATAATATGTTTAGATCCATAAATATGATCACATTTGTAATCTGCAGTACTTTATTGAGAAAAATTGCCTCTAGTTTCAAAAATGACTGGATCTCCCGTGGCTCATGCAAAAAGTAGGTCAGACGCCGAGCCGATCACTTCAAGGCGCTCAGAGGCTGTTATGAAGCAGGCTTCAGGTTTGGTAAAAACAAACTGGTCATAAAAAGTGTCCTGTCCTGCATTCTGACCATGATTCTGACCCTCGCCAGTCTCTGCCTGTGATTTTCACATCTTGTCACAACTACCTTTTAACTGCTTGTTACGATAATGTGTCTGCGCTGTTTCACCTGGATTCCTGACTCTCCTCGTGAGGATGTTTTTTAATGTAGTGGCTGATTTTCCCAGGTCATATCTGTAACGCTAAAACCCATTAACCTTACTCTGAGAGGGAGGACGTTTTAGAAAAATTAACATGAAATGCTTGGATGCAAAAAACCAAACATTTACCTGGTTGAAGAGCCGAGGGGAAATCAGGACACCGATGGCACCAACTAGCAGGACAACCCCATTTTTACACTAAAGAAAACAATTTTATCTTCTTTTTCTGTGCTTCCCTGGCATACCGCTGCTGATACAGCGCCCCCACAGTGGCGCAACGCTGCAACTGCAGTTAAAATAACATCCATATAGCTGGCGGCAGAGCGATATCAGGCTGGAGGCGGCCACCACGCAAATTTGAAGGCAGGAAAACCCTGGTGACACCAGCAGTTATTGACCAGCACTGCTGATCCACCTCCTTTGCTTTTGCTGCTCCTCCTACAGTTGAACAGGAACCAGTATATAAATTAAACTTGTTAGTTGGTTTAACAAGCTGAACCCCCAGCACTGAATCTAGTGAGAATCAGAAGAACCGTAGATATGAAGCTGCAGCGCCACCTAGAGCTCATCCTAAGTTTTATGTTTAGGTTCAGATAGGTTATAATAAGTGTTGCTACTTTGCGAGCATCTGATGACCTGAAGTGCTTTTATTTACATTTATCTTTAAACATAATTTTCTGGCAGTCGTCAGCTTTTATCTGGACTCAGATGGATTATGGGAACAGCTCTGAGGTGAGTGTACAGGAAGAGGACCAGAGGATGTCTCTGTCCTCACCGCGTTCCAACTTCCATCATTCAGGTGGGAGAACATGACACATTCTTAGTGTTGAACTTCACACATATGATGGAAAAACATGGTGGAGAAAGTCAGAGAGCTCTGTAGGGTAGCATCAAACATGGTGCTGGCAGCATCATGTTGTGGGGAGGCTTTTCTGCAGCAGTTGGAGAAGTTGGTCACAGCTGATGGGTAGATGGGCGGAGCTTAATACAGGACAGTCCTGAAAGCAGATAGAATGGAGTAGTTTAGAGTAGAGTGGCCTAGTCAAAGGCCAGTCAGTCTAAAGCTTGGTTTATGCTTGACGCATGACCATTCCGCGCGGAAACGAGACGTGCTGAACCAGCCGAGACGCCTTTGAGTGCGGACCTGGCGGACACGGCAAGCATAAACCAAGCTTTAGGCCAATGGGCAATGTGTGGCACAGCTGGAATACTGATGTTTGCAGATGGTCTCCATCCAAGCTGAGCTGGAGTTCAAACTTCAGATGGGAAACAACCCAGAAGCCTCAGAGCTGGTTTAACCGTAGTGTCAGCGTTTTAGTGGGCGGTACAGATTAACTAGTCGCTATCTGGAGTCTGTTGGCTATGAAGCAGAAAGACGTGAAGACAAAGGGTGGAGCGGCACACCAGAAATCCCGCTTCACTACTAGGGCTGCAACTAACAATTATTTTCATAACCGATTACTCTGTCGATTATTATTTTTTACAATTAATCGCTTTTATTAATAATTATATTAGGCTATTAATTTCACCTAACAAGGAAAACACAAGAGAATTGTGCAGTTAACTGCAATCTATTTTATTGGACCTGAACACAGTTAACAGTGTAAAATGAGCGTAACAGTGCAAGATATTTGTCCAGAATCATTTTAGGCAGAAAAATACAAAATGAGGTAGAATTCCATCTAAATAAATGTACAGCATATTAACTAAAATATCTCAGCCCATGAAATGAAAATGGGAATGAAGGAGGCTGGCTTAGTTTGGCAGTATTTAGGGGCAACATTGGGGCTCTCAGAAACGTATTCATGGTCTGTGTGGTGTTGGAGGAAATGTGGCTTTTTAAATTTTGATCTTCTGCTTTCAATTAAATGAACTCAAACATTTCTCAAAGATTTGTGAGAGACAGCAGGCTGCAAAATGTGAGTCGTGCATAATTCTTCCTCTGTGAGGGAAATGGGGGGGGTGGTGACAAAGAAAACTGCTGTGTTCACACTTATGATTGTGTCCTTTATTGGCATATTTGGTTAAAAAGACTATATTAATGGCTTTCCAACTATATAATACATAGAAATTCATAGAAATTATAAATCAGAATATCATGGATTAAAAAGTAAAAATGGTGGTGGGCTCTTTTCACTACTGACCTTGGTTTCAGGGTACAAAAGGGGGAAAGGGGAGGTTATTGCGTAATAACCTTTAAAATCGAACTTTAGTTTCCGGTAATTTTACAAAACAAAATGTTCTCAAATAACATAAAAATGGATACAATAAAATAAATAAATAAATGCCATACTAGTTTCAGTATTTCTGTTGATCAATACTGCTAAAGACAAGACAATCCGGGATATGAAATGAATATTTTAGACCTCCTTACTGTCTGTGTCAGTGGTAAGAAGGTAATCACAGTGTTTCCCACACATAGACGAATATGTGGCGGTGCACCAGAGGTTAAACTCCGAACGCCACATATTGCGATTCGTACTTCTTTTTTACGCACACCTCCAATACTACCCGACTGCAACTGCAACACTTTCGTCTCTTCCTCTTTCTCAGACAGCTTGTGTCTGGGCGACAGCCATAAACCGTATGTATAAATAGACAAAGCTAGCCGGGAGCTAACTGAGGCTAACGTAGGCTGCAGCCGGTTTCAGCCAGAAGACCGCGGTTAAGAGACTTTTATCCCGTTTCTCAACAACGATCACTTTAGACCCAGAAACATCTCGAGAAAACATATCAATATAATAAGACCCAAATGAGTCGGGTTAGTACTGCTTAATATGGTGTTATTTTCATTACCATCGGTGGAGGGTGAGGACATAGACGGGCTCATCTTAACAACACATCCAGCAAAAAGCAGTCAGATAGTCATCATAAAAACTCAGATCCTCTAAAAAAATAAAAGTCTTTTGACTCACCTCACATCTCAGACATTCATTAATTCATGCCTCCAGCTGTGTTCCTCACACCAGTACTGATCTAACCAGCGATCATCCAGTCTGTCTAGAGTCCAACTCTGTAGTCTTCCAGCCTGATCTAGCCGTCTCCCGCTCTGGATACTGCGGTTTATCGGCCCTGCCAACCATAGACTGTAAAAAAGAATAGACAGCGCCTCCTCACTCCTCCCCGTTTACCAGAATGACTTTCATGGGAGAATTCATGGCAGATTCACAGACTCCTCCTCCCCAGCTCCGCCGAAGCATGTTCCTAAAAAGGGCATAGGGGCAGGATCTTCACTGTAGACTCTGCCATCGCGGGGCGTGTATGGGCGTGTAGTTCGGTCGTAATCACGCCTATTCTGCTCCCGCGTCTTTAGCTCTGATTTTAAACTTGGCTAGCTAAGCTAAAGGCTAATAGCCCTATGCCTGACTGCTGCTGTATCTGCGCTCCTCCGACGGTTCTCCTATTTTTCAAACCTCAAAAGGTAAGAACTAGTAACTTGAAATAATAATTAAAATGTAGTGTTACTATAATTAAAGTCCAACGAAACAGCCTGTCAATCAAAGTCCGGCCCCCCATTTCAAAAAATTATCTTACGAAAACCAGCCTGGTGCCTATTTTTTTGACGAGCCCAGCGTTATCTCAGGAGGAATATGTAGCCATGGAAAGTTTTTAAAAAATGGGCACCAGGCATTAAAGTTGTTTTTAACGTGTCTAAAGTCCAATGCTTTTCAATGGGGGCCTAGCAGCCAAATGGAGGTACTACAGCAATGGAGGAGCAATGGCGGCCTCCATGTTATGGGGTCACAAAGCAGAGCAGCCAGCGGACATTGCTGCTGACTTTGCTGCTCTGCTGTTACCCGACCGATCGCCTGCTCCAACTCGCGTGTAGAAAGAGATAAAAGCTCCGACCAGAACAGCATTCCTCTCTGCCACCTGACAGAGACTCCCCAAGCTGGTTAAGAATCAGCCGGTATAAAGCCTCCCCCCAAAGCATAAACTTCTTTGACGTTCTGTTACTGTAATCAACACCACAGCAAGCCGTCTTTGTCCAATAATTGCAGATTAACATCCAAAACCGAATAAAAACCGCAGAGGCAACTGATTTTGGAGTTCAGAAACACCAAATGACTGAAGTCTTTACGTTAGTCCCAGGATGTGAAAAGTGCTTCCCTGCAAGCAGAGGGGGACAGCAGACTACGGAGCAGCTATTAACTATAGTTAGCCACCATTAGCTACAGTTAGCCACCATTAGCTACAGTTAGCCACCATTAGCTACAGTTAGCCACCATTAGCTACAGTTAGCCACCAGCGTTAGCCTAGACAGACCTGTACATCAAAAGGTCAAGCCCCCAATTATTCATAATTTCAAGATTAAATTACAAATATGCAGAGAAGTTAGAAAAAAATTATTCCCCCGATAGTAAACCTGAACTATCTAACTTAAAATGTTTTTTTGAACCAGGTGATAAACATGTTTATTTTTGCTGTAAAGTTGGCCTTTTTAACATGGGACTCAATGGGAAGTTGTACCTTTTTGGAGCCAGCCCCCAGTGGATGAGGGAGGAACTGCAATTTTTGCCACTTCCGGGTTGGCTTCACATATTTTAAGTGGAGTTTGCCCCTTGGTGACAGCAGGGGGATATTTCTGCAGGTGGAGAGTTTGCCCGATGTTTGGATTTAGTCCTCAGCCAAGGGCAAGCGGGGTGGGATATTGGACTGTTTTTCCGGGTTAGGAGGAGGAAAGCGGGAGAAACCATAAGACACTGCAAACATGGGCATACTTACCAACCCTCACGATTTTCTCGGGAGAGTCCGAATTTCATTGCCCCTCCCGAAAATTTCCCGACATCTGATGGTGTCGCTTATAATGCACACTCCCTGTTTCTTATGCGAGAGGTATGGAGAAAAACATGTTTCATTTGCATTTTGCCAAGGAAGGTGCTAAGGGGTACAGTTCCCTCATGACATGAAAATCCTTGACGGGTGGGCAAAATTCAGTTTTCAATCCAAAATAGGTTACCCACTTGTTTTGTATACGTGATCAGAAAACCAATCAGCTCTCATTAGTGACACACACTGCAGCAACGACCCGCACGTTTTTAGAACGGTCTTTATGTGACTTTAGTTATTTAGGATTAAAAACTGTCTCAACCAACCTTAACTCTTGTTTCCTTTTATTTTGAGTCAATGTTTACAAAGACTAATAAGTGATTATTCCTAAACGTTCAGTGGTGCTGAGCAGGGGCGTATCCAGGAGGTTATTAAAGAGGGGCTAAAAGGGGCCCAGGGTGGGTCTGGGACTGTAGCACCAAATAAAAGCAAAGATGTTCTTCTAGTGGGGACCCAATCTGAGCTGGTCACATTTTTGAGTTTTCAACTGTTAAAAGGACATTTAGTCCTTTTATTTTGCTAACTTTTATGTGACAATGTAGTCCCAAACTTGCTTTTCAAATAGCAATTTAAACAATTTAAGTTATTGGTGAAAGATAAAAAGAAAATCACAAAAACATTCCAGCTTTTCACAAAAGCTTTTTTGCAAAAAAGTGGATGGACTGTTTAGTTTAACTTACATTATTGATGTGGAATGTTATTTTGTAAAATAAATAAATACAGTTAAATTCTAGTTAAAATTGAAGTTTTTAAAAGTATTTAATATTTCTTTTTTAACCTCCCCGGCCTGTTTGAATGTCTCCCTATTTCTGAGGTCTCAAGGTTGGCAAGTATGCTTTTAACACACATCACAGATTAAAAAGTGCTATAAAACACTTTATTCTGAATACAATAGTTTCATAGTGTTGATGTTACTGTAGGTCCCAACCCTTGGCAAACAAGCGATTGCGCAATCTTTAGAAAGTTAACTATAGTCACAAGCGTGCGGTAACCCAACCACCACACATTGCTTTCAGAGCTGTGTGAAACACTGAATCCGGGGTTAAGTTGTTACCTGATCAGATGGCAGGATGTTGCATCACTTCTACAGGTAAGGTGTGAGGGTTTACAGTGGCCTGCTAGTAACGGTTGAATCAGCACTGCATTGGTACGCGGCTTTCTATCCCCGGAGTTTCTCCTGGTTTCACGTGTTCTAGTTTTATTTTTCCTTCTATGGCCCTTTGTATGTGTGAAAACAAATATTAGATCAACAACTCTATTCTAGTTTTGATGTGGGACACTGTGGTTGGGGTGGAGCCCCTGACTAATTCCTGGAACAAACCTTTTTTTAACACATTATTGCAGTCAGATGTCCAGTCTGCTGATACTCTATCACTACGTTTAGAGAAAGGCATCAAGGAGGGCAGCTAAGCGGGGTCCTTCAGCTCAATCACATCTGTGCCAGCTAAAAGCCACCGACTCTAATGGAAGCTGGTAACCAGCTAACAGTAAGACTGTTCTGAAACACTAGGAAGCTGAAGTGTTCCCAAATGGGAAGCTTTGACTACAGAAGCAGGAATTCCAGTTCTGCTCTCACTTCTAATAATCACTGGTCAGAATTTTGTTCTTTCACATTGCAATATAATCTAAAGCAGGGGTCACCAACCTTTTGGATCCTGAGAGCTACACAAAGTGTGCTTAGTAATACAAAGGGCTTCCTGTACATTACACAGTTACATTGTTTATCTTATGCTAAGTCTGATCACATGTTAATTGCTCACAAATAATACAAATAATACATGATCATAATTGATTTAAGACAGGAAACAGATGTTTAAACTTGCAACATTTCATCTCAATTAATATCTCAGCGCATTTGAATTATTTGCAATTTTCAAAACATGTCCAGGGAGCACCTGATGCTGTCCTTGAGAGAACCTTGGTGCCCGCGGGCAACATGTTGGTGATCTATGATTTAAAGCATGTGCTGTAAATATGTGTTTGTTTATGTATGTGTGTGTGTATATATATGTATGTGTATATATATATATTATATATATATATATATATATATATATTATATATATAGATATATATATATATATATGCATGTCTGTCTGTCCAAATGACTGCTTATGAGCATTCTGTTTCCAGATTGCAGTAAAAAAACTTCCACAAAGTCTAGAATGCCATTGAAAGAAGTTATTTTGAAAAATGCATTAAAATATTCTAATATTTTTGCAAAATGATAAAAAAAAAAATCTCACACCATAAAGATATTTAAATTAAATAACTGCCAGTGGTTATAAAAACAAAGTTTAAAATAGTCTACTTTGGTACTTATAGATTTAATAACACACTAAAGGAAACTTATATTTGAATTAAAAATGCTTAAAAGTTTATTTTCTGTTAAATGAAAAACTCATTTTAAACTTGGAATATCTGGTGAAAAGCGAACATCAGTATTTATCTTTCCTGCTTACCTGGTGCAAAGTATGTAGGCACAGTTTGATGACATCATCAAAGTAAATCATCACAGTAGGGTGGTATGGTCAAAATATTTGGCTATATTTATTTTAAAAAAAATTGGGACTTTGTGGAAGTGAGGAGACAAACTGGATGGGCTATACTGGGATGGATGGGCTATACTGGGATGGATGGACTATATTGGGATGGATGGGCTATACTGGGATGGATGGATGGGGTTTACTGGGATGGATGGGCTATATTGGGATGGATGGGGTTTACTGTGATGGATGTGCTATACTGGGATGGATGAATGGATGGGCTATACTGGGATGGATGGGGTTTATGGATGGATGGGCTATTGGGGATGGGTTTATGATGGTGTGCTATATGGGATGGATGATGGAGGGGTTTAGGATGGATGGTATATGGGATGGATGGGGTTTACTGTGATGGATGTGCTATACTGGGATGGATGAATGGATGGGGTATAATGGGATGGATGGGCTATACTGGGATGGATGTATGGGGTATACTGGGATGGATGGGCTATATTGGGATGGATGGGGTTTACTGTGATGGATGTGCTATACTGGGATGGATGAATGGATGGGCTATACTGGGATGGATGGATGGGGTTTACTGGGATGGATGGGCTATATTGGGATGGATGGGGTTTACTGTGATGGATGTGCTATACTGGGATGGATGTGGGGGGTTTGGGTGGTGGGTTATTGGGATGGATGGGGTTTACTGTGATGGTGTGTATCTGGGATGGTGAATGGGGTTTACTGGGATGGATGGGCTATATTGGGATGGATGGGGTTTACTGTGATGGATGTGCTATACTGGGATGGATGAATGGATGGGGTATACTGGGATGGATGGGCTATACTGGGATGGATGTATGGGGTATACTGGGATGGATGGGCTATATTGGGATGTATGGGGTGTACTGGGATGGATGGGGTGCACTGGGATGGATGGATGGGGTATACTGGGATGGCTGGGCTCCCATCAGGACCTCCATGGTTAGATCTGAACCTTATCAGAAGCTGACATCTCTATAAGTGAGACGTGAGGAAGCTGAAGCTTGCAGCTGCTGCCCTACAATGTAGGAATATAAAAACGGTGTAAGATGAGAGCTTGATGGCGCCGCCTGCAGGTTTGGTGTGTTTGTGTGTGAGCGTTTGCAGGCACTTTTTTTGTGAGGTGGCTTGTAATGGTGCTGTGTCGGACAGGCCTGGACACAGTCTGCCTGCATGTCTGCCTCCAGCAGGAATGAGCTCTGATTGGCTCTGATTCTCTGCAGCAGATTAGCTGCTGTAGGTGTAAAGCAGGATTTGCAGAGTGTTGCCCAATTTCCCGTCCCTGCAGCTTTTTGGAGGATTAGCTGGGATTAGAGTTACTGTCTGATGCTTTAATACATCTACGCTCGCAGCCATATTTTAAATGTTGCTTCTGTGGAGGTGGGAGAAATTTGAGCACTTTTTACTACAAAGTTTTATAGCACAGGAAAGTTTGAGGCGACCCCAGGGAAAAGCTAAGATGAAGTTACTCACTCACTAATTGGAGCCTAGCAGGCATTGCTGCATTTAGAGAGAAGCTAGGCTGCAGTCTGGTTTAGATGGATCTATCTTTGGGTTTTTTCTTTCTCTCCTTTTTGTTTTGGAAGTCTTTCCTCTGCGTATTTATCCCAGACACATGCAGGCTAAAAACACAGCCATGCTTCCTCACACAAACAGCTGCATTCCTCTTTGTAGCAGTCGTCCCTTCCCTCAGTGCTCACTGTTGTCCATAGCAGGGCCGACTGGTCCATAAGGCCGGTTCATCACAGGAGCAGAGAACAGAACTTCTCATCACAGCAGAGAACACATCCTCAGTGAACGGCTTCCGTCTGCTCCCAGAAATGGTGGCTAACCGTGTAAAGATTGCTCATGGTGGAAGACGGGCTGTTCAGGAACACCCCCAACACTACCACACACACACACACACACACACACACACACACACACACACACACACATTATCACCAGCTCTGTGTTCCTGTTGACTCCAACCCAGTTTGTCTTGGTTCCACGTCTTTGCTGACCCAGATTAAATAATTGCTTTTGTCTAGAGCTGAACAGGCTCATAAGGCCAACAACCAATCAAAATGCTGGTTTGCTTTGTTCATTTACATTGAATGAAAACTGGATCTGCACTGAGAAATGGACTAGCAACCACAATAGTAGTTTTCAGTTTGACCAGCCATAAATCTAAAGTGAATAGGCTACTGTAGTTACAGTTCCTAAAGAGAAATCAGGAGTTTGGACATCAGCCCCAGAACTCTGATCAGTGCTAAGCTTCTTGTTTCTAATCTTCTCTCTGTTCCTTTTAAGGCAGCTTTTCTGTCAAATAACTTTATCGCTACATTTGAAGAACGGCATCAAGAAAGGCAGCTAAGCGGGGTCCTTCAGCTCAGTAACGTCTGTGCTAGCTAACAGGAACACCAGGAAGCTAAAGTGTTCCCAAACAGGAATCTTTGACAAGGGAAGCAGGAATTCCATCTCCTGCTCTCCCTTCCGATAATCACTGATCAGAACTTTGTTTAGTCGCATCTCTTTCTGGCTAAAGGGCAACAGTGGAAACCCTGTTCTCCATGTTCCGTACTGAAAACTGTGAATACCGTACAAGTACAGTTACACCCTTAGTGATCAGTGGATTACTTGGAGCCAATACCTGTAAACGGTCTCTGGTTCTATTCCGTACAACATAGATGCTAAGCTACAGTCTGAGATTTCCAGAAGAATCCCATCCTCTCCAGGTTAGTCTGAGTTACCGTGTGAGCAGAGGTCCTCATCTGGCTGAAGGTCTGTTCTGAAACGATTCCCATGATGCATCAGGATGAATGCACAGCTGACACGCCTCTACTCTCTGAATACCATTTTAATGTTTTAATACCAGATTTGGGCTTCTAGGAAAGCTACCAAATTAGAAAAACATAGTTCAATATTTTTGCCCCTCTTTTCAGAAACTGAAATTCATATATTATTTAGATTCATTACACATAGAATGAAATATTTTCAGCTTTATTGTCATTTTGATGATCATGGCTTCCAGAGAATGAAAACCCAAACCTGTGTCTAAGAAAACTAGAATATTAAATACCAATAAAATATTTATAACAGAAATGTCTTCTGAAAGTATGTTCATGTATTACGCTCTCAGTACCTGGTTAGGGCGGTTATGCAGGATTTACTGCATCCATGCAGCCTGTGGTTCTGCCGAGGTTCTGGAAGCCCAGCTTTTTTAGATCCTTGGTTCTTGTGTCTCTCTTATTACTCAGCACTCAGGTTCTGGTCCAGTTCGGCCCGTCTGTTGGCCAGCTTGGTACCACCATGGTCACTGAACCAGCTTTTGGTACCTTTGGCGGTGTGGGCCGGTACCACGAAGCTGGTCAGCAGAATGAAGCAGGGGGCGATCTAAAATGTCCTGCTAGATGGCTGCCTGGGCTGTGAATGTCAGAAAACCCAGTGGACCAGAACCAGAAGATGACATGGTGCCCAAATCATCTGACTGGAAACTTCCCAGTGGACTCCCAGCAGCTTAACGGACACCGTATCGCTTCATGGAGTCTGGTCTTCTCTGCTCTCCTCCACACTTTGGGACCTTGATCTCCAGAAGAAATCCAAACTCTCGCTGAACCAGTCCAGTTCTTCTCCTTGGCCCAGCTAAGACTCTTCTGACAGTCACTGTGCTTATATGTAGTACGAGAGAAAGTCCAATTAGTGCCTTGGTCTGACTGAAATCGGACTTTTGAACACCTTAGTTTGACTTCAGACTAAGGTATGAAGAAAATGGAGAATTGTATTTCTCAGAAGAAGCAGAGCTTCTGGCAGCATGGACACGCCCACAGATGAAGTGGGACCAACAGGCCGAGCAGCAATGAGTGGTAAGCTACGATGTAGCCACAGCTACGCTAACAGAGGCCAGGCTGCTGGGAGTTTCTGGTCCAGCTAAATGTCAGCAGACGATTTCTTGGTGCATCTTGGAAACAGACTGATGATCAAATTAACTTCTGAAAATAAAGCTGTAGATATGAAGGTGGCTGTGCAGAGAGGAGACGGATACACTGATGTGTGCATGTTTAAGAAACCCAGGTTAAAGTACTGGCTCTTCAGCAGGACTCTGTGGTTCTGGAGGACTGTTGGCTTCATGCTTTCATTCATTGTATGACAGGAACACAAACGATCCATTCTGACCAGGAGCCAGTGTTCAGACGGGATGGAAAAGGTTTCCTCTGAAGACTACATTCAGCCTTGGAACAAGAGTTTCTCCTGCTGATTGTCAGTCGTCCTCCTTGGATTTTGCCTTGAGGCCTCCTCAGACTGTTGGGAGTGTTTATCAAGGAGGAGGAGGAGATGGAGCCAGCTATCTGAAGCAGAGCCTTTGTAAACAAACTGTAATACAGACTGTTTATTGTGCTGATGGGTGCAGGCAGGAAGCAGGAGGCAGCGTGCAGAGACGACCTGTCTGCTCACTTAGTGCTCCTCCCATAACCACCCCCCCACAGAGGGGAAAACATCCATGTTCCCAAACCTCTACATCACCCAGGACCATGGTTCCTCTCCTTTAGACTAAATGAAGGTTAATAATTCCTGGTCAAACTTCTCTTCTGTTTTTCAGATAATCTGACAGTTTAGAGAGAGCGGCTGTTTAGCAGTGGTGCATAGCTGCTGTCACCACTCAGTTTATCTCAGGTCATAGCTGCCTGATGCGCACTTCCTTGTTTATGTGGCGTTACCATGGCAACATGTCTTTCATCATAGCTGTCTAGGAATAAGCAGCTTTATGTTTGAAGTACGTGAAATCTGTTGTTGATCATTTTAGTGTGCTGTACATGTTGTAGATAAGTCTGCTCCAGCAGCCAAGAACCTGCAGCATCACCATATATTTATCATAGCTAAGATGGCTACAGTAGCCTTTATTAGACAGGAGATGGCATAGAAACAGGGTAAGAGGTGGAAATGTCATGCAGCAACGTTTTCTGGGGACAGGAATAAATGCTAAGGCCTCAGCACATGGGGCCCCTAGAGCCAGTTCATTCAAAATGACTTCAATCGGCTAAGAAATGTTACTGTTTAAGTTTAGTTGGGTTCTGGGCTGGAGTTTAGCTGCTGCTTGAAACTGCTCTTCTTATGCTCAGCCGAATCCTTCCTTCATTTACCCTGAAGATGAAAAAGTCCGACACTATTATATGTACTGCTGCCCCTGGAAAGCACTCGGCAAACCTGCTTGCTTGAGCCATATAGAGGCAACAGCAGTGAAAAGGTCAGGGGTCATTCTGCTGACCAGGGCAGTGCTGGAGGATGACCTCTTAATTTGTCTATTTATTTGTGGTTAAACCGATCCCATGAACCGATACTTGGCGTTAGCCGCTAGCATTCATGGCCCTTTCAGACCAAAGCCTTAAAATGCCTGTCTGAACTCTTCCCTGATGTTTTAACAAAGTGATAAAGTGAAATCTCAAAAGTATTGGGGATAAAAATAGAACAATATAAATATGAAAGACAAGACATGAGCAGAGGTTTCAGCTGTTGACCTTCTGTAGGAAGGAGGGAAGAAAAGAGGGAGGTAGGGAGGAATTCCTGAGTGCTTCTGTGTAACAAAGAGGCAGAATCAGTGTGTTACTTAACGTTCTCCTCTGGGTTGTCCAGCAGGTTGAGGAGACGCTGGGAAGGACTGTCCAATAGGGTTCCTAGCTGGGACAGCATCCTCCTCTCTGACACGTCCCTCAGCGTCCAGCTCCTCTCCAACAACATAACTGACCCTAAACTAAATCCATGCTTAATAAGCTCTCTGTCATTCATGGCTGACCTTACAGACTTTGGGAGGCTCATCATTCTAACACTTGAGCCAGAAAATCAGTACCCAAGGCAAATCATCAGGATTTCTCGGATTTTCCCCTGAAGTCCTGTTGCTGTTCTCCAGTAGCCTGTCATTGCTTCTTCAGTATAGAATCCGAGCCGTTGGTTGGTGCTAGTAAACAGCAGTAATCCTAACAAGTTTCCCCTGGGCTCCCATTTTATCCATGGCTCAGTAATGGCCTCTTATTGTGGATGTCTGCGGGGGGGGTCTTATTGGTTTGAGGTAGATTCAGGAATGATGAGACTAAACATGATTTGGAGCTTTGCTTTCCTATTTAAGGTCCTGTCTAGTTATTGGTAATTTTTGGTCCAGGGGTTTAGCTGGTTGACGTTTGTTGGTGATTGAGCCTCATTATAGGAGAGTTAATTCATTAAAATGTTAACTTTCGAATCCATGTTTGCTTTAGTCATATATTTTGACTATCCATCTTGGACTAAATTGATTTAAAGCATTATAACAGAACAGTTTACACAGAGGAAATGAAACGACGGTGTACATTGGACCCCTGTATATTTACACAATATTCACCTAATTATGCCTTTTTAAAATTATTATTATTCCATCTTCTCAGCAAGTTTACCTGAACACAATGGTACTTGTCACCCTATTGTAGTGCTGAGCGGTTTGACCAAAAATTTATATCACGTTTTATGATTGTTTTTTTAATTTTTTTTTATTTTAATGCGTACAGTTGTTCAATGCATTTTCTACTGGTTTAGAGAGGAATTACTGCAGTAAGTTGACTTAAGATGGTCTACTTGACTGTCATTAGTGAATATCGTAAAATATTTCCACACTAGTAATACAGGTTTGCATGGCCCCAGGAAGTGATGCTGCTGTTTACAAATAAGAGCCATTCATGATTCTAATGAAGTTAGGAATCAGAATTCAAAGACAATTGCAGTCAAAATACAGAACTTTTATTTTTATTCTTAACACAATTAGAACAACTTGGAACACTTTTGCTAGTTCAAGTACAAGCCCAGGAACATTACATGCATTCAAGTAAATATAAAAAGAAATCTTGTCTTGCATTGCTTTTCAGGTCTATAAAGAAATGGTAAAACAAAATTATGAAACTTGCATTAATTATTCCTTTAAAAGTATTGCTTCAAAACCAGAACAAACATATAAAATAAACATAAAGTGCAACTTGGCTCACAGGATTATCCAGTATAATGGAAACAATAAATCACACATTTACACATTTTTTGCCAGGAAAACCAGACGATCCACAGCATCTGGTTTGAGTGCGGCTCTGTAGCAAGTGACAATGTTGCCACCAGTGCTGAATACTGTCTCAGATGGAGAACTGGTGGCAGGGATGCATAAATACTGCTGAGCTAGCTTGGCAATGCGAGGGAAATTTGTCTTATGGCATCTCCACCAGTCTAAAGGGTCTGTATCACTGTCAACCTCTGTGGTCTGTAAATAGACTGTCTGCTCCATTTTGATGCTTTCCTCTTCTCGCAGTGTGAGTGTGCTGCTGCTGCTGGCCAAAGTCTTTTTCCTTTTTTCCTCAGGAGGAGGAACAGGCTCTGCTTCTGCTGCTTCTGTCCTGTTGAGCCTTCATTAGTTGCACTATCTCTTCATCTGCTCTGGATAGAACCCGCTCCACCTTTTCTTTATACTTGGTTCTAATCCGTGGATCAAGAAGAGACGCAATGTCAAGCAGGTCATGATCGGAATATTTCTCATTCAAGTAAGCTAGAATGTTTCTCTTCACATTCTTCATCAGCTGAGTATCACTCTCTTCCTCAGCAAGAATGGATGTGTTGAAGAGACTGAGCACTGGCTTGAGGTAGGAGACATTGACATATTGCTCTCCTGACAAGGCATCTGTGAAATCCTGGAGTGGGCTCAACAGCTTGTAGACGGCCTCTAGAACATCCACATCTTGCCAGCTAAGGACCAAGTGCCTTGATCTCTTGTCGGCTTTTAGAACCTAACTAATGGCCCTCTCTTGCCCCAGTACTCTTTTAATCATCATTTGATGTGATCCCCACCTTGTAGGCATCTTAGTTGTGAGCACATGCTTTGGAAGACCCAGATCGTTCTGAACAATGGCCCGGTCCCTCCTTTTCTTCCAAGAGTATGAGAAGGGTGATACAATTCTTCTGCAGACACCTACTGCACGTTGTATGCGGTCATCTTTCATACCTCTCTGTAAAAATGACAAATAAATAATTATATATCAGTTCACTTTTCCTAATGTTAATTAAAACATTGATTTTACTTTAGCCCCAAACCAAATGAATGAGTACAATAAACTCAATAATAAAAATGATAATAATAATTGTATAATAATAGTATAACACTGATGATGATAATGATAATGATGATAATATATAATGATGGTGATAATAATAATTATGATTTTATCATCATCATCATTCTATTATAATCATTATTATTGTTACAATTGTAATCATTATGATTATATATTTTTTAATCTTAATATAATTTTAAAGCTATATCAATCAAATATAACTTAGTTCACTATTAAAATAATAACTATTGCTTACTTATGGCTTGATGAAGCCTGTGACCAAAGCTCATTAGTCTTCTCCAGTTGTTCAGTTCGATAGCCTTCTTGATGTTGGCTCCACTGTCTGTAGTGATAGCCACTAGCTTCAATTCAGTTTATTTATATAGCGCCGTTTCACAACAGATGTCATCTCAAGGCACTTTACAAGAAGAGTTATTACAATACAATGTTTAATGTAGAAATTAGAGAACCACAGAAGATAGCGTCGTGTAATTCTCAGCAATCCCTCATACTGAGCAAGCATGCAGCGACAGTGGAAAGGAAAAACTCCCCTTTAACAGGAAAAATCTCCGGCAGAACCAGGCTCAGCACAAGCGGTCATCTGCCGAGACCGTCTGTGGTTTGGAGAATACAGAACAGAGACACAGAAAGAGCAACAGAACTGATGCAGAAGTTTGTTGCAGGACGTGGAGAATTTTCCGTCACTGCAATGCCATCTTAGTCAGGGTCGTCAAGCAGGGTGGGTCAGGAGCACCTACTGTAAGAAGAGACTAAGAGAAAACAGGTTAGCGCTTGAATTGACAGCACATCATGTAGTTGGGGAGAAGTAGGAGAGAAAGTAGGAACAGACCCTAATAATGTCCTCCAACAGCCTAAAGCAGCATAGCTACTAACATTAACCTGTCTCCTAGCTACTAGGAGACCTAGCTACTAACACTCTCTACCTGGCTTACATTAATCTATCTCTACGTAGCTACTCTACCTCTTCATATCCCTTCCTAGCTTTTGACACTCTACCTGACTACTAACATTAACCTGTCTCTTCCTCTACCTTCTAACTGTTTGATCTCTAACTGTAAGCTTTGTCAAAGAGGAAAGTTTTAAGCCTAGTTTTAAAGATATACAAATTGTCTGCTTCACGAACCAACCCTGGGAGCTGGTTCCATAGGAGGGGAGCCTGATAGCTGAAAGATCTGCCACCCATTCTACTTTTAGAAATCCTAGGAACTACCAGTAAACCTGCAGTCTGAGAGCGAAGGGCTCTGTTAGGAACATATGGAACAATCAGGTCTCTTATATATGATGGAGCTAGATTATTAAGAGCTTCTGCTCTGAAAGTCCCCAGGAATCAAATGCCTCTTTCAGGCCTGCTGCCAGTAACTCTCCAGTATGGTCATCAGGAAAGTAGCTTGTTTGCAAACAATGATTTTGCAACACCCATTCGTCACTTATAAAGTGAACTGTAAGGCTAAGGTAAGGCTCCATAGTGCGACTGGACCACATATCAGTCGTTGCTGCGAAGTGCAGGATGGTCGCGAGGTCTGTTTCCATCTTAGCTCTGTGCTTCTGGTACAAGTTGGGGATAGCAACTTGGCTAAAATACTTTCTGCTCGGCATTTTATACCTGGGATCCAGCGTCTTGATAATCTGCTTGAAGCCTTCCTTTTCGACTGTATTAAGCGGGACCATGTCTTTGGCTATGTGGTGAGTGATGGAATTTGTAATCTCGATCCATCGTTTGCTTCTTCTGTCGTAGTAAGTCCCTTTAGCAAACGCGTCTTTAAGTGACATTTGGCTCGACTTTTCTTTAGCTTTCCCCGTGTTACCTGCTGATGTGGAGGGAGCTGAGTGCGCGGCTGACTTTAATTTAATACATTCTTGATAATCCAAGACGTATTTGCGGCTAAGGAGCAAACTGCTCGTGTTGCCACCTTTGGCAAGAATTTTAGCCCGACAGCACTTAGATAAAATGGTTGTTTGGTCGACGTCGGATTTTTGGAAACCAAAAAAACTCCAAACAGACCCGTCTCCTCTTTTTAGTACAAGTTCTTGTGTGTCATGTTTTCCTAATTCTTTAGCAGCATCCATCGTCCATGTAACGTAACAGAGCACTGCTGTTTGTTTACCCCGACTCCTCGCTGCTTAGAAGTGCAACATTGTAAAGGGTCCGTCTGAAACAGTGTTGCGCAGCGCAGCATAACGTTTCGAACGTTGTGTAATTTAATACCCCGGAATGGCGGTTTATTAAAAATCATAATTGTAACTATAATATAAACCGGTTTTCGGTTTGAACTGGTTTACCGCCCAGCACTACCCTATTGGTTGGCATTTGCAAAGCAGCCAATCCAGGAGCACTATGCATTTTGTTCATCGCTGATTGGCTGTACTTCAAGGGACGAAGTATGGGGAAGTATGACGAAGAGATGTTTTGAGTGAGATATGATTTTCTTAATTGATCCTGCATTCAGTCTCTGATTGAGCTGTTCAAAATCTGTCCGGCTTTCTACGTCAAAAGCCGGAATATTGGAACAACCACACCTCCTCAGAGCTGCCTCCACCCACCAGGTGATTGCTGTCTCCACCCACCAGGTACAGCATTAAACAACAGTTTCCGATTGGAAAGCACTTGTTCAGATTAAGAAACACCATAAAAAAAAAACTGAAACGGCACTTTGTGATAGTAGGAAGAGACGCCATGAAAACTTAGCACCCCCTGCTGTCCTGGTCGAGCAAAACAATAGAGAATGGAGTGGAAGAGCGGAGTACTATAAACGGAATAATGTTTCCGTCAATATGTCTGAGTGCAAATTTGCGGTCGGAGAAGCATAAACTAGGCTTTAGACTGTATCTGAGAGTTGTGAAGTACTACAACAGAGCTCGAGTGTATGCGCATAAATAATGAGTACATTACTATTGACATAATGGCTTTGAGTTTATATAATTAAGTTCATAAGTTTTCAGAGGAATTTTTTTCTACGCTTTTCCATCCGCTTCGGCTGTCCCCCCGTCAGGGGAATACACCATATATATGTATAATATAATATGTATAATTATGCATGTTGGTTCACTGTATAGCTTCAGTACATTTCATAGTGAGTTACCGCTGCATTAAAATTATTCAGTTATACAGCGGATGTAGCTGCGTGAAGAGTAGTGCTCTTCACAATAAGAGCATTAACTATGATAAATGAGTTTTATGTTGATGATAAATGTGTATAGCTCGACAGCCCTAATATTTAGTTATTTATAGTTAATATATTTTCATATTGAGTGCTGTGCTTTTCTTATTTTAAGACTTTATTTAAAGTTTTAAACGTTATTGGTAACTGTTTTCTGTGTGCACTTTTAAAACCACTAAGTTTAAACATTTGCTTTTAAACTTTTCTAGTGAAATTGTTAAACACTTAAGTATTGCTTAAATGTCATTTTTGCACTATACATTAAGGTAGCTAAGTATGTTTTTTATTGCATCTACTTGTTTAATAAATTGCTGTTTTTAAGGCACGTTAGTATGGAAATACAGTATCAAAGTTTTTTACATTTTATTTTATTACTGAATTGAGTTTGAAATTTTAGTATCATGACATTAGTCTGAGTTTACTTCCTATTTTAAAATGGAAGATATTATTGTATATGCCAGGAAATAAAAAAATATTGAACATCAACGACCCTTGCTATGCCCCTGGGATACTTTTTAAAGCTCTAGAAGCTGTTGGAGTGGACCTTTTACCGGAGCTGAGATACCCAGACATACAGTTTCCTGATCAACTTTCCCTCTTCCTATTCTGACGTAGGGGTGGGTGAAATGGCAAAAATAGAATATCACGATTTTTCAATTATATTATCACGAGTATATTATCACGATTTCATTTTTTTTGGTTCACGATTTTTTTTAAATTATGACTTAAATGAAAACTTAAATCACACTTAAAAGAATAGAAACATTAAATAAATAAATTCATTCCAATTAGGGATAACCAGCACAGGGCTAAAATACTTATATGGCTATCTCACAACAGATATTATAGAAATGCACTGAAAGTTCTGAATGAAAAAAAAAAATATATATATATATATACACAGTGCTCTGCATAAATGAGTACACCCCCTTTAAAAATTATTGATTTAATCAGTAGCTCAATGAACAAAAGAAGAATTTCCAAACTTTCCACAAGGCCGAGTTTTATTAAACACTTATTTGACTCCATAACATGAAATTAAGGTTAATAATCTAATTTAGATCACAAAATCTTCGTTTTACTCAAATTGGTTGAAGCAAAAATGAATACACCCTGCAACATAAACTACTACATCTAGTATTTTTTATGAGCACCATGATTTTTAAGGACAGAACCAAGTTTTCTAAACAATCTAGCCAACATCTATCTTTTTCCATTCTTCAAGAATAACCTATTTCAGAGCCTGGATGCTGGATGGAGAGGGATTCTCAACTTGTGCCTTCAGAATTCCCCACAGGTGTTCGATTGGGTTCAGATCAGGAGACAAACTTGTCCATTCAATCACCTTCACCCTGTTCTGCTTCCGAAATGCAACAGTAGCTTTAGATGTGTGTTTTTGGATCATTGTCGTGTTGGAAAAGTGATGGCAGCTTCTTCTCCTTCGGTATAGAGCAGATACCATCAATGAAATGCAGCAGCACTCATGCAGGCCCACATACTGACACTGCCACCACCATGTTTCACTGTAGGCACCATGCATTTTTCTTTGAAATCCTCACCTTTACGACACCATACAGTTTTTAAACCATTAGTTCAAAAAACAGTGATCTTGGTCTCATCACTCCAGAGTATAGAGTCCCAGTAGTCTTCATTTTTTCAGCATGGGCCCTTGCAAATTCTAGGCGTGCTTTCTGGGCTTTAGGAGAGGGTTCCTTCATGGATGATACCCAGCATGCCATTCCTCTGCAGTGTGCGCCGTATCTCATCAGAAGACGCTCCTATCGACATGTTAACTTCTGTGGATGTCCTAGACAGCCTTGTAAGATGGTTGTACTTCCATCTTTCTCTTTTTTCTTTTCTTTTTTTTTCTTTCTTTTTTTTAAACGTGTCCTGTCTAGCAGTTTGCTACTCAGAATTTGAGTCTGAGTACCAAGTACCAGCCCAACAGATGTACTTTCCCAAGCAGAGTATTAATACTCCACTTGATGTATATGTATGAAAAATCTTTATTAGTGATTACTGAGGGTTCAATTTCCTAAAGTCATGGACACGAAACCGAGACAAGAAGGAAGAAGGTGAAGAAGAGAAACAGGACCAGCAGAAGGGCGAACCGACGACACAAGACAGGGAGGCAAACAAAGAACACAAGAAAACATCCCAGTCCTCCGCCTCTGCCGGATGTTAGCAGTTCTAATTATTCTTAAATCCATCCAAACATTCTTAATATTCACTGCAACTCTCTGTGCATTCACGTACATACGTGTTATGGTGGTGTTTGGAAGGAAAAAGGCAGCTGGACAACTGGTAGCGCGGATAGTTTGCCGTCTGTGTCGTAGGGACTGAGTTAAATGATCATTTTTTCCAGCGTTTGCTGAATTAAGAAGAAGAAGAAGCACTAGCCAGCGCTGCTGCAGTCTGCTTTATAGCTGCCAGCTGGCTCTCACTCTGTTCTTTGTGATGTTTTCTCTTGAAGTGATTTAAGTTTATGCGATCACTTGCCTTGACGCTCTCCGTGCAAACTTTGAAAATTATGTTTGCTCTTTTTCGTCTGGTTAAAAACCAAACTAATTCCATACAATGGATGAGGACTTTCTCTTCGGAACGAAACCCTTTTCACGCTCTCAGTCGCAGCAATGCCATGCTTGTTTACAGGTTGTACACATGCAAAGAGGGGGGGGGGGTGATTCGCTTAGTGCAGGGAGAGAGCGGAGGCTTCTCTCCGCACACAGAGGAAGAAATACAGCAGCAGAACTGTGAATCGGGATAAAACGATGACAGATCGTCAGACGTGTAGAACGCTTCACGGTCTTAAGTCGTCATATCGCACGCCCCTAGTGCCCCCCAGCAGCTGCATAAAGAGCCCTTAGCATCAGCCCCCCACCACCATGCTTGGCAGGTGCAATCAAGGGTTTCTGCTAATATGTTGCTCATTTGGTTCTTTAAAACCGTGTCGGAACATTGTTCCACAATTGCTCTACTTCATTCAGACGCAGCATTGCTGACGTCGTCATGCTGCTGCTGTAGGTTTTGGGAAAAGCGGCCACTCTGTTCGCCTTTTCTTCAGTCATGAACACCAAAAGTTAGACCGACCAACAGAGGCCTGCATAGTTAGCAGAAATACTCATCCGTCTTCCCAGACTGATGGGATCAACAGTGGCTTCTCTAAAGTCACTGCTGATTTCTTCCCAGCTCATTTTTGTTTTCCCAGCTGGATGATGCAGAACAGTAAACTGGTGGAGGTGTTGGTCCTGCTGGAGCTCCAGCTGGAGCGGGAGGTGCTGCTGTCACAGTGCTAGTCCCACATAGAGCCGCAGTGATTTAGCCTAAAACACAACAAAGAAAATGAATGCTCAGAAGGGGAAGAAAGGCTGGGTGTCGGGTTAAAGTCAGGAGGTTCCAGAGCTGCTGCTCTCCTGGTTTACTTCACTTATCTTTTAGTCGGGGTCAAAGGTCACGGGTGAGAGCCTGTAGCCGTCAGCCATAGCCTAACGGGGGCTGCTGTCAGTCTGATTTGGGGGGGGTCAGACTCTGTTCTGGGTCCATCTCCACCCCTAAAGTCTCTGGTCATCAGAACCATCAGCACAGAGTTCTTATCTGCAGTCCAGGTTATTTCATCAGAAGTTTTGTCTCTGCCTGCTCATGGATGGGGGGTCGGGTGCGAACACCATTTTATCTCATCTAAGGCTCACTGTGAATGTTTCCTTAAGGTTCCCAGCATGCCGTTTCCCTCCGTTCCTCAGCGGTTCCTCAGTCTTCATATCTCTCTGATACATTCAGTCACAGTACATCAGCACGTGTATGCAGGCTGGATTTTATGTGACCCACCAGCAGACAGAAGTCTGTTATGAAGGAAAACAACTGGAACAAATCTGAAAAGTGTGGCATGCATTCGGACACGCCTTCCATCGTGGCTGGAATCGTTGCATTTGATGCATCAGATCCACAATCATCTTCTCTCTTTTGCTTCTCATGTAGTGCTAGAGATTTCCATGGCGATGCTAATGGATTCTTGGCTTCTTTGGGAGTGGTGAACATACTTTCCAAACCAAGGGAGTCGTGAGTTAGTCGTTGTTTAAGCTTTAGAGGAAATACTCTGTAACTTATTTGCCCTCTGTCGTAACGTCGCTGTAATAAAACCAAATCTCCATGTAGCGCATCTGAAGAGGCTAGTGTGCAGCAAAACGCATCAAACTAACAGTGTTGGTTTCTAAACAGTCAGTAAATGGACTGAACTTATAAAGCGCTTTTCTAGTCATACTGACCGCTCAAAGCGGCAAATGTTGAGCAACAAACTACAGTAGTAGCATTTTAAAATGTATTAATATTATGTTATTACTATTTGGTAGCGTGTGACCTAATGCCGTAAAAACAAACTTCATCAGTACTTCCAAGAGCCATCCTGGGAGACAAAAGTTTGTATAGTGTGGTTTTCAGCAGCGACTGCTCCAGTAATGAACATGATAAATGCTGCTGTGACACCAAAAAGTTGCTAATACCAAACCAACCAACTACATCTTCACGTGACAATAGTAAGACAGCAGAAACATTCTTATAAACAACACTCTACAATCATTATTTCTATAGATGCTTCTACCTTTCAGTGTCTGTGATTCGTTCATGTTGAATACACTGAGGCTGCTAGATGTTATATGTGGTAATAATCTGTAGAGGTCTCCCTCTCCTCACAGTATCTGCCGTTCCAGTGGCCTCTCCTAGATATTCCAGGAAGAGCAGCAATCAGAGACTCAGCTACTCCAACACACCTGGTGAGATCGGACACACACACACACACACACACACACACACACACACAACATCCTGGATCTATGAGGAAAAACTTTCTTTAGACGGAAATATTTCTCCTGTGGGTAAAAGAAACGTTGTATGCTGATGTGGAACCAAACTTAATGTAAGGCACACAGAGCAAACGGCAGGTGTTCAGTTACAGCAGCAGTGGCGAGTAAAAACATCATTGCTGTTCTTCCTTTCTGCCTGTAGAGGGCAGTGTAGCTCCTGACAGTTCCTGTTTATTTACCAGTAAAGAGTGACAAATGAAACCAGTAATGTATTATAATGTTTCATTTTTATACAAACCATTTAACATCCTGCTGTAGATCTCTGCTCGTTTCTCCTCTAATCTCTGCTAATGTTTGTTCCGATTTTTGCAGCAGCAGGAAGTTATGAAATAAAAATTGTCCCACATAAAGCAGTGCTGCTTAAACCTCGGCCCTATTCATCATAGCCGTTTTAGACCACAGTTTACACCAGATTTTTGTTTGAAAAAGGTTAACTAGCTTTTGTACCCTTTTTATAGTTTATTGTTTATTATTTTGCCAAAACGAAAAGATCAACCCTGAAGTTACAGAAAGTCAATATTGGCTTCTTTTTTTCTAGCTGTAAAAAAGTTTCAATGAAGTTATTTGGACCAGTTTGGTACTTGGTGCTTCATTCTGACTCAGTGTGGTTTTAGAAAGGTTGTCATCAGTGATTCACACAATGTTTCACTGCTTCAACAATCCTTTCAGATTGCATGCTAAACAGATCCTCCTTTATTTCTTATTCTTTACTTTAGTCCCAGCAGCACCATAAAAACCACTCGTATTTATTTCCTTCTCTTTTTATCCCTTCACGTTTTCATCATGTCTACATGCTGTAACCATGGTGTATCCAATGATCCATGACAGCCAGCAACCCCCCCCCCCCCGACTCAATTCTTGCATCTTGTCTCTTCATCAAAATAAATATTTCCTACATCAACACTGTCTCAATAATAGAATTGCTGTTTCCTGTGTTGTGTGGAAGTAATCTAAAGGTTTGTTTTATTGAGGTTGTTTTACCTTTTTGCTTTCATCGGTCCACATGATCATGCATCATTGATGTTTCTGAACAGTTTGCTGTATGTTGAGTGTTCTCTGTCTCGTCCCCAGTCTAACGGCGTCCCTGTGGTGCAGCACCCCCACATTCATCCTCTGCTGTCTTACAGTCCTGAGGCTTTCTCCCCGCAGAGGGCATCGCCTGGCTTCTCTCCTGAGCCAGGTAAGCAGCCTGGTAAGCAGCCAGGTAAGCAGCCTGGTAAGCAGCCTGGTAAGCAGCTGCACCAGATTGGTCCTCCTCTCTGACTTTGTGCTTCTGCTTGTGCAGCAGGGATGTCGAGAAGCCCTCACACCGCCTGTTACCCAGTGTCTCCAGGAGGCATGACTCCTATCCCTCATCCTCTGGGATGGCTGTGAGTAAACACACACAGCGCCACCTGCAGGCATGCTCACTCTGTCAGTGTTGTTGACCGTTTTAGCATCTTTATATTAGAGAATAGCACCATATAGTTTACCAATATAATGAAATTCTTTGCGTTGTTAGAATTCAAATGTATGGCACCAACAATAAACTAAATACAGGATGATGTTTAGCTTTGCTGTTATATGCTGAACGTTTAGCTCTCTCTTGCTGTCTCACAGCCTGAATGAACCTCAGGCATTTAGTAGAAACTATAAACTCCTGCTGGATTAGATGATCAGAAACACTGGCTGGCCTTTTTCCATCACTACCTATATTTGATTCAACTTGCATTACGCTACCACGTCATCGTTGGAGGCCAACCGATATATCATCGGGCCCATATATTAAATTTTTTCTATATCGGCCATCAGTGAATTTGTTTTAAAAAGCTGATATAAAAAAAAAAAAAAAAAAAAGCTAAGGACCTGTGTGGCCAGCTGCAGCCACTACTTGACTGAAAGGACACACACACACATACTCTGAACCACCGTGAGCCAGCCCACTCATATTTTATTCTTAAATTTGGTCTTTAATCTCTTACTGCACTATGTATATATTAGATATTATTATTTACTACCATGTGGTATTCGGCTTTACTTAGTGGGAACTTTCTTTGATACTTTAAGTCCAGATTCTACCTTAACCAGCTGTTTGCACCATTATCCTGGTTACAGTTTGAATGTATTTTATGTTGTATATACAGAAAGAAACTTGAATCAGTTTTTTTTTCTATTCTTCTGAAACAATTTGCACTCAGATGACCATTTTCATCTTTTTTTATAATGTCTTTTATTTGAAGTTCTAGTCTCTAGTCCTCGTCATTGCATGATGATAAAGCTCCTTAAACACAGTGACTCCGAGCCGTCGGATGGAATAGTTTCTACTGGTCTCGACAAACCTGTCAGGCGTGGTGACATTCCCCAGCAGAGTGTGTTCCTGCAGGGCGACACGTTCACCTGCTGCTACGCTGATCTGACTCCCAGCCGTCTGCATGTGTGTTTCTATCTGCAGGCCAGGCCAGCCCATGTATCCAATCACAGGGGGGTTCTCACCTGCAGCTCTAGCCATGAATGCCTCCATGTCAGGGTATGAACTGAAAACACAAACCTGAATGATTCCTGTTTTATCTGCCCTCCTTCTGTTTCTGTTTTAGGCTCGTCTTAGATAAATCATTTCCAAAGTCAGATTTCCACCAGTGGCCCATTTCATACATTTTAACAGAGGTTTCTGTCACTGAATGGACCCAGTTTATCTAGTGCCTTAGAATTCCACGAGATCTGATCCAGCTCTGTAACTTTATGTTGTAGTGCCTCTAGTCTGCCACTAGAGGCCAGTCACCGTACAAGTTTATACAGTACAGCTTTTCTGCCTACAGTGATCCAAAATGTTGGCATAAATAATAGAAATAAGCAGAGTAAAAATCGTTCAAATCTTTTAACAAAACGAGCATAAAGCAAATGTCAGTTATCCACTAGTAGAGCCATTACTACACTAATATTTTGCTTATAAAAACGTATATTTCTGTCTTCTGGACTGAATCTTTGTGGTTTTAGTGTTCAACAGAATAAAACCAGTCTGATTGGTTCAGAGATATCAATATTTAAACTTTCACTGATGTCCAACAGGCACCACCTGCAGTATTTAATATTAACACAATGTGTCATACAGGTATGCTTAATAATATTAGGAAGTAAACCTTTATTTGTATGGCACCTCCAAAGATTAAAAATATCAGTAAGTTAAGGCAGAGTTCAAAAGATTTTAGCTGACTTTTAAGGAAGCCGGTGAGTCGGCTGATCTGTGACAGAGGAAGAGAGTTCCAGAGTCATGGAGCCAATCGGTCCTTTAGATTTTAGTTTTGGACCAAAGACCATGAGCAGCTTTGACCACAGGAGCTCAGTGACCTGATGGACATGTGGTGGACTGTCCATGCAGAGCTCTCTATATCAAACGGCACATTTATTCTCTTTGCACCAGATGGGATCAAAAAAAGAACATTCCCACTGACAACTAATGAATTTCTTCAGATCCACTCAAAGTCAACAATATTAATATACTCTCATGTCATTTATGCGCACATAGATACAACCTGGATCGTGTGTAACTAATCTAACATTAGCATTAGCTACATGCTAATTCAGACAGTGGTAATTTGTCATGTTGGAGTCAGAGTCAACGAGTCCTGACCCTGCAGATCCAAGTCGTTTGTGTGCTGCTCCAGTCAAGTCACATGTGGACAGAGTCATCCAGGCGCTGCCTGCTTTAGAATTCAGCTCTAAGTTTTAGTTGATGTTTTATTCAATAAAATACTCTACAGGCGACACCAAAGGAAAGGATTTAATTTCCCACGATGATGATGATGATGATGATGTGTAACACTTAGTGGTGCTCAGGGTTTGATGGGACATTGTGAATGCTTCCTTGCAGTCTGATGTCCACTAGTTTCTCTCAGCGTTTGGTCCCGACCTCCCAGTCGTCTGTTCCTCACTCGGCCATCGTTTCTGCAGCAGTGAAGCAGGAGCCTGGATGCAGCAGCAGCCAACAGCCTGGGTAACGACAAGCACATGTTGATTTGATACTCTGTGCATCTGCAGACGTTGGTGCTGTTGTCTTCACCAGAGGCTGAGTTACAGCGCCACCTAGTGGTCCTCTGATGGTCTCCCACTGTGTTCCCCTGCAGAAAATCCTCTTCCAGTTCTGAGCACGACAGGGAAGAAGAGAGGAAGCCCCACATCAAGAAGCCACTCAACGCTTTCATGCTCTACATGAGAGAAGAGCGGCCTAAAGTTGTGGCTCAGTGCAAAGTGAAAGAGAGCGCCACCATCAACCAGATCCTGGGCCAACGGGTCGGTCATTCTACCAGATAAAGTTTCTTACTGTAGATCATCCAGAGCAAAAAAACACCTTTAGCTATTCTGTACAGTGTGTGCGCTAATGAAGTCTCTGTTATCTGTCCACAGTGGCATTCTCTGTCTAAAGAGGAACAAGCCAGATATTATGATCTGGCCCGTAAAGAGAGGCTCCTCCACTCTAAGCTGTACCCCAACTGGTCAGCCAGAGACAACTATGTGAGTTCACTGCCGGTTTACCGCCGAGCTGCTCTCCATCACCTTGTGTTGGCTTACATAATCATCTCATCCATGTCTGTGTAGGGGAAGAAGAAGAAGAGGAAGAGGGTGAAGAGTGACACTCAGATTGAAGGTGAGTTCACTCAGTGCAGTAGGGCTGCAGCTATCGATTCTTTTTGTAATCTATTAATCTAACCCTTTATCGATTCGATTAATCCGATTCTTTTTTACGTTTTTAAATAACCAAAACAAATCATGCATAACAAAAATGTTGCCATTTTGTTGTTGTCTCTCAAACAACAGAGAACTCCATTTGGCTCAAAATCTAAACCCATTTACAGTAGTTATTTGACAAAAAAACAATCAAGAATAATGTAATAATGTAAGTTAATAAACTAAACAGTAAATGGTAAATGGACTGAACTTGTGTGTGCTTTTTAAGGAGAAGCGGGCAGCCAATACAGAGTTTGGCTTGTGTTTTTATCTCCCGCAAAAGATGAATTTGACCTTAATTTTACCGTTAAGAAGACCGATGAGGCTGAAGCTTATCGGTCCGGGTGGACCCGGGGCTAATTTAATACCTGGTTTTGGTACCCATCCCTAATCACAAGCTTTAGCATCTCACAGAGCTCTGGATGAGTTACATAGATCCATGACTCGGGTGGGAAACTTGTTGAGAGAACAACTGTTAGTTGAGAACTCCAGATATCTGGTCTTTATGGAACATTGCTCGAGGAAAGCCAGGAGAAGAAGTGTGTGCATGTTTGGTCCAGGACAGTAAGAACCGCTGCTGGACGCTTGGTGGACACTGGACTAACTCTGTCCTGTTGCTGATCTCTGTGCTGACATGTTTTTTGTTCTACAGTCGCTGCAGCTGCAGACGGCTTCCCGCCGCAGCTAAAGAGATCTCGAGAGGAGACGCCACACACACACACTCCACTGACACATGCTTCACACACTCCACTGACACATGCTTCACACACACGGCCTCAGCTGACACACCCACACACCGTGTCCCATCTCACTCACACCCACCTGTCTCAAGCCAGCCCCGCCTCCTCCTTGGACTCTCCAGCAACCCCCACCACGGCGCTGGCGTCGCCCGCCGGCCCAGCCGCCACACACACCGAGCACACACACTCGTCCTACAGCCACAGCGGACACAGCTCCCCCTACGGGGAGCAGCTGCAGCCGCTGTCCCTCACCACCAAGCCCCAGCGCCCCGCCCACCCTGTGGGCCGCAACAACGTCACTCCAGGGCCCTCCACGCCCTCCTCCACAGACACACCCTCCTCCTCACCCCCCACAGCCTCCTGCAGGAGATCCCCACTGCCTCCTCCCCTGGCCTCTCACCCTTTCCTCCTCCCACCTCCTACCTCCTCTCACCGATGAGGTGCCAGCCTTCTGGACCTGAACAGCCAATCAGCTTTGAGGAGCTGAAGCCCAACATGAAATGTGCCTCTTTCACAGTGCTGTAAATAAGCTTCTTTTTGTAAAACCTTTTTATAGACCTATCATATTTTATACCAGGATGAAAAAGGACATATTTGGTCAATATTTGACTGCATCTGAAAACTGTATTTTTGACAATAACACTTTTTCTACTTTATTAAGAGGAAACCATTTGTTGTAAGTGAGCGTGAGGTGTGGCACGAGTTTGTTTCAGAAAAGCTTTTTTTCCACTTAGTTCTTCATATAAAGTTTGGTTTCTGGTTCCTTGAGTTAATAAATTCACACTGAGTACCAACAGGCTCTCATTATTCTGGAGTTCAGCAGATAAAAATCATCTTGATAATCCAAGGCAACTAAAACAGCGATGGCATTTCCTGTTTTTAGGCAGCAAACTCTGGACTGGTCACCAGTCTACCTCAGGGAAACATGGAGACTCAGGAAGAGGATTGGGGTCAAAACAGGATCAATAGTTACCCCAAGGTTACTCACTGATGGCTTAAAACATGGAGCAAGTGGGCCAAGGCTCTGTTATCCTAGGGAAGAATGTCAGGTGTCCGATGACTGAAGGTTTTAATCATCAAATTAAAGAAAATTATCCTTTTTCCAACTGTTGATAGTTTCGCAACACCTAAACAAAATCGGAACCCTTTGATGCACCCTGAGCTCTAAAAGGAAAAAAGCTGGATATCCTCAGCATAACGGTGATATGAAATTTAATGAGCCTAAGATATGGAAGGAAAAAAAGTTATGAAAGCCCAAAAACGGAGCCTGATGGAAGTAGAGAGTAGAGAAGTGGAGTGAACTTTAACAGCAGACCAAAATTTTTTCCAGATAAGAGGGAAACCATTTCAAGGCGGAACCTGAAACCCCAGTCCGATAATCCAACCAGTGCAGCATATGTAAATATCAACTTTCTGATAGGAGCAAACTATTATTTCCACTCTGATATATCTGGAACATGGGCCTGGTTTTTGCCAGGAGAATGTAGCAAATACTAAAGCCTATGGTGGTCATTTATCCATAATCACCTCAAAACCTCACGGAAAAGTTAAGCAAAGGAGGTGACACTGTCACAGGGCTGGCTGAAATCATATTTAATCATCTGGATTGTGATGTTTGTCAAGTTAATGTGTGAAGACCTGGTACTTTTGGAAACATGGTGTTGCCATTTTGACATTTCAGAGCCCTCAGATGAGACCTCATCTGATCATAACCTCCTAGGATCATAAAAACCAGAGGTACCTCACATCAGGAAAACATCCAAGACTGATGAATGTTGTGACAAAGAAAATGTGTTAATTTCCTTCTGGTTGGGGGTCATGGCAAACAGCCTGCAGATAAGTCTATTCAGCCACTGAAATGAAACCTCCATTCCAACAAGGGATTATTAAGCTACATAGTTGTAGTTTATTCTTAAAGACATCTTAAACACATTAGGACATCTTTACCCTCTGAAACTGTTTGTGTAATGCTTAATATACTTATTGCAGTCCAGGCAGTACTTCATTATATGCATATTGAGTAGTGCAGTGTTGGAAGTAAAAAGATTCTGGTAAAAATTCTAAGAATTTTGGTTTAATTGTTTAACACATTCTGCCCAGTTTTACAGCTAAAATGGGAATAAAAAATCCAGACTGCCGCTTTAAGGCTTACTTCTGAAAATGTGAATGCATTTTTCTTCTGGTAAACCGTTACCCAATGTTAAAGGTTGAATATGGAACATTGGCACCGAAGCGACATTTAGTGTATTGAGGTTGTAGTTGTAATAGCAAATTCCAAGGAAACCACTTCCTTTTGTTTTGTTTACTTGATGTAGAGGTTGATGCTCTCATATCTAGGAACGTCGTATATACAAGACAACGCTGCGCCGCTGTTTGCTGGAAAACGTAAATATAAACACGGCAGTGGTCAGAAGAAGTTATCTTTTTTTAATAATTTTAGGTTAAATATAAGGTTTAAAGGAAAGGGTGCACTTTCATTCTGCACACCTCCAAACTCCCCATGGAAGTATAACTTCTTTAAAGAGATGGCTTTTAAGAAAATGTTAACATATTCAACCTTTAAGTCATTGAATAACAGGCATATAATTAAGATAACAGCTAAAACATAACATGTTTAATAAAACTGACCCATATCTATATTGAACTGGATGAAGACTGAATCACATTGTGATGATTGATTCTAACTCGTGAGAACTGGAATCAAGTAAAGTGATGATGCATTACATAGTAAAATGTCCATGCATCAGAGAACTAAATATAAGACTAAATATTTACTATGAAAGTTGAATATTTCCTTTTTTTAAAGATGAATCAAATGTTTTCTATTCATACCTCCTTTTGATGTTTTGCCTTAAATTTTCAGTGAATGTCTTATTTGGATAAATTTGCCCTGACATAAACTGTGAGCTGTAAGGTCTTACATAGACAGGTGTGTGCATTTCCCAATTATGTCAAATCAGTTTAATTAAACACTGGACTTTAATGAAGGGGCAGAACAATCTCAAGGAGGATAAAAAAATGGACAGCATGGGAGTTAAATATGATTTATTTATGAACAAGTGATATTTCAGTTTTTCTTTTACGTCGTGGCAGATTACCGCTTGTACTGAACCAGGTTCTGGTGAGGTTAAATTCATGTTAAAGGGGAGTTTTTCTCTCCACTGTTGCTACATGTTTGCTCAGTATGAGGGATTGCTGAGAAGTTGCTGTGGTTGGAGTCTGCATAATACCGGCACAACCTCACTTCGATAATTCACCGCATTCTGCTGGGATTCCTTACATAGGAAACTTAACTGATTGGAATGTTTGTATAATTGTATTGAAATGACTTTTGTTGTAAAATGCCCTGAGATGACATTTGTTGTGAATTGGCGCTATATAAATAAAAGTGAATTGAATTTTAATAGATTAGCAAACATTTCTGTTCTTTCCGTCAAGATGAGGGGTGCTTACATCAGGCATGTTGCTCCCGGCTCTTCAGTTTATTTGTGGCCCCACATAATATTTCACACAGGTGATCAGGCTTCAATGTAAATAAAGATAAAACAAACTGCAACAAATGGGGGGAAAAGAACAGAAAAGCAAGCAAGGGAGGGAGAGCGCTTTGCATTATTCATGACTGGTCAATCAAAGGTATTGAACAGTTCTGCATCAATACGAGTATCCAATTGTCAACAGATGACAGTAAAACACATTTCTGACAGACTTACATTGATTGACAATCCAGAGCTGGAGAAAGTTGTTTAATGCTGGAGCTGTTATTTATCTGAAACAATCTGAAATTCTAAAGAAAGACTTCTTGGATTTACTCCAGAAATTTAACAACCCCAAAATAGAGCTTCACTTATTTGGACCAATTCCAGCAACACCTTCAGACGAAGAATATAGCAGGATGAGATCATTCAACAGGTTTGTTAAAACAGTCTGTGCTGAAAGGTCAATTAGATTTCTAAATAATTTTAAGGTTTTCTGTGAAAAGAAACATCCGTTTACAAGAAACGAACGTAACATCAGTAAGAAAGGCAGAGGCTTTATCTTATGAACTTGTCTCATGTCAACTCACTGTTCTGTCCTCAAACTGTGATAAAGATGTTAGACTCCGCTCTCACAGTATCAGCTGAGACACACAGTGGACGCCAACCAGCTGGAACACACAGACCATGACGTGCTCGCACGCTTCAGTGATAAGCAGGGATGTGAGATCTTTAAGCCTTAAGGAGTACCTGGGCTTAGCCCAGACAAGATGTTATATAAAAACAAGTTTTACAATCAAAGACTATAGCATACATGGCAAGGCGCCTAAATGATCATTTCTTTCAAATGCATGCTTGTCAAAACAGTTTAATATGTCATCAAATATACATGTCAAATGCTAAATCGTGTTCTATCTGGTAATTTTACATAATTTTTAATTTCTAAATTGCTAAATGTTTTTTTTTAGTGATTCAGTTTTAATTTTCTGACTTTTATCATGGTTTCTTTATCACCAAATCATGTAAAGCACCTTGAATTGCCTTGTGTTGAAACTGTGCTATACAAATAAAATTGCCTTGCCTTTCCTAATAATAAAAGCAAGCTGACAATAAAACCAAATCAAGTTCAACAACAATTGAAGCATTCAGCCTTGCTGTCTCAAAAAGCAATTCTCAAATGTGGAAAACTATGCAGGAGGAACAGGAGTTAAATAAATAATCAGAGCTGTAATCGAAATACATATTTTGTAAAGAGCAAAGTAAATCCAATTTCATAGTCAACATTGCTATATTAGATTTTACCACATCACGTTTGTTATACTTACATTTTTTTTTTTGGACTTAACTGTATTTAAGAAGCTATTTTTGTTGCTTTTGTATTACTAATTTTTCATTCAGTTTCTTGGTCCAGGTGCTTACAAAGATACCTGGTTTGGCCTTGGCCTCTTGCTACAAAAAGGCCAAAGAGTTGCAACATTTTCTTTTTCCAAATGTTTCTATTATCCATTGATTTCTGTTAGTCTTAGAAATCTTACTAATCATATTATATCTTCTGGTTTAGCGCTGTGAAGTTTTCTGTGCATGTATATTTGTACAGAGCGGCTTCTTTTGGAGAGCGGAGGAGCTGTGTATCCACTGTAGCGACTGAATAAGCAAGTCATAGTATGGCAAGGGGTTAACATAGGACATGGACGTTAATGACTTAATGATGCATTAGCACACGCCTTATTTTTGCTACTGATTGCTTGCTATAACTGACTGTAACCTGACACCGAGTCAGTCAGCGGCAGCCCTGATCAGAGGAGACAACAGCCACCCTGTTCTGAGCAACTGAGAGAGGAGAGTGCCTGTCGGTGGTGAGTGACTGAAAACAAAATCGGCTAGTGACGCCACTTGTGATAAGCCCGCCAGAGACATATCAGCCGACCCAAAAACAGCGGCACCTAATGACCCTCGACAGGAACATAGGAATGGACTGGTGACCATTCTGGTCCTGTTAGATCTCAGTGCTGCCTTTGAAACTGTCAATCACAATATTCTCATAGAAAGGCTTCAAAGGGCTGATAGGCTGGTTTAAATCTTATTTGTCCAACAGATTTATTTTATTTATTTATTTGAAAGGGACATTGCACAACAAATGTGTAGTACAGACCAGAGATAGCTACAAGCTAATTTTCATCTGTAGTCCCTGGGCAGAGGCAAAGTAACAGCAGGTTTATACAGTGGCCAATACGCATTCTTACTCAAGTCCATTCACTATATAAAATACAGATAGAGCTCCAGCAAAAGGATCACTTCAACTAACATTCAGATGCAATATTTACACTTGCTATTACAGCTATCTACAGTTGATAAAAAAGATTTTACGTTCATACATTAACAACAATCCCCCGATTAACCCGTTTTTTGCTAATGATCACAAATCTGACTGTCTTTCAACCACTTCTTCAGGTCAAGTTTAAACTGATGTAAGGCACTACTCTCTCGAACAGTTAATGGCAACGAGTTCCACATCACTGCAGCTTTCACAGAGAAGCAATCATGTCCAAAGGGGGAGGATGTAAAGTTCACAGAACAGTCTCCACTGCAGGAAGCTCGCGTTGTTCTACGTCCTGCCTCGTCACAAGATTTCACAAACCTTCTCAGGGGCTGTTGGGCCAAATCATGAAGAATTTTAAATACTAAACTGACATTTGAAAACAAAAGGAAATTTTCAAATGTCAATAATTTATATTTCTTCACAATTTTACAGTAGTGGTACGAAACAGGTTTTTAATCTAATATTTTGAGTGCCTGTTTTACAGGCTTTGAAGCGGCTGTAACGCCGGTATTGGTTGATAACGACCAAGTTGTAATGCAATATGTAAGATGTGAAAATATCACATGCATATAAAGCTTGGCTGCAAATTAAATTTGACAGTTTTTATCAGTTTTGAAATGTGCTTCTTAAACGACAGTGTCCTGTCCAACACTACGCCTAAATACTTGACAGACTCTGCTTCGAGAATTCTTGTTCCTTTCAGTTTGTTCAGGTAAACGATGGATTTTCCTCAAGCTCAATAGTTACTTACGGAGTACCACAGGATTCGGTGCTTGGACCGATCCTTTTTACTATATATATGCTTCCTATTGTTAAAATCATTAGGCAGCATGGGATAAATTTCAATAGTTACACAGATGATCCACAGCTATATCTATCCATAAATCCTGATGAATCCAATCAGTTAGGTAGACTACAGGCATGTATGGAAGACATAAAAACTTGGATGACTCTAAACTTCTTGCTTCTAAATTCTGATAAAACAGAAGTTGTCGTCTTTGGACCAGAAGCCCTGAAAAAGAAACTACTTAGTCAACCCCTTCAACTAGACGGCATTAAATTAGCCTCCAGTAATAAAGCAAAGAAGCTGGGTGTTATTTTTGACCAAGATATGTCATTTCTCACGTTAAAGAAGTCTCTAGGATTTCCTTTTTTCACCTTAGGAATATTGCAAAAATTAGAACCATCCTGTCCAGGAATGATGCTGAAAAACTAGTCCATGCCTTTGTTACTTCAAGGCTGGATTACTGTAACTGTCTATTATCAGGTAGTCCACAGAATACAATTAAAAGTCTTCAGTTAGTTCAAAATGCTGCTGCTAGGATTCTGATGAATATTAAAAGAAGAGATCACATTTCCCCTGTTTTAGCTTCTCTTCACTGGCTCCCAGTAAAATCTAGAATAGAATTCAAGATCCTCCTTCTGACATATAAAGCCCTTAATAATCTAGCTCCATCATACATAAGAGACCTGATTGTTCCATATGTTCCTAACAGAGACCTTCGCTCTCAGACTGCAGGTTTACTGGTAGTTCCTAGGATTTCTAAAAGTAGAATGGGTGGCAGATCTTTCAGCTATCAGGCTCCCCTCCTATGGAACCGGCTCCCAGGGTTGGTTCGTGAAGCAGACAATTTGTCTATCTTTAAAACTAGGCTAAAAACTTTCCTCTTTGACAAAGCTTACAGTTAGAGATATGTTTATAGGTAGTTAGAGTCAGGTCAGACAGGTAGATAGGAAGAGACAGGTTAATGTTAGTAGTCAGGCAGAGTGTCAAAAGTTAGGAAGAGATAGGAAGAGGTAGAGTAGCTAGGTAGAGATAGATTAATGTAAGCCAGGTAAAGATCCGGAGCCGGTCGCGGCTTACCGCCGCGGAAGAAATGCGCCCCACAGGGGCCAGCCAGCGCCGGAGAGAGGTCCCTCAAGGGGATCCTCCCGCACAGTGCGGCCGCCCATTACCTGCCGGGTTGAATCCCCCGGGCAGACTGTGCGGACCCCACCCGTTTATCTCTTAAACGTTTCTCGCCCTCTTCAACTCTGTCCTCTCAGTTCTGTCTATTTTTCCTTAAGATAGTTGTCGACTATCGGTCTCGTGCCGGTATTTAGCCTTAGATGGAGTTTACCACCCACTTTGGGCTGCATTCTCAAACAACCCGACTCCGAGAAGACCCCGGCATGACGGGGGCCGTTACCGGCCCTACACCGTCCACGGGCTGAGCCTCGATCAGGAGGACTCAGACAGAGTGTTGGTAGCCAGGTCTCCTAGTAGCTAGGAGACAGGTTAATGTTAGTAGCTATGCTGCTTTAGGCTAGGCTGTTGGAGGACATTATTAGGGTCTGTTCCTACTTTCTCTCCTACTTCTCCCCAACTGCATGATGTGCTGTCAATTCAAGCACTAACCTGTTTTCTATTATAGTAGGTGCTCCGGATTAGCCCTGCTTGACGACCCTGACTAAGATGGCATTGCAGTGACGGAAAATTCTCCACGTCCTGCAACAAACTTCTGCATCAGTTCTGTTGCTCTATGTTCCTAACAGGGCTCTCAGACTGCAGGTTTACTGGTAGTTCCTAGGATTTCAAAAAAAGTAGAATGGGTGGCAGATCTTTCAGCTATCAGGCTCCCCTCCTATGGAACCGGCTCCCAGGGTTGGTTCGTGAAGCAGACAATTTGTATATCTTTAAAACTAGGCTTAAAACTTTCCTCTTTGACAAAGCTTACAGTTAGAGATATGTTAATAGGCAGTTAGAGACAGGTAGCTAGGAAGAGACAGGTTAATGTTAGTAGTCAGGTAGAGTAGCTAGGTAGAGATAGATTAATGTAAGCCAGGTAGAGAGTGTTAGTAGCTAGGTCTCCTAGTAGCTAGGAGACAGGTTAATGTTAGTAGCTATGCTGCTTTAGGCTGTTGGAGGACATTATTAGGGTCTGTTCCTACTTTCTCTCCTACTTCTCCCCAACTGCATGATGTGCTGTCAATTCAAGCGCTAACCTGTTTTCTCTTAGTCTCTTCTTACAGTAGGTGCTCCTGACCCACCCTGCTTGACGACCCTAACTAAGATGGTATTGCAGTGGAGGAAAGTTCTCCACGTCCTGCTACCAACTTCTGCTTCTGCATCGGTTAAGTTGCTCTTTCTGTGTCTCTGCTACCTTCTCCAAACCTCAGACGGTCTAGGCAGATGACCGCTTATGCTGAGCCTGGTTCTGCCGGAGGTTTCTTCCTGTTAAAAGGGAGTTTTTCCTTTCCACTGTCGCTTCGTGCTTGCTCAGTGTGAGGGATTGCTGAGAATTCACGACGCAATCTTCTGTGGTTCTCTAATTCCTAAATTAAACATTGTATTGTAATAACTCTTCTTGTAAAGTGCCTTGAGATGACATCTGTCGTGAAACGGCGCTATATAAACAAACTGAATTGAATTGAACACTGAGTTCAACCCAACAACTTAGCAATCGAAATAAGCTTATTGAAATAAAATGAAATAAACCAAACGTCTGAGTCCTTAATATATCAGAGTTTGATTGTGATACTTGGTGCTTTTCAAATTCACTGTCGGAATACTGTTTGAGACAAAGCTCAGCACGGTTTTTCTCAGTTTGAGCCGCTGCCTCTCTGCAGGGAAGAGGAGCGAAGCGGGAGGGGGTTGGGTGGGGTTAGTGCCCTGCATGGGCCTATTATCAGTGTCCGAGTCCGGCCCTGGCTCGAAGGACTGGAGCGCCAGCCCCTCCCGGTCTGAAAGGTTTTCAGAATTCTCAGGCCCGAACCCGTATCAAGTCAGATTTTTTTTTTTTACCTCCCATACCAATGTTTTAACGTGATATAACGCTATATTCACCGGGTGCGTTCGTAGGGTTGCCAACTTTCATAGATTAAAATAAGGGACACAGGGCTTTATTCACCACGGCCCGAGCCATCCAACTCGTGGGGAAGTGTGTTTCTTTTAATGGGGGGATCATCCAGAATGGTCCTACATTTTAGCTTGAAATGCTTTATTCACAATAATAACATTAATGCACCATTTCTGTAAGTTAGGCTACAAAAAGCTACAATGTAATGGATCCACATAAAAAAGGAAATAAAGTGTTTACAAATTGTGTTAACTTGTGTAACTGATCTTATTATTGCTTTTACTTGCTTTTTAAAGTTTTCATAGAAATTATTGTCTTGATTGTTTTATTGTAAATGCTTTCTTGTATTTTAATCTTCAAAGTGATTTATGCTCTCTGTTCTGTGTTCTAATTTTTGCGTTGTGTTGAAAGTGTGCTTTAAAAATAAAATTGCTTTGCCTTAACAAGATGCAGTAACAAATGACTATGCTGAGAACAGCGAGGTCTGTTTGTTGAGCTTCTAACAATCTATTCAATATTTTTGTATCTAAAGTGAATGTATAAGGATATTGCAGATGAACCCTAAACACCTTTAAACTCTTTTATCTGCTCATTTAAATACAAATTTAGGAGTGGGATGACAAATAGTTAATTAAATTGGTTTGCATGGCTTGTCTGAAAAACAATCAATCCACACTAAGCTACATACAGGTCCCTTTTGATCCGCCACCGGAACAGTTTTGCTGAATCCATCCATCCATTTTCTTAACCGCTTAATCCTTAATGGGTCGCGGGGGTGCTGGTGCCTATCTCCAGCTGTCAATGGGCGAGAGGCGGGTTACACCCTGGACAGGTCGCCAGTCCATCACAGGGTCACATAGAGGACAGGACAAACAACCACGCACACACTCACACCTAAGGACAATTTACAGTGATCAATTAACCTGACAGTCATGTTTTTGGAAGTTTTGCTGAATGTCGGGTCATTTTTATCTTATCTTTATATAGGCTACATAGTTAGAATAAGGCAGTATGACCAACACACATCATAGACATTTACGAAACTATGGAACAAATAGCATCCCTAATGGTACATTCAGACCAAGGACTTTGACAGCGTCAGCAGCGTCAAGATTACATGTTAAGTCTATGGCGGAGGCCGTTGGAGGAGCGTCACGGTCTCTGAGGCGCTTTGTGAGCTTTGGCTCCGTTCAAGATTTTAATGCTTCAAAGTAGGGCTGCACAATTAATCGGATTTTGATCGTGACCACGATTTTGGTGGCAGGTGAAAAGGAGTATTTGAGCAATGTAGTAGATCCAAATCTCCATTATGAATCTGACTAGTAAGCCGAAAGTGTACTACCGCCACAGTAAGCAGCCGGTGGATGCTACGCTATCCCATAATGCAGCGGACGCCCCGAAATCGTAGAAGAAGAAGGACCTAGCTAAAAATGGCTACAGACGAACTGTCAACCATTGACACCGCCTCAGATTCGGCAGATAAATGTACATGTAGCGATGTTACTTATTATTGTAATTGTTTTTTGACTGATTAAACATTTAACTTGTTAAGTCATACCAGAGAAAATAACGGCTAGATGATGGGGGGACCACAGGCGAATGTAACGTAAAAATCTGGGTCAACAGAAGTCATATGGGTCAAAAGACATGCAAAATGGTGGAGCAGTATGTCTGATTTCATGCGTATTACGCGATCGTTTCCTATGCAGTATTACATTAACATGTGAGTAATAGTTGCTACGTAGCATATAGTTAATACTAAGGATTTGGATGCAGGGAATGTCAATGGCCTTTTCTTTATAAGCTGTAATTGTTTCCCATAAATTGCACTTTGAAATTGCACTCTGCAATAACATTTAGCTTGTACTTTTAAATATATATATATGTATTTATATATATATATACATATATATGTATTTATACACACATATATATATATATATACATATATATATATATATATATATATATATATATATATATATATATATATATATATATAGGAGTTTGTTTTTGTTGTTTGCATTATTAATCATCTATTCTAATCTAAAGTTTTATTTTTCAAAAATTTTTTGAAAATTTGTACAAGTTTATAATTGGTGCAATAAAAAAATATATTTTACAGGACTGGATGAATGATCGTCATTAATAGTCGTGATTACAATATCAATCAAAATAATCATGATAATTTTTTTGGACATAATCGTGCAGCCCTACTTCAAAGCTCATAAAGCCAGCAACGCAGAAGTTCAGCTAGTTGAACTTTTGACGGCGCTGACGGCCCTGAAGCGTTAACCAATCAGAGCTTATAATTGTAGTGATGTTACTACACGTATTTTGAATGTAGCGGGAGCTGGAAAAACCTACATTTTAAGTCTAGATAACACAGATTTAAAAAATCATAAATAAAATTTACCGAAGACAGATGAACAGGCGCTCTTCGGGAGGAACAGAGAACCTGTAGTTGGTGTCCAGATAGGCGATTCGAGCTCCGATGTGGCCAAGGAGGTCTTCAAACGGGGCGCGGGACAGACAGAAGTACCGCTTAAAGCAAACCTCATCCATACGTAGCTCCTGGAGCAAATGGTTAAACTCCCCGAACTCAGAACGCATCAGTAGAATAGGTCGTATCCACAAACGGTAGCCGAAGTCGACGTTGTCTAGCTTTATTTAGCAAATAAAGTCAAGGCACTCTCTCAATACTATCCACCATAGTTCAGAATATCCGACAACAGAAGAAGCCCCGCCTATGCGCTCTTTTATGCTCAGAAGTGGCAGACTTTGCAAGCTTCAACATAGAAGCATCAAACTAGATGCTTTGTGAGCATAGACTGTAAAAAAGAATAGACAGCGCCTCCTCACTCCTCCCCGTTTACCAGAATGAGACACTTTCATGGGGGAATTCATGGCGGATTCACAGACTCCTCCTCCCCAGCTCTGCCGAAGCATGTTCCTAAAAAGGGCATAGGGGCGGGATCTTCACTGTAGACTCTGCCCTCGCGGGGCGTGTATGGGCGTGTAGTTCGGTCGTAATCACACCCATTCTGCTCCCGCGTCGTTAGCTCTGATGCTAAACTTGGCTCGGCCCCCTCATTAACTATGCAAGATTTCAAAAAATTATCGTACGAAAACCAGCCTGATGCCCAGGCTTTTTATGAGCCCAGCGTTATCTCAGGAAGAATATTTAGCCATAGAAAGTTTAAAAAAAATGGGCACCAGGCATTAAAGTTGTTTTTAACGTGTCTAAAGTCCAATGCTTTTCAATGGGGGCCTAGCGGCAAAATGGAGGTACTACAGCAAGGGAGGAGCAATGGCGGCCACCATGTTATGCGGTCACAAAGCAGAGCAGCCAGCGGCCATTGTTTGTGAGCTTTGCCTGACGCTGACAAAGCCCTTGGTCTGGATGCAGCATTATTAGTTGAAAACGGGACGCCACATTTAGTAGTGAAATACGGGACCATTCAGTATTTTAAGGGACGGTTGGCAACCCTATGCGTTCGTAAATTGAATCTGCCCTCTGAAAATCTAACGCTCTGCAGTTAGAAAAAAAAATACATTCTAGATTTCTGTGAATAAAGAAGCAGTTTCTATCAGATCAAACAGGACATAAAATAGATTAAAATAAGGGCTCTGCTGGTTGGCTCAACTTGAAGGTTTGTAATAAGATTAAACTTACTCTAGAATTGAGCTTTTCCTTTTTTTTTTTTTCACTTTCTTCAATTCGCAATTTTCAATCTTTTTCTTTATGTCCTCCATGTTTGTGGTGCGAGTCGTGAAGTTGCCTGAATCGGATGTGGAAGTGAGGTAGGCGTACAGAAGGGAGGTACCAGTGCAGGGCAGAGAAGCTTTTGCTGCATTCAAGTGTTTCCATTTAAACACAACACAGTTCTTTAATTAGCAGGTTTAAAACAAAAAAAGAATTCTATGTGAGCAGGTCTGACAAACATTGACCCCAAGCCAGATGCTAAAGCGCTGCACCCACTGCGTTTGTGAAATACACAGATAACGCCAAGAAATTGTCTGGAGGAGTTGTGTTTTTTCCATATGTGTGTTCAATCCCAAAGGCGAAAAAAACAATATGAGCAATGCCTACAATGGATTAAAAAAAAGTTTGGACGGCCCCACTCCCTCTCTTAGTTTACTGTAACATATTAGTAAGAAACATCGGTGTGTCAAGTTCCTTCGGTTGTCGAGCAACTATTAATATTTTCGGGTTAATTTGTTCATAGCTCTCACAGGTATTTTCTGGGATGTATGGAGATTTGCTAAAAATGCAACCCAACGCCTTCAGGAGTGAGTGGCGATGCACCAGCGTTTTTGGGTGAAACATTGGCGGGAGCGTCCGCTTTAATGAAACAAATGTCCACCTAAAATCCAACTTAAAGCTAAGGTCATAACTAAGTTTCCTACAGCATGCAGACAGCAAGAGCACTCACCAAATCATCATCATATTTGCAGCGATGTCATCATCACAGACACCTGTGCTCTCTTCCTGCAGCTGCAGTGTGACTCTCAGAAAGCCTGACACTGCTGCACTTTGCTGTGCTTCATTTAGCAACATTGTATTAACCCCACTTTACATCTCCAGTAATGGTAGCAGTGTTGTAATGCTAGTCGTGTTTGACAATTTGTTTGTCAGACGTAGCAACAGTAACTAAGGGGGGCGGGGCTCGGCGAAAGTTCAATTGAAAATAAAAGTGCCCGGCCCTTGTCCGAGGTAATTATACGGTCGTCGGCCCGAAGCCCGGCCCTCGGGCTGTCAGGACCTTCGGGCCTAGGGCTCCAGTGTAGGACTCTAGGTGGGGGGGGATTATAGAGAACCAAGCCATTTTGCTTCGTGGTCCAACATTAACTACAGGATACAAGTTAAATTTTGAATGACAAAATTAGTACTGTATAACACCAACGGTGACATTTATCATCTATGTGTATCCCATAAGTTCACAACTAAAATAGCATGAAATAGTCCCTTTAACATTCACGCAGAGAAAATGACTAATTTCAGAACAATAAATCAATCGAGCTTTGATGAAATTAATGACAAAGCTCTACCACCTACTGCTTGGATATCTTACCAACAGCTTCTCTTAAAAAGATCCTCCCAGCCAATCTCCCATATATCATTAGAATGATTGAAAAAGCTTTGTTCCAGCAGTTAAACAGCTTCATAACAATGAACAACAGCGTTGATATTTATCAGTCTGGTTTTCGTAGGCACCACAGCACAGAGACAGCCCTTGTCAAAGTTTTCAATGACATCCGTATAAATACTGACCATGGTAAAACCACAGCACTGGTACTATTAGACCTCAGTGCTGCATTTGACACCGTGGACCATGATATATTACTGGAACGTCTAGAGACCTGGGTCGGGCTTACTGGGATAGCAATCGACTGGTTCAAATCTTACCACAATAGCAGGAACTTCTTTGTGTCAATTATCCAATTCTCATCACAAAACACCGAAATCACATGCGGGGTCTCCCAGGGCTCCATCTTAGGGCCCCTGCTATTTAGCATCTACATGCTCCCATTAAACCAGATTATAACCACCAATACTATTACCTATCACAATTATGCAAACGACACTCAACTTTATATCTCAATGTCACCAGGTTTTGTTGAACCCGTAATAAATGCATTGAAAAAATTAACAGCTGGATGTCCAATAATTTCCTCCTATTGAACAAAATGTGAGTTACTGTGTTAACTTGGGTTCGTGAGCAGGAGCATGCCCCATATTTACTTCTCTCTCAGTGATCTACTCAGATTTGACTCACCTGGCATCTCACACCTGAGTCTCATCCCTTATTAGTCTGCAATATATTTAATCTCCGAGTAGCTAGCGACAAGCGTCGCTCAGACTCTTGTATTGTAAACCGATAGTTGTTTAGTGAGGACAATCTTTCTACCAACAACAAAGTCCGACGAGGAACTCTTCTCCAGCGAAACTTCCATCATCGGACCATCACCTCCATCCATGGTCCCTCAAGTCTCTCGCCGTGTCAGGCTTCCATCGGCCCAGTGAGACTCCAGCCAATCCTCTCCAGTCAGAGCTCCTCCACCTCGCTCTGCACGGTTAGATCTCCCTCCAGTGGCTTCCGCGTCTTGGGGCCATACAGTCGTCCACCTAGATCGGCACCCATCTCCACCTCCTCTCCGCATATCCAGGTCCCTTAGTTCTCGTACTGAGGCTTCGCCTCCCCGTTCTCATATACTACCTTCGGACCGTTCAGTACAAGCTCCCTCCCATTCTCGCAGGGCGTCCTCGTCGCACCCCAGGACCTCTTCCGGAGCTCAACGGTCCCCAGTGGACGCTGCGGGCCGACCAGCTCCAGGTTTCTCTTCTCCCCTATCTCATCAGGCTCCCTGTTCACCATGAGCTCAGCACTCTCCTCCCGATTTTTCTGGCCGTCCATCTCGGAGTTCTTCTCCTCTTTGTTCCGCTTGAAGAACTCAACTAGAATTCGTCGTCCTTCCGCCTCCGTGTCGACCCACCCGGACATGTTTGGCTGGACATTAGCTCGTTTGCAATCCACACTAAGGGAAAGGGGCATTCCCTTTAGCCGTTCTCCTAATAAAGCTTGCTTCTTTAAGCTCCTTTTCCTCACTACTTTGCCACTAACTGAAACTTCCTCCTCACATAATCCACTCCTTAGTTCAGCCTCAGCCTCCACGTCCTCTCAGGGCAGATCCCAGCCCACAGCTGCCGGGCCAACACCCACAGCTCCCTCTGCTGGCGGGGAAGCTTATTCTTTTTCAGTTGCCCCAAATTTTGCCTCATTTAAGACTCGTTTCTTTTCTTCCTTAGTCACTCAGGCCGCATCTTCATTTACTCAGTTAATTCCTGTCCCTCACATTCCCCCTTCTACGTTTTCTACAGGTTCAATTCCGGCTTCCACTAATGCTTCAGAAAACCTTTCTAACCCTTCAGCTTTACCTTCAACGTCAAATGTTCAACAACCTGTCCCAGCATTACCTCAAAGTTCCACTGGTCTGCTGTCTTCTTCTCAGTTGCCAACTTCTTCTATTTACACTCCGGCCTCTAACCATTACTCTCTTTCTATGGCAGTACCCCCTACTCGGCCACCTTCTTCCATCAATTGCCCTTCCCCAGTTTCACCTGCTCTCCGTCAAAAAATGCTGAACGGTAATTACATTGCTTTAGCTCTCCTTCAAACTTCTCTAGGTCTCTCAGATCAGCTGAGGGAGTTGCAGACCGGAATGTGACCGATACAGCTAGGCTCAGCGCTTAGTCCCCATTCCAAATATCTGACCCCCACAGAGTTTGCTTTTGCATTTTCACTCTTCAGGGACACCATTTGTTCAGTGTTCCCTGACCGGCGGCCTGAGCTTCATGATTATTTATCCATTTTCCTTGATATGGCTCTTAGATTTGGAGGAATGGGGTTTTACCATTATCATATCCTTTCTCATCCGAGGCAGCGGGTCATCTTGCCCCCCCATACTGGGGTTGTCTAGATTCAGAATTATATTGCCGCATCTTTGCGGCACAGGCATCCCTATCTTACAGCCTCTGCGGCGCTCTCTCCCACCCTGCTACCGCATGTACTCTAGTCACTCATCTCTGACCTCAGCTCTCATCGGCACACAGCTCATCAGTCCCCAACTGTTTGTCCTCAGCTGCCCCTCCCCCTCCAGTGATTCCTAAGTCTCTTCCCCTACAGTCGAAACCTAACGCACCAGTTCCAGGGGGCATGGACAAGCGCAGCCATCCAATCCTTTACCAGGGTGGCAGGATGGTGTGCAATAATTTGTATGACCTTGGATACTCAGCCTCTAGCTGTAGACTTTCGCATATCTACTCCTTCTATGGAGGGGCACACGCTAGGAACGCCTGCCCCCATAACCCCACTTCCAAAGCAGCTAGCTTTGGAAGTGGGGCTCAGCACCTTGCCACACCCATCAAGGTGAGTGCTCTAATCTCTGCTTTGGCCAGCCACCCTGACAGGGAGTTTGTGGATTTTTTGGTTAAGGTTTTCACACACGGGTTCCAACAGGTCATAGAAGTTTTCCCCGATTACTCTACTCACTGTTCTAATCTGTTGTCTGCTCTCTCCCATCCTGATACAGTTAATTCTTTATTCCTTAAAGAGGTTAAGGAGGGTTTTATGATCGGTCCTTTCGCTTGCCCCCCTTTTGCAGTTTTTCGAGTCAGCCCCCTAGGGGTAGCAACCTATAAATACTCTGGAAAGAAAGGACTGATTACCAACCTGTCAGCACCTCACAATTCCTCAGTTCCCAGTATCAACAGTCTCATACCCTTTCCTGATTTCTCCATGCAGTATGTCACCATAGACCATGCTATCCGACTTATCTGTCTAGCAGGTCGTAATGCATGGCTCTCTAAAGCAGACATTACCAGTGCCTTCAAGGTCCTTCCCCTTCATCCAGACTTCTGGCGGTTCTTTGGTGTCTTTTGGAAAGGAGCTCACTACTTTGCAGTCAGACTCACCTTTGGTTGTAGAAGTAACCAGCACATCTTCTCATGCTCCAAACAACTGATTCTGTCACTGCTAGGTCATTTAAACTATGCAGTGTGAAGTATTCCTCAGGGGAGATCATTCATATCTCACCTTCTGCCAACATCCCTTCGCTTCATGGCCGTCTTACCATCGAATAACCTTGCCTATGGAAAGAATTTCTATCAACTTGGAATGGTATTTCTTTCTTATATAATGACTTCATTTCTCATCCAGATGACATCCGGCTATTTACAGATGCTGCGCCCTCCGCAGGCTTTGGCGGCTTCTAAAATGGAAGTTGGTTTGCATCAACAATGCCTCCCGAGTTTTAATACTCAAAGCTCCAGTCGACCTCTCTCTTATCCGCTCTTCATGAAATCTATCCCATTGTGATTGCAGCCCTACTTTCGGGGCATGAATGGTCTCAACACTGCATACTCATCCATTCAGACAACACTGCCGTCGTTGACGTTATTAACAAAGGTCATTCACGTTTACCCCCCATAATGCAGTTCATTTGCAGACTCACTCTGGTGTCAGCCAAACATTAATTCCTTCTCCGTGCTGCTCATGTTCCCGGCCATCAAAATTCCATTGCAAACTCAGTCTCTCGTCTTTCTTTCCAGAAATTCAGGTCCTTGGCTCCAGATGTGGATCCTGATCCAACTCTGATCCCACCGTTTTCAGCAACCATCTACAATTAACTCCACAGCTTCAAGACCCCTCCATCATGTCTCAGAATGCCATCCTCAACAGTCTCGCTCCGCGAATTCTCTCATCTTATCTTTCAGGATGGAACAATTTCAAAACTTTCCACGTAACGTATAACCTTCCTTTCCCTTCACTCATCCCGACTTCTGTTTGTCACTTCGTCATCTACCCACATACAATCCTAAGAATCCGCATTTCCACTATCCAATCCTATCTTTCTGGCATTCATTTCTTCTTTAATCTGGCTACCGGTAACTCCCGTCCTCCGCTCTCCCATAGTCACATATCAATGTTGCTCAAAGGTCTCAAGAAACAAGAACCACCCATACCTAATCACCGATTTCCTCTAACCTCCAACCTCCTTAGCTGCTGCATCCATATCATTCGTTCCTGCTACACTGCTCCTATGGTTAATTTAACATTAGAATCAATGTTCCTGTTGGCCTACTTCGGTTTGCTACGATGCTCTGAGTGTGCCCCTACTTCTTCCAGACATCATACCCGACTGTCCAAATCCTAGGTCGTTGGTCATCTTCATCTTACCGTTCTTTCATTCATAATAATCTTGACGATGTGCCCCATACTCATTCATTGCTTGTTAATCAATGACCAACTTTGGGGGTCCTGAGCAGACACGAGAAGAAGTAGACGGACTTCTGAAGACTGCATCCCCACACAGAATCTTCAAGCCTCCATCAGTGCATCCTTCCAGACACACCATCACTTGAACCTTTTCGTCAATAAACGTTCTAAACTAAACAAACCTAATCTCTGTAAGCGTGGTCCATGCTAATGAAATGTAATTAATGTGTTAACTTGGGTTCGTGAGTAGGACTACGCCCCCTATTTACTTCATCCCTTCCCTTATCCATTCATGCCTCCTGTACCCCTCATCCCTTCCCTCCTCCCTTCATCCCTCCTGTATCCCTAATCCCCTCATCCCATCCCTTCTTCCCCTCCCTCATTTATTCCTCCTTCATCTCTTCCCTCATCTCTTTATCCTCTCCTCCCCCTCATCCCTTCATCCACTCTCATCCTAATCCTTACATCCCTCCATTCTCTTATCCGCTCTTTCAAGTTCCTGTACTAATATGTGTTTCTTCCAGGTTCTTTGTCTGGGGGGGTCCTGAGCAGGCTTGAGAAGAAGTAGACAGACTTCTGAAGACTGCAGTCCCACACAGAATCTTCAAGCCTCCATCTGTGCATCCTTCCAGACACCATCACTTGAACCTTTCCGTCAATAAACACTCTAAGTTAAACAAACCTAATCTCTGTAAGCGTGGTCCATGCTAATAAAAGACAAAACTAAAGTACTTATCTTTGGATTCAAAAAAGATAAACTAAATATCAGTAAACAGCTTAAACTGGTCCAGCTAGAAAGAACTGACCAGGCCAGAAATCTAGATGTAATAATGAACTCAGACCTGAACCTCCAGGGTCACATAAAGACAATAACAAGGTCAGCTTTCTATCACCTGAGGAACATTTCTAGGATTAAAGGACTGATGACACAAGGATGCCTAGAAAAACTCATCCATGCATTTATATTTAGCCGCCTTTATTACTGTAACAGTATCTTCACAGGTCTACCGAACAAATCAGCCAGACAGCTGCAGCTGATCCAGAACGCTGCTGCTCATGTTCTCACTAAAACCAGGAAATTAGAACACATCCCCCCAGTTCTAAAGTCAGTACACTGGCTCCCTGTAGCTCAGAGAATCGACTTCAATGTGCTTTTATTAGTTCATAAATCATTGAAGGGGTTCGCACAATAGTACATTAACGATCTGCTACTGTGTTACAAACCATCCAGATAACCCAGGTCTTCCAGCTCTAGTCTACTGAGCAGCTTTCAGTTTCTATGCTCCCCACACCCGGAACAAACTACCGGGCGAAAGCAAAGCTGCAGAGACACTGAACTCTTTGCAGTCTAAAATTAAAACTTACCTATTTAGACTTGCTTATGAGTAACTGATCCTATTATTGCTTTTCTTACTTGGCTGTTTTTAATTTTCATAAAAATTATTGTGTTGATTATTTTATTGTTAATGCTTTTTTTGTATTTTAATCTTAACATCTTTTTGCTAAGTGTTTTAATTGGTTATAAATGTTTGTTATACTTTCTTTTAGTGATTCTATGTTCTAATTTTAAACATGTAAAGAACCTTGAATTGCCTTGTGTTGAAAGTGTGCTATACAAAAATGTCCTTGCTTTGCCTTAATATCTAGAAGTGTTGAAACATATTGCATACTACTATAACTTAGTTTTCATTTGTTTATTTACCTTTTTATTCCAGTCTTATTATTACAAGAAGTAAGTATGTAATTCAACTTTACATTTTTTGTTTTTATTTATTTCATCTCTTATGCTGCTGCTTCCCTTTTTTATTGAATCTCTTTACTCTCTTTGTCTTGTTAGGCATTTTATTTTTGCCAATCATATTTTGTCTTTTATTGTGAAGCAATTTGGTTGCCTTTTGGCTGTGTAAAACTCTATATAGATGAATGTTGATTAATTGAAATAAGTCGTGCCTGTAAGTCACCCATAAACACCTCATTTTAGGCCCTGTTAACCTGAAGAAAAAACAACTGTAGTTTCAAAAACAGAGTCTGTGAAAACTGCACCACAATAAAAATAAATTTTGTCTACACAGGGGGTGGGATGGGTAAAAAGTAAATGTTACTACAATGGACTGGTTTTTGATGGGGGTCTCACATAAACGCAAAGCAGAAGATAAATCCATGCCAAAGAGTAGAACATATGAAGATGTGTACCATGTATTAAGGTGAACATAACGTTATACAAATAAATTGTTCAAAAATCATACAATGGATTTTTTTTACATTCTGTCTCTCACAGCTGAAGTGTACCTATGATGAAAATTCCAGACCCCTTATCTTTTTAAGTGGGACAAGTTACACGGTCAATGATTTCCAAATGACTTTTATGCCTCTGTACTTCCTGGCAATATTATTAATTAATTATTACTTGCATCTAGAGCACTGATTTATACTATTAAGTAAAAGTGAGTCGGGTGTTACTCAGTTGTCTGAGCATGCAGGAAACTACTCTGTATTTCTAATAGCTGAGGAGCAAAGTCCATACTTGGAAGTGGGTGGAAATAAATTAATGTTCACAGCTTTATTTTACCTGTTTGGTTTTGTCTCTAGAGCAGAGGGAGAGCCAGTTCCATAATGGATGCCATGGTTGGGTGTAACGAGGCCTGGACTGTTTGATTAGTGGGTGAGGCTTAGAAGGAAGGTTGGTGTTCAGAACAGCGCCCAGGTGATCATTTTTTGGTCGAACCTCATAAAGTAGCAAAACAGCTTATGTTGGTGAAAGGCAGACAGACAGACAGACAGACAGACAGACAGACAGCAACGGTCCAAACCATCAACCTACCTGTTGTAGGACAAACCTTTACCATCACCAATGTCACACCACATTTAAAAAAACTTGAAGAAATAGTTAACTTCAGAACTTGTAAATACTTTTAAAATTTCTTATTTGCTGTTGGACTTGAAACTAATTTAAATACATACTCTGTAAGCTTTACTTTGTTGATTCAGACAACCTTACTATTGTCTCTACCCTATCAGTAAACATTTCTCCATGGTGAAGTTTCCAGACTCCCAGGCGCCTCCGTCAGATAGATTTACAAACTACCACTATTGGGAAGCCAGGCAGCAGAAAAAAAACAACAATAATAAATCAAGAACCAACTAACTTTTGCGTTACAAGTCACAGTAAATCTTCTGAAAAAAATGGTCTAATCAATACATCCTTCTTGATGACGTTATCTGATCCGATACAGAACCACATTCAAAAACCAACGTTGGGAACCAAAATGAAGTCGAAAAAACATTTTAAATAAAGAGGTTAGAAAAGATTCCTTCATTTCTTGGAGGTTTAATTTGAACTTGTTTGCACAAACAACGAGGAACAGGTTACAGAGTGTTCGCAACAGCTGGATCCAACCTTCCACCAACTTACTGTCTACTTTATAGATTTAGACAACCTTGCTATTGTCTCTATCCTATCAGTAAATATTTTTCCATGGTGAAGTTTCCAGACTCCCAGGCGCCTCCGTCAGATAGGAGACACTCAATCTAAGGACACGTCAGGGCATCCAGTGTTCCGAGGGTCATTTCCATGGCAACACTAGACTTAGGGATTCTAATATCGATTCGTTCGACCTAACCTAATATTGTACGGTGTCACTCAATCAGACTATCACTATATCATGAAGAAATGGCACACAGTTCTCTCAGTATGTAAGAATACACAGAAAAGTGGGAGGGCGTACATCCGCTGTGGCTCTTACTGTGGCTCCCTGGCGTGTGGATGTGTGGAGGCGGGCCGGGTTGTTGGCGGTGGGTATTGGTCCGGGGTGGCGGCGGCGTGTGTGGGGGGGGGGGGGTTGTCGGTTGGTTGGTTGGGGTCCTGCTTGGGGTGGGGTGCCCCTGGTCCCCGTGGCCTCCGGGTCCTGTTCTGGGCCCGCCCTGGCGTAGCCGGTTACCGGCGGAGCCCGTGGGCTCGTCACTGCGATCTCTCGGGCCCCAGCATCGCGGCTGGTGGGTGTTCCCCTGGGACTTCCATCTGTTCCTCTCTTGGTGGGTGATCGACCCTGCGCTGATCCACCTGTGGACTCTGTACTCTGTGGGACCCTGGATGCATACATCTCTTGCCTCCTCCATGTCTGTGCCGATTCCTGTAGGACGGATTGACGGTTCCTTACACCAGCTATCAATCACTTGCATGGGGAAACCTTATTCAGACCTGCATGCTCGCACACACAGGTGTGGGGACATAGGTGAGGACGGACATATCTTAAGCTGAGGTTATCATCATTAGTTAGTTGTTCACAGGAGCTTACCAGAAACATTTGTATTATGTTCATTAATGAATGCTTGTGTGTAGTGAATGTATAATTCTTTGTTTATTCTACCAGATCCGAACTATTGGTTTGGTTCTGTACAGTTTGTTGTTTTTGTTTTGTATTACTGTTTCTCTGCCGTCCGGCAGAGGTGGAGGACTGGGATGTTTTCTTGTGTTCTTTTTTTGCCTCCCTGTCTTGTGTCGTCGGTTCGCCCCTCTGTTGGTCCGGTTTTTTTTCTTCACCTTCTTCCTTTCTCCCTTCTTGTCTCAGTTTAATGTCCATGACGTCAGGAAATTGAACCCACAGTAATCACTAATAAAGATTTTTCATACATATACATCAAGTGGCGTACTACAGCGAAGCTGTAATACTCTGCTTGGGAAAGTAAAACTGTTGGGCTTGTACTTGGTACTCAGACACCAATTCTGAGTAGCATACTGCTAGACAGGACACGTTAAAAAAAATAAAATAAAATAAAAAATAAAAAAATAAAAGAATACACAGAAAAGATCATTGTTAATATAAATTTCTCAATACAAACTTGTCAATATAATTTTTTCCATAACAACCATAAAAATACCCTCTTATGATGTAAGAGTTTGTGTTTCAGTTTGTTCTTTTCCTTATTTAGTTTAAATTATAATTTTATTTTAGTTCTTGGTTTTTATGTTTTTCTTAGGACTTTAGTATTTTTAATGTTGTTTCAGTGTCAGAACCGCCCTGAGGTTCACCAGGTCCCGAGCCTTCAGAGTGATTTTCTGTGTCACAGTTGACAAATGCTTTTTATTCTAAGGCTGTTTGGTCTGAAGCCGTTTCATCTTAGGTTGACAAATGTTTTTCTGAGACCTGAGGCCTTTTTATTTACGGTCTGTTTCTGAGGCTGGTTTTCTGAGGTTTTCATAGAAATAATCATGATAGCTGATGTAATGAAATGTACACCGTACACAACACAAGGTTTCGCAAGGTTTGTCGCCAGCCTCCACCAAGACACGAGCCCTGCTTCCAAATACCCCTACTATGCCAACTATGTAGCAGGTGAAAAGCAAGTGATGTAGTAGATCCGAATCTCTAGAGTGGATTGGCGTAGTAGGCATAAAGTTCCCGGATGTGTACTACTGCCACAGTATGCTGTATGCTATGCTATCCCACAATGCAGTGGAAGCCCCAAAATCGTAGAAGAGTGATGTCGGCTACCGAGGACGGGGCCCTAGGCCATGTAACGTAACCATCCCAGTAAAATGGTGGAGCAGTACGTCCAATTTCATGCCTACTACTCTCCCGTTTGCTACTTAATATACACTGCATCAACCGGCAAGTAGTGGCTACCATGTAGCATGTAGTACATACCATAGGATTCGGATGCAGGGAAGGTTCTGCATTGCCAGCCTCCAAGACATAAGATCTTCAGATGCCGGCCACTTTGTCACTTTGTTTCTAATCGCAGCCTCCTTGTCACCTTGCTCCTTATCATTATGGAAGCATATGTGTAAAATAAATCAAGTTAAAATGGTACAGCTGGAATTCCTTTTCATTTTCAAAATATAGCTACAATCTTTGACTCATGAATAGAAGGAAAAGGAAATTTAAGATTTAATTTTCAAATAACACCCCAGCAAAATTGTTACATTACATTTTAAATGTCCAAAATGTAAATTAAAATGCATTTGCCAAAAAGGTTTTTTTTTATTTTCTGACTACAAATGCCATTTTTGTATGGGATCAGAATGATTTCATCTTGAAATAAAACTGAAAAGAAATGTTGGTTTTGAAAATAAAAATTGGCATTGAAAAATACAAACTGAATCGGAAATGTGGTAAAAAATGTGTATTGAAGTGAAAAATAAATTGAAAGTCAAAACATTTTCAATGAAACACACACCTTCATCTTTTTCATGGCAAACTTTTAGCAGTGCTGCTGCTTTTCAGCTTAGTTCAGCTGATACCAGACTGTAAATACATTAGACAAAACCGGAACAGGTCAGGATGACCTAGAATGGGTAGGTTGTGTTTCCATTATCATCTTAGAAGAACGGTAGAGGGCAAGGACATCGCCGGGCTTAGCTTTGCTCCAGCAAAAAGCTGTCACAAAATCATCATGACAACACAGATCCTCTCAAAAGATAAAAGACTTTTGACTCACCTCACATCTCTCAGACATTGATCCATCCATGCCTCCAGCTCCTGACCTGCGATCCTCACCCCAGTATTGATCTAACCAGCAATCATCTTGTCTGTTGTGACTCCAACTCTGCAGCCTCCTGCTTCTCTGCTATTACCATCAGCCTCTGCTATTACTATCAGCCTCCTTCCTCCCCGCTTCCCGGTCCTGTCACATGACAACGTTGATGTTCTGCAGCTACCCGACCAGTCGCCTGCTCCAAACCGCGTTGGGAAGGAGATAACGGCTCCAATTGAAGCTCCATTACTCTTGGTGACCTGAAAAAATTCTCTCCCCCACCTCTGGCGAAGCAGAGACTTCTTGGATGGTCTGTTATTCTGATTAACACCACACCAAGCCATCTTTGTCCAATAAGTGCAGAATTAACATCCAAAATGAACAAAAACTGCAGGAGCAACTGGTAGTGAAGTTCAGAAACATGAAATGGCTGAAGCCTTAATGTTGGTCCCAAATTGAAGGCCTACCCGGGGAAAGCAGGGTGAGGACAAGAAAACTACGGCACTAACTCTTATCTACCTTTAGCTACCATTAGCCACCAGGGTTGGCAACCAGTAAAGCATAGCGGGATTTGTCATTCAAAAGGACACACCTCTAATTATTCATAATTTCAAAATGAAATTACATCTAAACAGAGAAGGTAGAAAGAAATTCACCCCCCTTAGAGTTCCCAAGAAAATAAACCTGAACTATCTAACCTGAAATGTTTTTTTGAACCAGGCTGTAAATATGTTTGTTTTTGCTGTGAATTTGGCCTTTTTCACACGGGAGTCAATGGGAAGTTGCTCCTTTTTGGAACTAGATCCTAGTTAATGAGGGGGGAACTGTATCTTTTGTCACTTACTGTTGGCCTCACATTCTGGGGGCGGAGTTTGCCCCTTGGCTGATACCAGAGATTGTGTAATAAGGGGAGAAAAGCCACTCTAACTGAACCTCTGGCTTCTGAACTGGTACCCCTCAAAATCCACTTCTCTCAGTTTATTTTTTGTCTAATAATTTTAATATTGTATTCGAAAGGAATTGTAAAAAAATTATACATTACTGGGTGTTAGATTTTTTTAGTCACTTATTTGCTTTAAAAAGTATTTTAAAATGTCAATGATCATCATACATACATATACATACATATCGTACGATCAGACAAACTGCTTTACGGCAATCTGTATTTTTCTGTTTAAATTTCACAGTACATACATGACCATAGACAGATAAAAGTGCCAGCAAACCCCCAAAAAAACGGCTCCATGTAGCTCCAGACTTGTCTGGAAGAGTATATGAACATAATATTTGCTGAACATAAGGTCCAGGATGAAAAAAAAAAACCGTCCCGTTAACATGTGTATCTTTGTGTCCATGCTAGATAAGCAAACCTGGTAGAGACCTGACCAGTTTCCTGTTAGCTTCAGTAAATTCATGAAACGTTTCCTCATACCTCTTTTTATTTCCATTTAGCAAAGTTATTGAAAAAAAACCCACACATTTTTACATTTTATTTTATTAATCAATAAATACCTGAGTAAATAAAAACAAACCTTCCCACACTTAAATATACAACATCTATGTACGTGATGTGGGATGGAAAGTCAATGTGAAAATGCAGTTTCCTTCACTGATATAGTAACAAGATTCTCACTATCTGTCATCTGTTTGCATTCTTTGTGATAATACTATTGTTTATATATGCTGACTCATGCATGCTGGCGAGCTGCTGCTTAACTAAGCGAAGCAATCCGTGCTCTAACATTCTGTGAAGCTACCAGGGATGTGGCTGATATGGTTTCAGCCTTGTTGTGTCGTCTCGCATCTGCGAACGGGAACACTTCTCTGGTCAGCCGTGTCAGAAAACACGGCATCTGTTTGTTTCCAGCAAACCTCTTCCCTTTGGCCTCGAAGGTGTAGGCAACCCTGTGAGAGAGTCTGGTCAACAGCCGAGTCAGCTCCAGGTTAGAGTGACCTTCCTCTTCCAATAATGAGCACAACGTCTGCAGGAAGACTGACCCAGAAGGGTTCATGAAAGCAGCATAACCTGGTGGGAAAGACAAAGGATTCATAAACCGATTCATTTATGTTCATGTATGGTTCATGTAATATTTGACTTTTAAAAACCCACTATCTGAGAGAGCCCTGGGTGCAGTTTGGGTATGCTACGTGGTAACTGAGAACATCATGATGGGTTTTATTAATCTTTTAATAAGACCATGGAAGCATCATGGTGGATGGTCTCGAGGAGATTCTGTTTCAGTCTTCTAAAGTGGTTAGTTGGCCCTACAGCCATCATTGGTGTTTTAGAAGCTGCTTCTCATTGTCAGCCTAGTTAATCACCTGGTGCCGTGGCGTACATCACAGCCGTATCCACAGGGACAGAAAAATAGTGGGAGAAGCTGCATTCTGATGAATCCGATTCCTGAAGTATATCCTCCTCATCTCCAGAATCCAGAGCGTCTCCTCTGCAGGCCTGAGAGATTAGAAAGGAGATGCATCAAATCAATCAAGAAAGGGTCAGTCAGAGATGTGTTGAATTCTTCTGCAAATTATTAATTTCGAATGAAATCTTCACTGTTGTCCTGTTTGTGTATCACTCAGCATAACGATGTACCTGTATGAGGAACAGTTTGGTCTTTTTCTCCATGCATTCATTGTCAAAGTATGCAAAGATACGAGACAGTCGGACAGGTTCACCATCTGCTCCGAACACGCAACCCTCCTCCCCGTGAGACGAAAGGACAGCCAGGAAGCAGTCCTTCACAGGCCGTCGACTCTCTGCAGGAGACACACACACATACACAGTTATTACAGGTGTCACTTGCTGTTAGTGACGAAGGGAGCAGGTTAAGCAACAAACATCATCTGATTGTACACAATGTTCAAAACAATAAAAATGTATGCACTCACTGCATCTTTCATGACTAACAGCCATTGAAGTGTAGAACTATGTTTAGTCATGAGGGTGTTGGCAGAGAACAGGTCTCAGGATGTTCCTGCCCTCCCCTTTCATTCATTTCAATCAATCATCAGACTGTTAAGTTTATCTATGAGTGATAAAAAGATATAAACTCAGTCTGAACATTGAGTTTGTCCTCAGTGTAGATTGTTTCCGATTTAACGTCACTTAATAAATGGCAAATGTCAGCTAAAATGAATAAAAGTAGTCAAGGAATTATTTTTTCTAAATGATCCAAACTGGAAAATTTGCTACAAAATAATATTCTTTTTTATATAACCTGTCAAACACAACTATTGTTGCCTGTGTCGGCCAGGTCTCATTTGAAAAAGTTGTGGTTTCTTGGCCTTCAACACGACCCAGAGACCTGAAGGGGTTGAATAAAACAGAGCTGGTGTTTTTCTAAGCTCTACCCTACCACACTATTTTTATTATCTCACTAATAAAAATAAGAGATGACTTAAAAAAATCAGATGGGTGTTTTAATTAAAATTTACATTTTTTTTATTATTATTATCTAAAGTAGAGACAAAACTTAAAAAATCTAAATGTATATTTTCTAATCTCAAACGTTTCTTACAGCAAATGTCAAATTGAAAACAGTATTTTTGGACCTTAAAAAAACAAGCTTGTCTCAATCCGGCGGTCTTCTGGGTTCAACTGATTACTGCTCGTTGAGTGGAATGATGTAGGACTGGCTTTCTCTTTAACAGATTCTAAAATAAAATGTCTATTATATAGAGAAATGTATATACTGTATTACATGCATCAAAAACCTGCTAAACTGAAATATCTTTGCTTTGAAAAAGACAATATTTGAGCTCACATTTCTCTGATTAGCCTTTTTTTTGCTGTTATACTCTAGATAAAATATTTGATTACCATCTCATCCATATATAACATACAATAAAGGAACAAGTCATGATTCTAAGCAAAGTGTTCACGAAAAAGAAGCACAAAGAGGATGTTATGTCTGATTAAAGAGAATATGATGGCTATTTAAAAAGGTTCTATAATTACACCAGCATTCTATTTTATATGTGCATTCTTCATGTTATCAGAATCTCTCACCAACTGATACATTTACTTATGGTAGCAGATAGCACAGCTCATGTTATGCTTGTTTGTTTTTTTACTAATATCAGTCCTGCTGGGGATTCCATATTGACACTGAGACCACAAAATTTCATCATATAAAATAATATGATACATTTTAACTCATAATGGAGAAGCTGAAGTGGGAATCATCAATCAAAGAAATCTTAGAGCTGGAAGTAGAAGGCTTGTGTGGACCTTCAGGAATGGTTATCAGTCAGATTTCAAGTCTGGTTTTCCAGAATCTGATGAGATCCTTTTCCTCATTACAGTAACAGATATTACATGGATCCAAAGAATAGGAAATCAAAGAGACGACATTTGTTCTCTGCACAATTAAAAGAAACTGTCTGGAAATGAATGAATGCAGCTAAAACCAAGATGTGGAGATCCATTACCTTCATAGAACAATCTGTCGATTTCTGTGCTGCTCATGTCACTGTGCAGCTCCACCTTGAAGCCCAGCTTGCTGAGGTTGGAGTGGAGTCTCTTATCATCCCGACTGGCCCCAGACCTCTTTATCAAAGGTACCCCAGGGTAAAAGTTTGCTACAGACACCACCACGGCCCTGTTGCATTCTTCTGGTCTGTCCATCAGTCCCTTCCACAGTGGGATGCTTGTTCAGGTGAACTTCTATCTATCTGATGGGATATGTGCAATATCTCTGTTAGACTTTGAGTCTGTGGATAATTCTCCATTTAAACTCCAAGCTCAGTTATAACACTCTAGCCACACCTCTTTGATAACACCTTGCATCGTGCTTCCTTTCAGGTTGAGTTGTAAAGTCACATGATAAGAAGTCATGGTGTTGCAACACAAATTTTTCCCTTCAGTGCTGGAAAATCCACACGTACTCTTCCGGAAACATTTTCCTTTCCCACCTTGTCTCAGTTATTCTAAGGATGGGAAGCAGGTTTCTGCTTAATGGGTTTAAAGTTGAGCCTTTTCCAGGTTCTTATTGTGACAAAAACAAGGTGGAGAAGGTTCTGCTGGGATCTTCTGCTGGGATATTCTCTGAGTTCACTGAGTTCTGATGCATCTGATTAAAGCTCCACTATCATTTAGTCACAATCTGTGATGGAAGCTGTCATTCAAAGCAATCTGTTTCTCAAAACTTCATTCAGGCAGAAATGTTCTGATCTGTCGTAACAAGTCAGCAGTTTTCAGTGGAATATGGGTGTTGACACATAGTAAAACAGAGGAATCTTGCTGTTCCTGAACGCAGCAACTTATAGAGAAACTGCACCTCCAGATAGTAGTCTGCAAAATTAACACATCAGAATATTTTCCTTCGTATCCTCTAGAAGTCCGTTTTCCAACACTTCACACCCCTCTCAGACTGCAGCTCATGGTGGTTCAGATAGCTTCTTTTAACACTAGATTTAAAAGTTTGCTTTCTGATAGGTTATAGTTAGACTGGCTTAAATGATCTTGTGTGATTGGCTCCTGGAGTACGATGACAATGAAAACCTTTAATTTCTATTCTCTTTTCATCTTTTTGCTTCTTGATCTGATTATTTTCTTTTCAGGGTGAATAAGGTGCAGTTGTTCTATATTTTCTTTATTCAATAATTAGATAATTTAAGCTAAAGTTTTGTTACATGATTTGGTTGTTTTTAAATGTTTAGGAGCCTATGTAATTTTCAATTAGTTTCTAAGAATAACAGAATAATAATAGTATGCAAACTTAAAAAAAAAACGATCAGATTTGCAATGAAAAATAGGATATTTGATAAATATGAATGGTTGATAAAGACATTAGGTATAAAATATATATTGTATATATTCTAATGAGACTCATTTTTCAGATAAGAAGTATATTTTGAGGCAAAAAGCGGGTATGCATTATATACGGCATAGGTGCAGGGCTTGAGTGGAGAGCAAAAGAATAACATTTTGAGCCACCATTTTCTATGTTAAACAGCTGTTTATGCATTTGTAAATTATATGATACATAACAGAAGCTGTTTAGGCGGCCCTTCGTTCCTTTTTAATGGGCACAGGTTGCTATAATTGGACTGCAGCAGGACTCTGCCTCTGTGGGATGAATGCAAGGACCTGCACCATATATGCCAACAATATCTGCGCATGATCATTGCCAATATAATCCCTTTCTGAGTGTCTGGATGGACAGTCTAGATGCAGAGCAGGCTGGGATTCTTACCTGCACAGAATAATGGTGACAAAGGTCCATAAAAAGTAGATAAGCATGGTCAGAAACCGGGTTTCAATAGTTTTAAAAGGTTCATCAGTTTGAGTTTTTATTTAGCTCTTGCTTAAGATTTTTCATTCTATTTTAGTTTTAATTATTTTTTGCCATTTATAAGGGGGGTTTAGTTCAGTTTTAGGTTTTTTAATGTTTAGTTTCATTTGAGTTTTTATAGTTTAAGTTTCAGTTTAGTTTTTATTAGTTTCAGTTTTACTCTTCTCGTTAAGCAAGTTGTGTACCGGGGTAAGACAAAAAGGTGCTTCTCCACAGATACTTATTTTTACTCATGACAGTTGTAACCTTAAATGGAGCAATCTTATCCATCATTTCTGAGATTTTGGATAGAAATTCATGTGTCATTTTTTTACTGAATGTCTGTTGGTGGATGTTAGGGATTTGGATAATGTAGGAGTGTACATCGGTGTAAATTTTTCAGCTGAGTTTTCTTTGAGGAAGCGTTTTTTAAATAATAGTCTTACTGTGAATAGAAATTTTAGCTAAGATGGTGTTTTCAAATGAGATGCAGAAATGGTCAGATAATGCAATATCAGTTACCACAATGTAAGAGATATTTAAGTCTTTGCAAAATTCATTTTTTTGATGTGTAACATCCTAATAACTTGTTATTTCCTCATTAAAAACATGTGTGAAGTGTTGCTTTGACTCATCCAGTTTTGTGTGAATAAATTTTGCATCTCTGCTGGTAGTCATTGGGGGTGCTGAAACGCCTGCTCCCACCTAACTCACCTTTTCCACCCATCTACTCCTCCTACCTGATGTAGCTTATTCAGCAGCCGAGCCACTGTGCCTGCAGCTCTCCCTGTAGAGTAGCAACTGCTGTAGTTAGCTTAGGCTAATTGTAAGGCTAAGAATTTAGACTTCATCTTTGGAAACAATCCTAGACCAAAAAAAGTTCTGTTATCTTTGGGCAAATCACCTCACTGAGGACTTCTTTCTCAACAAAAACCTTTTTGATTGTGGATTAATAAGCAGTTAGGCCCTAAAGGCAAAGATACTCCATCAGAACCTGTACAGTAAGAACTGTGACTTAGCATTGTTCAAAATGTATGTTTCTGTGCTTTCATTGTTGCAATGCAAAATTTAGCTACTTATTTGTGTGCGTTTATGGTTGCACTGTGAAACGTAACTTCATTGTTGTTTGAATTTATAGTTTCAGTGCAAAACGTAGCTTCGTTTCTCTCTTAATTGTGCATCCAATGCAACTCTTAGCTTCATATTTCTGTGTTTTTATGGTTTCAATGCAAAACATAGCTTCATCGTGATTCATATTTTTAAAAGGAGGTTAAATATTACAAAGTCGACGAGTCTTGTAAAAGCCTCTGAATTCTCTCTGGTTCTTTAAAACCCCCACTTTCACGGTCGGATATCACACCATTTGCGTGTCGTCTTACAATCTCCAATGTTGACATTGTTCACCTATATGAATTTGCTTCCTAAATACTAAAATAAAACACGCTGAAAACTTCTATAAACTATCAGAGTCCACGTGCATGCTGTGATAATGGCCGTTATATGACGTTCTGCAGGGGGAGTTTTACAAAGGGTAAGGCGGGGTATTAGAGAGGCAAAGGCAAATATCAAGGTGTCAAATACGGCAGTGATGAGAAGGCAAATTTCTTTAAGGTGTATTTTGATATATATAGGATTTTAATAATTATTTAGGGGTAAATTTTCATTTGAGTGTGCTATGGACTGGTACTGTGTGTCTGGAAGAAGCATAATACCCCCCCCCCCTTTAAGGGGGTCAGAAAAGTTAAAAGCTGAAAGTTAAAATAGCGACAAAGTCACCAACTGTTAACTTGAAATCTAAATAAGACAGCTAACACTTAACAGTGTTATTAATTTTATTTTGACTTCTTTTCCTTCTGTTGGTGTAAGGACTACTTCAGAAATTACTTCGATAAACCAGTTTACCGCAACATTTTGCAATGACATTTTTGCAATCGTTGGAGAAGCTTTCTAGCAATCAGAAGCAAAAAAAAAAATATGGCGGGACTATCCCCCAAAATAAATATCCAATCATGGGAGAGAACTTCTATCCAATCAGAGGCGAGGAGGCGGGACCTGCCCCTACATACTTGTGATTCCAAAATTCGCCTCCAGCAGACTGTATCCAAGCTACTTTACACAGCTGCTGCCTCTTTGGTCTACTCCAGTACTGCAACTTATTTCCAAGAGGCTTTTTTCCCCACTTCAAAAGTAAAATTCAGATTCATTGCTTCTCAGAAAACATCTGGGGCTTGAACTAAAGTAGCCACCAACTGACTCCGCCCCTGCCTAGTGCTAGTTGTTTTCTAAATAGTTAATTAGACAATCCTAAAGCTCTATCTTTTTCTAATCTATTTACTTATAAAATTAGTTCAGATCAGTCTTTGTGAATATCTTCAGGGTGTGTTTTATTCATCATCAGCATAATTTATTTCCAAAAAACAATCCTTTTCTCAGCCAGTTTGTTGCTGAATCTGTGCTCCAAAACTGCTGACTATGTTAACCAAAAAGACCTTAAACAGTTTCCCAAAATATGGCCTGCTGGTCTGAAACGAGTGGCTTTTATCTAAGGAACACAGAGTGCTCAAGGCCTCTGATCCTGGTAGTTAATTTGGAAGGTTTCAAGCTTGAATTTAATTAAGACCCTGTCCACACGTAGCCGGGTATCTCACAAAACGGAACTATTTTTCTACGGTTTGGCCTGTTATCCACACGTAAGCTGAGATTTTTGGCATCAAAAACAAATCTTTTTAAAAACTCCGGCCAAAGTGGAGATTTGGGTTTTCTCCGTTTTCAGTATCTCCGTGTGAACGGATAAAAACGGACTTTTAAGAGCCCTAACGTCACTATCCGCAAAATAAAATTGGCATCAGCCATTGTTAAAGCGCGTTTTGTTTGTTTACTTTTACAAGCTCTATGACTGCTGCGTGCTGAAGATAGAGGATGCAAAGTTACTCTGAGTGGATAGGATTTGAGAGAACTACTGCCCCCTACAGATTTGTCATGTCTATGAGTGTGCTGAAAAACGCATTTATCCAGTTATGTGTGGAGGGAGATTTTTTTTTAAGGAGCAGAGGAAAATCTTCCTTTAAAAAAAAAAGTGTGGACATGGTCTCAGTAACTCTAGTCTAATTTCATCCATCCATTATCTATGCTGCTTATCCTTGGGTTGCAGGGGGGAGTGTGCCTCTCTCCAGTGGTCATCTAGTAAGATGGGGGCTACAACCTGCACAGGTCACCAGAACATTGCAGGGCACCCCAGGCTTATTGATTTCATCAATTCATAATTTCATTATTTACCTCATCATTTTACTGCAGCTGTCATCATCATTTCAGTGCACCTCTTACTCATCCGTTCCATCAGCAGGTTTGTTAAGTTCTGCTGTGAAGAAGTGTTAACCCCATATGAAAAACAACAGTGCACACACACACACACATATATTCAGCGTCAAATTAAACAGTCATGTTTTTGGACTGTAGGAGGAAACCAGAGTACCTGGAGGGAACCCATTCATACAAACTCCATAAAGAAAGACCCCTGGGTGGCATTTGAACCCAGGCCTTCTGGCTGCAAGGCAACATTGCCACTGTTCAAAGCCATCATTCTGATGTGTACTTTATTTAGTAATTTATTTCCAGTTATTACGTTAAATATTTTTTATGGGCTCCTCACTGCAGCCTGTGGATACCTGCCTGCCACTTAATCATGGTAGTCCCTGTGATGACTCTTCTGTAGCATGGGAATGGGTTCAAGTGTGTATCATTCATATTTATATTCCTTTACGATGTAGTGAGCAGTGTTTTTGCAGTGAAGGTCTTGTGTGTTATGATAGTTTAACTGGTTGTGTATGACTGATTGATGTTAGTTTAAAAGTTTTTTATCTGTTCATATTCTTTTTATTTCATGTAAAAAAAACTTAACTGATTTAATGATGATAAGTAGTAGTTGTCAAGGCAAGACCATCTTTAAAACATAGTACATGTCAAAAGTTCGGACACCCCATCTCATTCAATGCGTTATTGATTGTAGGTTCTCAATTAAGGGCATCAAAACTATGAATGAACACATAATGTATGGAATTAATGTATGTACTTAAACAAAAAGGGTGAAATAAGTGAATACATGTTTTATATTTTAGATTCCTCAAAGTAGCCACCCTTTGCTCTGATTACTGCTTTGCATTCTCTTGAGCTTCCAGTCACCAGAAATTGTTTTCCAACAGTCTTGAAGGAGTTCCCAGAGATGCTTAGTACTTGTTGGACCTTTTTCCTTCACTCTGTGGTTCAGCTCACCCAATTTCATCTCCATTAGGTTCAGGTCCAGTGACTTTGGAGGACAGGTTATTTCACACTTTTTGGAAAAGTACTGCATAATTCCATATGTTCATTCATAGTTTTGATGCCTTCAGTGAGAATCTACAATGTAAATAGTCATGAAAATAAAGAAAACGCACTGAATGAGAAGGTGTGTCCAAACTTCTGGCCTGTTCTGTACATTAAGTTATGGTGCTTCATGTAAATTTATAAACATTGTCACATTTGCATGAGCTCATTGCGTACATGGAGGTCTGTGTACGAATTGGTCTCTAGTCCACAATAATGATCTTTTGTACATGAAAAAAGTGGCAAATCAAGATTTGTAAAACATATGTGGACAGATATGTTTCTATGAATGTAAGTGGAGAAAAAAAAATATCTATCAATTCATGTTTACTTCAGCCACTGAATTAATTGTCTACACTATATTACTTTTATAATTTTTTCTGGCCAGGTTGACCTAAAACGCTTTTTGTTGTTTGTGTTTCACATGAAACAAACATTGTAATGCACAACAAACTATCAGTCTTTACTGTAGGGACTTTTGTAAAATACGTTCACATTTTGATAAAATAGCTTGTAGAAAGCTCTGGTGATATTTTCTTAACTGGAGACCTCCATGTTAGTTCTGGGCTGCCTGCTGACTAGCTGTTACCTTCAGATACAATGAAGCCATATTTATGCAAAGACACTAAGAACATTATCTACTGCTGGTAAGATATTTACCTCTTGTAAAAACTCTCAATAGAACCCTGCTTTAAAAAAAATGTGAACGATCTGATCAACGAAATTTCAAACAAAAGAAGAAAAGTCTTAAAAATCCAGTCATGGGAAACAAGTTTCTGATTAAACAAAGAAACATTTATGAGCTGTTTTTAAGGTTTTTATGTAAAATCCAGTTGATGTGCGTTAACGTCTTGATTGGCATCTTGTTTTAAGGGATTCAACTTATCAAGGTATTTAGCATGAAAAAGGTTAGACCGTACCAGATCTACCATTGGCAGAAAATTAACCAGTCACTTGAAATATAAATGCTTAGATGAATCTAAATTGATTTCCTCTTATTTCCTGCAGAATATGCCCCAGCTACATACATCTTTCGATCTACTGTAATGGATTCATTGACATATTAGCAGCGGTGGAAACATTTGAATGTTTTACATGGATAGCATTTTTCAGATGGGTTTTCCATTGGCTGCCAATGGGCGTAGTTTTAATAAACCTGTTATTTTTACTGCTATTACAAACAGACTTCAGAGCATATCATTCATCAGTCATCATATGCTTAAGTCCATAAACCTAAATTAGTCTTGTTTTTAGAAGTTTTTTCTTTCACTTTCACTAATGACGTGGTAATTCATTGGTATCTGATGGACTTTGAGCACCCATTTTCCCAGAAGTCAGCAGACGTTAAGTAATCAACCAAAGTAATGATGACATGAATATGAATATATTTTCCCCACTTTATTTACTTACACGGTCCTTACTTATACGTTTTATTCATACATTTTGCATATGAAATTAGCTGTGTACCTGAGTCAGTTTTGTGTAGTTTCTATTATTCATTTAAATGAAACTTCTCAAAACACGTTTTGTTTATTTTACAAATATCTGGGATTCATTTGGTATTATGTTAATATGGTTGAAACAAAGAATTTTGGTTCAATGCTGTATTACTTTTGGTTCCACAAGTTTTGCTAGTGGGACCTAATTAGATGTAGCACAGGGCACATTTGGGTGACGTAGCTGCTGTCTTTTCATAACAGTTACATTTGGTGTCGTGACCCGGATCCATTGGTCAACCGCTGCAGATCGCAGAGGGTTCTGATGCATTGGTGATGCAGATGATATCAAGTTGGTCAACCTTTGGATCCTATTAACAGCTGTGGGGGTTGTGTGCCTGTGCTTGTGCTGTGTCAGACATGGCAGGCACAGGTCAAAGTACCTTTAATCTTTTCTCGCCAGTAGTTGGAAGAGGCAAAGGACTGTTAATGAAATACAGTCTAGCACAGAGTCAGACTCCAGTGATGATAGATAAGAGTTCACTAGAAAGACTTGAGATGATTGAAATGCCTCCACTTGAGCCCCAGTTTTCCACTCCTATAGCCAATAATGAGAAGACTATCCAACAGTTAAGTGACCTCATTGGTGAAATAGTGAGCCAAATTGGTGAGGCTTTTACCAGCCGCTTGTTAAACAGTGGCTCTCACCTAACCTCAGAGAAACCTCTACCACAGTCTGTTCAGAATGAGACATCTACACAATGATTGATCTTACCAAGATGAACCTGGTGGTGAAACCTTACATTGTGGAGCCTCCTGTATAGGATAAAGTCTCTGTCCATGAATGGATATAAATGATGGAGGTTTATCTTACCAAAAAGGGTTTCCCACTTGAAGAAAAGAAAGATGAAATCCTGAGCCATCTTTTTGGCAAAGAGCATCATAAAGATTGGACTGAAAAGTAGTCTTCCTGGCACACCTGTAGACCCTGAGACAGTTTATAAGATCCCAAGACATTATTTTAGTGACGTTCCTGGGTCTTGATTGGCACTGGCTAATTTCTATGCTACTAAACCAATGACAAATGAGACACCAACAGACTACTGGGTTAGACTTAACGGAGCTGCTGAAGTTGCTGACAGGCATCTGAAAGACCAAGGAAGCAGCATGAATAAAATGGATTCTGAAATAGCAATGATGTTTATTAAAAATGATCCTGATCCAACCGTCGCCTGTGTTTTCAAGTGAAAGACCACCACTAAGTGGACACTTGCTAAGGGGCAGGAAGTCATTGATTAACACTAAAGAGAACAGCAAGGGAATAGACATTACGCAGCAACAGCCAGAACAAAAGCGCACCAGATTAATTCTGCCACAACAGATCTCCCCTACTCAGACCCTGAAGTAAGGCATAGGCAAATAGATACTGTCAAAATGACTCTTGTCAGTTCCAAAGGGCTGAGTGATCCTGTTGCTACACAGTCAGGTGCTGTGGAACGTGTGCTAACTATGCTTGAATAAGTATTGGAACGCACTAGCCAGCCCATTGGTGCTACCAAGCCTGAGTTTTTCCCTCCGTGTGAGTGATTGTGATGAGTCTTTGTTTGCAGAAAGATTGAAATCTCCCCCATCTAATGCTTTAGTATTTTTTCAAAACATATCCAGGCTAGAAAAAGTTGACACTGTCTTTTACACTCTTTTCTGCACAGGTGGGGGATAAAGTAACATTGCAAGCCCTTTTAGACACGGGCTCCATGGCCTGTACCATCAGTGTAGAAGCTGAACAACTCCTCAAAAATGCAGGATTAGCATTTGAGCCTGATTGTAATCATAATGAGATCATCTTGTTGGCTGTGGGGGAGTTCAGGTAAAGCCTAAATGCATCCTTGATTTTGAAATTAAAGTATATGGATGTAAAATTAGGGTTCCAGCTCTAGAGGTTCCTGGGCAGAAAGATCAAGTCATTCTGGGTACAAATGTCATCAAACACCTCCTAAAGTAGTTTAAACAGTTGCCTAATTTGTGGCAAGTTGAATGTAAACCAGAGTCTGCTAAAACACATGAGATAATGCAGTTTGTTGTCTGGTATTGACAGGTGGAGAGGGGTTGTGATCCCAGATTTCATTGGGACAGCTGAACTGCAGCAGGCAGTCGCTCTTCTCCCGACGCAAGAGTATCTGGTTTGGGGCAGACTTCCTAAAAACTAACCTCTCTCTGAAGGCAGTGCCATTCTGGTTGAACCATCACCCAAAACCCAGGTTCATAATAAATATATTATTTTTTGCAGGTCAGTGGCCTCCATGAATGGTGAAAGATGGGTCCCAATCTGCACTCTAAATACCTCTGAAAAGACCATTACTCTAAGGCATCGTACCAAAGTGGCAGAGGTTTTCACATGTGTTGCACTTGAGGATACGGATGTGGCACCTGATCAAGTACCAGATAAAAGATTCTGTATGAACAATCAGACAGGGACATATGGTAAAGCAAGTAGCCAAGACTCTCTTCGCTCTATCTTCGACAGTCTCTTATGTGACCTAGGGTTGGAAGATCTGGATATTGATTCGTGTGAGGTGTCTGATTATTGGAAGTCAAAACTTTTGCAGCTGGTCCAGAGGTATGAAAATATTTTCACAAGGAACTAACTTGATCATGGGCTAGCCAAATATTTTATTTATTGGGTCTGTCTGTCAGATGAGCGGCCATTCAGGCTTCCATATCGACGGGTTCCAGTCTAACATCATTCACAAGTCTAACAGTGAGTGGTCATCTCCTATACTACTGGTGTGGAAGAAGAGAGGAGATATGAGAATCTGTGTGGATTATCGATGGCTAAATGCTTGAACGGTGAAGAATGCCCACCCATTGCCACATCAATCAATCAATCTTTGGTGACCAGAATAATAACCTCAAAAATTAAAATACCATTTTTTTTAACACGCAGGAACTCTTCATTCATGATTATGTTTTTTTGATAATCCTGATTCTTGATTCAACTGGCTAGACCCAACTTGCACTTGCTTAGCTGCTTTCGCATAAGATAACTTTTATTTCTTTCCTAATAAGTGGAATTTCACCTGCTTTCTTTCCTACCCTAAATCCCTCGCTGTGCGCTCCACCACAGTTGACACATTTCTCTTGTAAACCTGTTCCACATGGCCCATAGTCATGCCCTTCTCCATATCGCCCACATGTTTGTGTACCCTTACAATAAGCAGCTATGTGGCCATATTTCTGGCACTCAAACCAACGCAATGGTGGGGGCTCATACAGTCTCACATTAAAATTAAAAAAACCAAGTCAGATAATCAGAACGTGTCTCCCCTTGAAAATACACCAATATTGAAAAGCTTTTTCAACTTTTTCTCCAGCTTTCCATGTTTTTAGCCTCTTAAGATCAATTGCCCGCCCTCCCTGAATGTTATCCTTTAGCTTTCCAAGATCCTCATTTAAAGGTATGGTGGAGGATCTTTTTCTTCCGGTGGATCATCTACCTCCTAATTTTAAATCATCCTGAGAGGCTATATGCATGCATCACTCTCACATGTTTATCTGTAATGCTATGCGATTATACATTTATTCTGCTTCACTGTTCTCACCAGGTAATTTGAAAAATGGCTGTGTGTCAAGAGAAAAATAGTCTTAAGATGTATGAGAAGAAGAGAAAGTGCTCAGAAGAGAGAAACAAGAACAGAATGTTTTTAGGAATTTTTTTCCAATGATGGCGTGTTCTTTTTTTTTTTTTTTTTTTTTTTTTTTTTTTTTTTTAACGTGTCCTGTCTAGCAGTATGCTACTCAGAATTGGTGTCTGAGTACCAAGTACAAGCCCAACAGTTTTACTTTCCCAAGCAGAGTAGTACAGCTTCGCTGTAGTACGCCACTTGATGTATATGTATGAAAAATCTTTATTAGTGATTACTGTGGGTTCAATTTCCTGACGTCATGGACATTAAACTGAGACAAGAAGGGAGAAAGGAAGAAGGTGAAGAAAAGAAACCGGACCAACAGAGGGGCGAACCTCTGACAGCACAGGTAGGGATCCCCAGTGATTCCTGTGTTGGCAACTTTCTACTCGACAGGTAGGCTAAAGTATGGGGTTACTTTGTCAGGAGATCACACAGGTATTAATTTCTTTTTTGTGATGTATGGAAATTTAACGGTGGTCCCTAACCAAAACCACTTCCTTCAGGAGCCAGCCAATATTCAACTAACTTCACGACGGTAGGTTTTGCATGTTATTTGAAGAAATTCATTTCTGAAAAATCCTCCGCTATACCTTTCCATAGGGAATTCCATAGATAACTCCTCTACATAACTCTACTGTGCCCATCTCCTTCCACACCTCCAAAACCTCTTTTTTTACAAACATTCTTCAATTGTAGGGCCTTCTGGTGAAACTCCTTGTGTGCATTTGCTGTGTGACGGACGACGGACACTGTGTATCGCGTCATTTCATGTTTGGTGACTCACTTGGCTGAAGCATCTCGGTGCTCTTGCCATCTTTAATTTATCAAATTCTCTCTGTCCAGAAGCTTTTCTGAGTTATTCTAACACAGAGACACGTTGAAACTTATTTTCTGTTGGTGTTCTTTACGTTTTGGGAACTCGTTAAGTGTTACACTGGTTTACTGGGCTCGGTAAGGTATCGCTAGGTTAGCTTAGATTTACTGCTAGCATGGCTACGGCTGCTATCTCTCCTGTCCCTCCGTCTCTCTCCTCCTCTTTCCTGCTCTGTGTCAGATGTTTAGCTACTCCTCTGCCTCCTTTAGTGAAAATGGTAGGTGTAATAAGTGCAGCATTTTTGTAGCGTTGGAGCTAAGGATTTCTGAGCTAGAGGCCCGGCTCTGCGCTGTAGAACAGCCAGGCCCAGGAGTAGCTAGTGCGGAGCCAGCTAGGACAGGACCCTTTAGCAGTCCTCCAACAGCTCCCATGCAGCCGGAACCTCAGAGGAACTGGGTGACTGTTCGTAGGAAGCTTAGCGCCAGGCCCCAGCACTCAGCCAACCTCCAGCCCCTTTCTGTCAACAATAGGTTCGACTCACTCAGCGACGCACCCGCGGAGCAGGAGAGGCCGATTCTTGTAATTGGCAGCTCCATAGTTAGGAACGTGGCTCCAGAGACACGAAAGACCACTGTCAAATGCCTTCCAGGGGCCAGAGCTGCGGACATTAGGTCCCATCTGAAGCTTTTGGCCAAGGACAAACGGTGGTATAGCAGGATCGTTATCCATGCTGTTGGCAATGACACCCGGCGACGGCAATCGGATGTCACTAAAATTAGCGTAGCTTCGGTGTGTAGGGCTGCCACAAAGATGTCTGACTCTGTCATTTTTTCTGGTCCCCTGCCTGATCGTACTAGTGATGACATGTACAGCCGTATGCTGTCGTTTCGCCTTTGGTTGTCAAGGTGGTGTCCAGAAAACGATATGGGCTACATTGATAACTGGGGACCTTCTGGGGAAAACCTGGACTGTTACGTAGAGATGGCATCCATCCCACCGCGGACGGCGCTGCCCTTCTTTCAAGGAACATTGATAGGGTTATCTCTAATAACCTACATATGCATTACTACTGTAAGTATTACAACCGAATTTCCCCCTAGTGGGACTATTAAACGTTTATTCTATTCTATTAGATAACAGATGCTATATAAAAAAGTAGAAAAATATTTCTTTTCTGCTTTAATTTGTTTTTTGTTTTTTTATTACAATCATATTGTTGCTCATAATTCTGTCTGATGACATCTTTTTAAAACATTAAATCCAATATTATTAATATATCAATACATTTCCCTTCTTCTATCTCCTTGTAAGGCGACTTTAGGATCAAAATTTTGCATTTATTGTCTTATCTTCATATTACCTTCAATCTTCTAACATGGAATAAAGAAGAGGAAACTGTTTTGACGCATTGAGATGGCTCATTTGCAACGCCAACGGTAAAACAACCGTGTCGCTCTGCCGTAGCTCATTTATTTACATTCAGCTTCACACTTCAAAATAAAATCACTTCTGTCTAAAGTTCTGGAAGCCTGAAAGTTTGCAAAGTGACTCAGAACTAATTCTGAATAATAAACAAAACTGTAAATATCAGACTTAAAACTCTATTCTGATATAAATGAAGCTTACATTCCGGCCCCTACTTGTTACTGCACAGGCATAACTATTACTACATAAGAAAACATCATTTATCACTTAGTTACACATCTACGTAACCTAAACATTTCAACATAACACTGCGCATTCATTTAACTTTTGTATTGAAGTTACACTTTTACTAAACTCCAATTGTATTACATTACTACATCTTTAAACGTTAAGTTTAACAAATATTTCAGAGACTTTCAACATTCCCTTTAAACATCCATTTCTAGCAACAAGCATAACTTATCCACAGGTCTGTCCAAGACACTTAAAAAACACACGTAGAACAAGTCCATTTGAATCCGGAACAGTCTTTTCAATCTTTCCCATCAGCCAAGTGTTCCTTGGTGATGTTTCATCAACTATGAGAACAACATCTCCGGGTTTCAGATTTTGTCTCAGAACGGTCCACTTCTGTCTCTCTTGTAGAAGAGGCAAGTATTGCTTTGTCTAACGCTTCTAAAAGATAACAGAAAGGTACTGGACTTGTTTCCATCTCCGCTTTGCATATAAATCCTCTTTCTGAGACAACCCAGGAGGCAATACTGGCTGGCATTTAAGGAGAAGTAAATGGTTTGGTGTGAGTGCCTCTACATCATTTTGATCAGCTGATGTTCATGTTATTGGCCTGCGGTTAACAATGGCTTACACTTCGCAAAAAAACGTCTGCAGTCGCTCATCATCAAGTGGCTGTTGTTTCAGCATCTGGTGAAGAATTCTCCTCACAGAACGAATCAGTCTTTCCCAAACTCCCCCAAAATGAGAACCTGCTGGTGGGTTGAATATCCAGGTTATGTTCTTCTGTAGGAGCACATCTGAGAATTTTGAATGATTCCACGCCTTTATTGCTTCTCGGATCTCTCTTTCAGCTCCCACCAGATTTGTCCCATTATCTGATCTCATAACAGACACCTGACCTCTGCGTGCTACAAACCTTCGAAATGCATTTATGCATGAATCAGTCTCAAGTGAATGGGCGACTTCCATGTGTATTGCTCTAATTGTGAGACATGTGAACAACACACCATATCGCTTGACTGTACTCCGTCCACACTTTACATCGAATGGCCCAAAATAATCTATTCCCACATTCGTGAATGGAGGCTTATCGGGTATCAACCGATCCGATAGTAAGTTAGCCATCCTTTGCTCTGCAGGTTTTTGTGAGATTATTTTGCACGTCACACACTTCGACAGTATTTTTCTGATGGCTGAATCTGCTTGTGGAATCCAAAACCTTTCTCTCAATCTTCAAAGTATGTAATTTCTTCCACTTTGTCCAGTCTCTTGATGTATGTGTCTGACAATCATTGTTGAAAGCTGGTGATTTTTAGGAAGGATCATAGGATGCTTAACATCTGTAGGCAAAGCAGACTGATGCAACCTTCCTCCAACTCTTAAAATCCCATCTTGCAGAACAGGAACCAGTTTAATAATGTGCCTGCATCTTTTCAGCTTTTCGCCTTTCTGGAGACTTGTAAGCTCATCACTGAAACCTTGACCTTGACAGAATTTGATAATTTCGGTTTCTCCTACTGCAACATCTGCAGCTGTTAATAATGATCCCTTTAAGGTTGATCTGAACTGCTGCATTTGTTTTTGAACCATTTTTCTTTTCTCTTCTTGACTTGAACAGTCTTTTACTTGTGACATCAAAAACTTGCGTTGCTGTCTCAGGTTAAGAAGGAGCTGCTTAAGCTTCAACATCCATGACACTGCCTTCTTTAACTTGTGCCACTCTGAGTAATGACTGAAGAACTTGTTAAAGGGACCGTTACACACCTCTGTAACATTCACAGAGATTGCATTTTTGACTTCGTTGTCTTCCCTCAATGTCTCTTTCATATCTGGAAAGACTGGCCAGTGTTCTTTGCTCTTTGTAAGAAATACTGGTCCAGTGATCCAGCTGTGACATTTTAAAAAGACATCTGCATTCATTCCTCTTGAAGCGTGGTCAGCTGGGTTTAACTCAGAGTTAACATACATCCAATGGCTTCGCTTTGTATTGTCTCTGATGAGTGACACTCTGTTTGCTACAAAAGTTTTGAATCTAATGTTCTCACTAGAAATGTACTTCAAAACTGTTGTACTGTCTGACCAAAACACAGACTCTCTCAGGGACAACTGTAGCTCCTTTCTCATAAGCTTATCCATTTTCACTGCAACAGCAGCTGCTGTTAACTCCAGTCTTGGAATCGTTGTTTGTTTAAGAGGTGAAACTCTGGATTTTCCAATAATGAAAGAGCAGTGTGTCACTTCATTGCAGTTTACAATCCGAAGATAAGTCTCAACACCATAGCCCTTTTCACTTGCATCTGCAAAGTGGTGTAACTCTGCAGACACAATTTTTCCAAAACCTGCTTGTTTGAAGCATCTGCTCACTTTGAAATCCTGAAGCTTTGGAAGATCAGAAAGCCATTTTTGTGTTTTCTTTGCCATCTCAGGTGGGATGTCCTGATCCCAGGAGCCTTTTTTGCCACACAGCTCTTGATTTTGGCTGGGAGAATGACAGGAGACAGAAAACCTAAAGGGTCATATATAGCACTGACAAATGAGAGGACACCACACCTCGTTTGTGGCATGTGTCTTGTATTTATTCTAATCTTAAACACATCTCGTTCAGCACACCAGTTAACTCCTAGAACCCTTTCATCAGGCAAAATGTCATGACTGAGATCCAAATCTTTAACTTCCTTTGCTCTTTCTGTTTCAGGAAATGAACTGAGAACATTTCTGTTATTACTCATCCATTTTGTTAGATGGAATCCTCCACTTTTGCAGACAGCTGTTAAGTCTCTGGCCATTTCACATGATTGGCCTTCATCTGATACAGACAGGAGACAATCATCAACATAAAAGTTGTTCACAACTGCATTCACAGCACCTGGAGCCATTTTGGCTCGAATGTCTTCAGCTGTTTTCTTCAGGGCAAAGTTGGAACAGCTGGGTGAGGATGTCGCCTCAAACAAATGCACAACCATTTTGTATTCTTGTAACGGTTTACTCAGATCCCCATCTGGCCACCAGAGGAATCGCTGAGGGTCACTATCATCATGTGGCACTCTCACTTGGTGATACATGGCCTCTATATCTGACATTAGGGCAATGTACTCATGTCTGAAACGTGTCAACTGACCAATCAGAGAATTAGTTAAGTTTGGACCTTGCAACAGTTCTTTGTTTAGTGATACACCCTGATATGAAGCTGCACAGTCAAAAACTACTCTGAGTTTTCCCTTTTGTGGGTGATACACCCCATGGTGTGGTATGTACCAAACCCTCTCACACTCAGACTGTTCATTTTCTATTTTGACGGCATAGCCTTTCTTCACTAAATCCGACATTAAGATCTTGTACTCGTTGGGAAACTCTTAATTTTTAAGAAGTTTCCTTTTCAGGTTCTCTGCTCTATGGGCAACTAAGCTACAATTGTTTGGTAACTTGATGGCTGTGTTTCTTAAAGGGAGGCCAATAGTATAATGTCCTTCAACCTTTTTCACTGTTTTATTAACAGATTGTAGAAACTGAATGTCTTCTCTTGACATTTCACGTTTTTCTTCACTGGCATTCTCTGGGAAATCATGGTTAAACTGTTGTATTAATAAGTCCTCAACAGTAGCAATAGAGATACGATTCACAGTAGCATTCACTGTCTCACTTGATGAACTTGTGCAGCAATTTTCCCTGAGGGGACCATTGAAAACCCATCCTAATATTGTTCGCACTGCATATGGACCACCTTCTTCACTGTGAACGACTTCCCATGGTTCCATAGTCTTGTAGACATCACAGCCAATTAGAAGTCCTATATCTGCATTTATTTGAGGAAGCTGGATTCCATGGAGATGGTGCCATCTTTCCAAATCTTCCTGGACTGGAATGTTGTCTTTGGACACTGGGATGTCTGGGTGTGTATAAATATCAGGAAAATCAATATTAATGTTGTCCTTCAAACCACACACTTCTAGTCCAGTAACATGGTAGCTTGGTACTAATTTTTCTTGACCCATTGTCAAAATTTGAGTTTTCTGACCCTCAACACCAATTTGTCTCATTAACTTCTCCAAGTAAAATGTAGCTTGGCTGCCATTATCCATAGATGCATAAGTCTCCAGCAATTTAGTGCCTTTCTTAAGTTTAACACAAACAGGCACTATTGATAAAACACGACTGTCCTTTCCGGCCCCAGTAGTGCCACACGTTCCTCGTGAAACGTGTGGCATGTCACTGCTGCTGCTTTCATTGTTTGTTTGGCCACTACTTTCTGCCTTGCTCTCGTTTTCCTTTGAGATATGGAGCAAAGTTGGATGTCTTGGAGCAGTGTTCACATGAAGCTCGTTTTCTACAATCGTTACTTAAATGTCCCTTTGTCAAACGTACGAAATTTTAATGCAGTCAACAAGCGTATGTTGTTTTTCAAAGAACAAGCATGGCTTCTGAAATGCATTACTTGCGTTGTGAGCAGAAATCTCATCCCTTTCAGGAGACTGTTCGTTGGCAGCAGATAGAACAGCTGTGGCAAATGTGCTACCCTTTAGTGTGGATGTTCGAATCATCTTCACGTTAAGGTTAGGTATAACCTTTTCCTCAGGATCCTTGATTTCTCAAAACACCGGATCAGTGACTATTTTGGCTTGTCTATTAATGAAGCTAACAAGTTCAGCAAATTCAGCTCTTCTTCCATATTTTTCTTGTAGGTCGAAGGCAGAAACTCTCCACATCTCTCTGAATTTGTATGGCAGCTTGGAGACAATAGTTCTGAGATTTGTTGGATGTTCTATATCCTGAAGCTGACTGATGTCTTGCATTGCATTATTGCAACCAGTTAGAAAGAAAGAATAACTATAAAGAGCCTTGACATCATCTGGTTTAATGTACGCCCAGCTGAAGGCTTTGTTCATATATGCTGTTGCAATTTTTATTTCATTACCATAGTGATGAAACAGCAACTTTCTTGCTTCATCATAGCCTTACTGAGGATTCATATGCTGGCAACTTCTGATTAAGTCTCTGGGATCACCTCGGGTGAACTGCTCAGAGTAATATAGTCGATCACTGTCACTGTCTGATTTTTCATGAATTGTTTGGTCAAAGGCTCTAATGAATGGCTTGAATTCAAGTGGATCCCCACTGAAAACAGGAACATCTCTGGGGGCAGATGAGAGTCTATGTTGTTTAACCAACATCTCAGTGATGGTGTTTTGCTTCAACATAACTTCACACAAGTCAACTGTATTACTGTTCTCAGGCTGTTTTGTGACATTTTCAGGTTTGATTACGTCACATGTATTCAGTGGTTCAGTTTGTTCATCACTTACATCTTGCTCACAGCTGTTAAACTGATGATTTACTTGACTCTCCACAAGGTGATCAACAGCTGAATTATCGCAGTATTCATTTTCACAGTCTTTAAGCACCTTAATCTTGGCTGTGGAAGCAGCAATAGCTGTCTCAATCTTAAGCTGCTCTCTCTTTGCCTTTAGTTTGCAGTCTTCAATATCCAGTTCTTGTTCTTGTTGTAGCTCGGGCAAGAAGAGCAGCACGTTTTGCTTGTTCCCTTTGTCGCACAGATGACGTGGATGAGAGCATGGATGAGCTTGATGAACAGCTGCTAACAGAAGATTGACTGATATGTGAACCAGACTTCTTCTTTGACTTTGCACCAGTAACAGAGATACTGTCATCTGGACTCACAGCATCTTGATTTTGTTTTCTTATTGAGATTAACCAATTCTCAACCTCCTTAACGAAGCTGCATATGTTGTCCCTTTTTGGTTTAAACAAAAATGTCTGATCACGATCCTTTTCATTGTCAGGCAGCAGCAATAAAACATCTTCATTTGCACTTGCAAACTCAGTTAAAGGTTCTGTACACTCCTTTAAATGTTTTGCAACTGTATCTGGGTTTTCATCATCTTTCATGTTTTCTTTAATTTTATTCGTTTTGGATGTCAACTGTGATAACTTCCATCTTCTTAGATTTATCTGTCTGCAAAGCTGTTTCTGTAAATTCCTTTCCGTGTGCTTTGGAGCCCTCCTGTGGCCACTTCTTGAAATGCTGAAAAACTAGTCCATGCCTTTGTTACTTCAATAGCTCCATCATACATAAGAGATCTAATTGTTCCATATGTTCCTAACAGAGCCCTTCGCTCTCAGACTGCAGGTTTACTGGTAGTTCCTAGGATTTCTAAAAGTAGAATGGGTGGCAGATCTTTCAGCTATCAGGCTCCCCTCCTATGGAACCGGCTCCCAGGGTTGGTTCGTGAAGCAGACAATTTGTCTATCTTTAAAACTAGGCTAAAAACTTTCCTCTTTGACAAAGCTTACAGTTAGAGATATGTTTATAGGTAGTTAGAGTCAGGTCAGACAGGTAGATAGGAAGAGACAGGTTAATGTTAGTAGTCAGGCAGAGTGTCAAAAGTTAGGAAGAGATAGGAAGAGGTAGAGTAGCTAGGTAGAGATAGATTAATGTAAGCCAGGTAAAGATCCGGAGCCGGTCGCGGCTTACCGCCGCGGAAGAAATGTGCCCCACAGGGGCCAGCCAGCGCCGGAGAGAGGTCCCTCAAGGGGATCCTCCCGCACAGTGCGGCCGCCCATTACCTGCCGGGTTGAATCCCCCGGGCAGACTGTGCGGACCCCACCCGTTTATCTCTTAAACGTTTCTCGCCCTCTTCAACTCTGTCCTCTCAGTTCTGTCTATTTTTCCTTAAGATAGTTGTCGACTATCGGTCTCGTGCCGGTATTTAGCCTTAGATGGAGTTTACCACCCACTTTGGGCTGCATTCTCAAACAACCCGACTCCGAGAAGACCCCGGCATGACGGGGGCCGTTACCGGCCCTACACCGTCCACGGGTCAGGAGGACTCAGACAGAGTGTTGGTAGCCAGGTCTCCTAGTAGCTAGGAGACAGGTTAATGTTAGTAGCTATGCTGCTTTAGGCTAGGCTGTTGGAGGACATTATTAGGGTCTGTTCCTACTTTCTCTCCTACTTCTCCCCAACTGCATGATGTGCTGTCAATTCAAGCACTAACCTGTTTTCTATTATAGTAGGTGCTCCGGATTAGCCCTGCTTGACGACCCTGACTAAGATGGCATTGCAGTGACGGAAAATTCTCCACGTCCTGCAACAAACTTCTGCATCAGTTCTATTGCTCTTTCTGTGTCTCTGTTATGTATTCTCCAAGCCACAGAAGGTCGCGGCAGATAACCGCTTGTGCTGAGCCTGGTTCTGCCGGAGGTTTCTTCCTGTTAAAAGGGAGTTTTTCCTTCCCACTGTCGCTGCATGCTTGCTCAGTATGAGGGATTGCTGAGAATTCCACGACGCAATCTTCTGTGGTTCTGTAATTTCTACACTAAACATTGTATTGTAATAACTCTTTTTGTAAAGTGCCTTGAGATGACATCTGTTGTGAAATGGCGCTATATAAATAAACTGAATTGAATTGAATTAATATTGTTTATATATGCTGACCAGTGGCGGCTGGTGAAATTTTCTCCAGGGGGGGGCTATGATGATGGCTAGATATTAGGGTTGTGAAACGATAATTTTTTAAACTTAATTAATTAAGGGATAGCTGTGAATTAATCCCGACTAATTAACATTCCTAAATATGACTAAAAAAACCAAAATTTTTAGAGTAAAGGACAAATCCAATTGCCACATCTCTTTTTTATAGAGATTAGTAGAATTTTGTTTTTAACTCCACAATCATATTCACACATTGACTACATACATTCGTACATTGACATATCGATCTTTTAACCAGTTGATAAGGCAAACTAACTGGCTAAAATGTTCTGTATGTTAAGATGAATGTTTCTTAATCATACTGTATTGGACAACCCAAAGCGTCTTCTTAATAGGACTATCCTACAACAACAATAATTTCAGTCAGATGCTTCAACAGTTTTGCTAGAATAGACTGCTACTGTCAAGGAGGAAACACTGAGCTGTCCATAGAGGTACTGGTTCAGACTGGGATCAATCTGTTAACAGTGGGAGAACCTGCCAGAGCTCCACTTAAAGCCAGTTAGAATATGAGAAGATGTGGTGGAGAAAAAGCTGTTATATTTATTTTGCTCTTTATTATTTCCACACAGCTGCTGATACAGATTTGGGTGATATAAATGTGAGGAGGGAGATGATGTGTGTGATGTCATATGAAAAATAAGAACAAATGAAAGGTAAGGCAGAAATAACCAAAATACATGAATAAACTTAATATTTGGATAGCAGCAGCTGTGTTAAGTATCAAATAAATCAAATGTAATATAGATTTATTAATAAAATGTCACAATTTACTGTTTTCCAAAATGTAAACAATCAGCAGACAAACTATCCAAGTCATGAATCTAAACAATAGGAATACATTCTCTTATTGTGAAGTAGCGGCGTCTGCACCACAGCTACTTCTGCTAATCAGTTAGCACTAATTTTAGTCCGAAAACATCACTTTAACTGAATAATGTGCATATTCACTAGCAAGGACCACGTCACAGATTGAGAATTTTAACAGTTTATTGAAGGAGTGGAGAATTGAATGGTCTGAGGAGGGACATCATCGGAGACCCAGAGGAAGACTCAGTGTGGGTATTAGGTTCGTATGGACTGAGGATGGAAGTGAGACGGAAAAGGTGTATTTGGACGGAGGTACCGAGCTGGTCGGTTTTACTTCTGCGAAGGGTGTAAATGAGTGTGTCCTGATTGAGAATGGAGATGTCCGAGAGACATGGATGAATGGAAGGGTCGTGTTTGGAAGAAGTGGGGGTGAAGTCAGAAAAACGCAGGAAACCGAAATAAGCAAGTAAGAGCATGGACCGAAGAGTTAAGTCAACAAAGGGAGATAGGTAACCAGAATGAAGCGTGAGAATGCAGCGGCTAAGGAGGTCAGAGGTGAGCGGTAAGCGATGAGCGGTGGTGGGTTGCTCTAGCTTTTTAAGACCTTTTAGTAACATCGGAATATGACTGTGGTCGAGGGCTGGACAGGGGCTACATGTTGCCAATTTGATGAAGAAGCTGATCCCTAACAGATATGATTTAATGGTGGATAGACGGATTTGCTGGATCGAATGGGAGTGAGAGATGAATTGGCAGATAGACAGAGTAATAAGAGAGGGAAAAGGGAGACCGTACGTTACATGAAAAGCTTTGATAGCAGTCCAGCCGGACAGTTAAACGGAGAGGAAACCGGGTGAGAGGCTGTCGATGATGGAGGTCTGGGAGATTGTGGTGAGGTTGTGATGTCAGTTGAAGATGGTGGCTGAAAATGGTGGGATCGGAATTGGACTGAGGTCCGCAGCGGGAGCCAAGGATCTGAACTTCTGAAAAGAGAAACAGGAAAGGGAATCAGCTATAGAGTTTAAGTGACCAAGGATGTGAGCAGCGCGAAGAATGAACTGGTCTTGGGCTGATGTGAGAGTGAGTCTGCGGACGAATTGCATGATAGCTGGGGAACGAGAGCGACTTTTATTAATGATTTCTACTACTGTTTCGTTATCGGAGTGGATGAGAATAGATTTCTGCGACCACTCGTGTCCCCAAAGAAGGGCTGCTATTATGACTGGATAAAGCTTTTGAAGAGCAGAGGAAGGAAGGGTGGCCTGGGGCTGAATGGAATCAAACTCCGGGGGCCAAACTGAAGCAAACCACCTCCCTTGGTAGTAGCCTCCAAAACCGATGGACGGTGCGGCGTCTGTATAAAGCTGAATATCCTCAGGGAGGGAAACAAAATCGTTATAGAAGAAGCAGATACCGTTCCAGGAGGAGAGGAAATCACGCCAGAGCCGCATCTCTGTGCGACAGGGCCCAGCAAGGGCGAGCCGATCGTGAAGACATGGCACGCTAGCGGCAGTGGACAGGAGGTGAGACACGAAGGACCAACCCTGGGGAATGATGCGGACGGCGTAGTTAAGATGACCCAAGAGTGAAAGCAATTGTTGTTTTGAGCAAGCATTAGCGAGCATAAAGTTTGAAAGAATGAGGGAGATCCGATGGACCTTCTCGAGTGGCAGAGACGCTTGAAAAGAGACAGAGTCGAGGGTAATGCCCAGGAATTCCAGAGGAGTAAGGGGGCCCACCGTCTTCTCGTTGGAGAGAGGGACTCCTATGTCGGAGAAGGCTGTGGTAGGAGCGCGAAGCCCTGAATGGGGTGGAGAGGAAGCAGGGTTGTTGACCAAGAAGTAGTCCAGGAGGGGAAGGACGTATGGTAGATGGTATGAATTAAGCAGTACCCAGCAGTGGGCTTCGGAGAGTGAATCAAAGATTCTGGGACTGCTTCGGCAGCCGAAGGTGAGCCGAAGAGGGGCGGGGCCAGTTGCATGGGCCCTAGAGTGGTTAATAGCTTCTGGGGCTGGCCCGAGAGGCCCAGGGAGGGAAGAAGGAGAAGGGCAAGGTCAACATGGTTACCTTGGAGGATCTGCTGACGCAGCGTCGGGGGGACCAGGGAGGGGCGGAGGATGGAGGAAGCAGGCCGAAGTGGGGGAATCGCTGTGGAGAGAGAATAAGGGTTTGACCCTAGAGGGGGAAGGACCGGGGAGGTAGAGGGATGTTGAGGGTTGAGGGGATGGGGGGGGGGAACTCAGGAGGGGGCTGAGAATAGGACGACGGGGGGAACTGAGGAGCCGGTGGAGCGGCGGGCATGAGAAAAGAGAGGGAGGGGGTCGCTGAAGGAGGGGGGGTGGGGGGGGAAATGCAGCTAGAAGGAGGGACAGAAAAAAAAAAAGATGAATGGACAACGGCAGGAGGTGCAGCCTGAGAAGACAGGGATGAAAAATAACTAGCTAAATAGGAAGCAAAGGCCTGAAAGGAGGGAGCGGAAACTGGTTGTGGTGGCGGCTCACCCCCAGCAGGGGGTGCCGTGGGTGTAGGGCCCGAGACAACTGGGAGAGGAATGACGTCACCAGAAGTCCCGCCCGATGAGGAAGCGGGAAGCCCGGAGCGGCATGGGGATGAAAGGGGAGGAGGGGACGGAAAAAGGAGCCTAAAGAGATGGGCCTTGTTGGCGGAGCGACTAAAAGTGATGCCCTTGTCCCGAAGCGAGCGCTGGAGCCGTGAAACTGTCCAGCCGGACATGTCGGGGCGGCTCTGAGCTGCGGCCAGGGAACGCTGGGCAGGAGGAGAGGCTCCGTCTCGAGGTGCAGCAGCGTGGCGACGGTGACGAGAGGATGAAGGAGGGGAGCCCTGCTTGGGTGAGCCGATGCAGGGGCGCGAAGGCTCGTGGGCGACGGCTGGAGCCGGAGACGAAGGCTCTGAGGCGAGACGGGGGAGGAGGAAGGCCGGCCCGAGCGACCGCGAGCGGCTGGAGGGATCGGCTTAGAAAACAGATCGAGTTGTGAGATCTGGGGTGACGGAACTGGAACTGGGGAAGACCGACCGGATGCCGGCTGGCTCGAAGAGAGTCGAACGCGGCGTGAGACTTGTCGAACCACCCGCTGTGGGGATGTTTTGAGAGAAGTCTGGCCGCCCAGGAGCTCGTCGTCCGAATCGGATGGATCGATGCTGAGCGATATGATGTCCATCCTGGGAACGTCAAAGCCGGAATAAGCGAGGTAAGCGAGCACTGACTCTTCGAGGTCTGAACTGATCGCGAAATGATCGAGCCAAACCGCAAAACGATAGAGCCAAACGAGGGATGAAGAGCAGGCAGAGCTTATAAGTGTATCGTGAAGTGATTAGAGATGTAGAACAGGTGCGGGGTACCGGAAGAGTTGGATTAGGACTAATTAGGGTGTACGAAGTGGACTCCTGAACCTTAGTCAACATGTTAACTCCATTTTAATGCAGCAATGCCTTTGTTCGTCTCCAACTCCCGCGGTTTGACCTGTTTATCAGTCGCGCTGTATGACAGACGTCCGTGGCGTTGCTTGACTTCAGCTGCTTCAGCCCCACAGCTGGATGGGAACGATATGTAAGCCCCGCCCCCCCAGGGCGCACCTCTCTTGCTCCCCAAGGTGTCCTATCTTTTGTATTGAAGAGGAGCTACTGCGCATGTGCAACTTATAACGAGAGTCTATGGGAGCCTAGGGGCGCAAATTTTGCAATCAAATGGTATGCTCCAACAGTCAAAACCGCACGTGGAGCGTGTGTCTCCCTTTGGAAGACTGGCGGCAGACAGGAACACGGAAGCTGTACTCTTGGAGCACTTTGGTGATGGATGGTTGAACTGACTGAAGGAAGATAACAAGTTGGAAAGGAAAGAAGGAAAAGGCGGTTGGCATAAGCTGGTTTGTGAATGGTCTTAAATGGCATCTTAGGGGGATGAAGAGGAAGATATACGGGGCGGCTCCGCTTCTCACTTTTTCTCAGTCACAGCAGACTACGCAGACACACTGCCGTTAGTTTAGCTCACCCACTGTTTTGAGTTTATTCCGCTGTCTGCCTCGGAATTATTTGGCTACTTTTTCATTCTCTCCGTCTCTCTGTCGCTGTCTTTTATAACTGAAAGGGAACCGATTCGACTATATGCAGATTTCTGGTTGCTAAAGCTAAACCTAGCACTGGCAGTACTACGGCATTAGCAGCAACAAAGCCGGAATCATTACCCGGCTTGTCGGGTGATACTGCTCCTCAACTCATCACAAACTCTAACCCCCGTGCCAAGTGCAGTGCCAATACACATAGCTCTTCTATTTGCACAAGCACCTCAGCCCCCGCTGTCCTCATTGCTCCCAGCCCATCCGTGGCCACTATGAGGGATGTAAACACAAGCTTCAACACTACAGCCCCCTCACAACCCACAGCTCTGGTTTTCCTATGGTTGACTACACACTGGCAAAGGACCCCAAATTTCATGAAATAAACAGACACATCCCACAAAATGAAAAATACACCTCCCACAACATACAAAATGAAATTATTGAAACACTGGCCAAAATGGTGTTAAATAAGATAAAAGATAATTATGACAAAGCAGATTATGCTGGGTTTTGCATTAAAAGTGAGGTAACTAAGGGCAAATGCAATGTGGAGAATCTGTCAGTCATGATTAGATTTGTCTGTAAAGACATACCAGAGGAACATCTGATTGGTCGGCTTGATCTCAGTCAGTTAAATGTTGAATTTATCACCACCCAAATTCTTGAGCATCTTTCTTACTCAGACTATAGTTCATCTGAAATTATCAGTCAGTGCTATGATGGAGCTTATATCATGAGTGGGGTCAGGGGTGGGGTTCAGGCCTTGTTGCAAATGAAGGTAGGGAAGGATATACCTTATATCCACTGCTATAACCACCAGCTGCACTTGGCAGTGGTCCATGCAATGCAAGCCGAGCCATGTGCAAAAACCTTTTTTGATCTGTCAGGATCACTGCACTCATTATGTGTCACAGAACTATGATGTTCCCTCCCTTAAATGATTGTTGGAGATCAGGTGGACAAGCCACCATGATGTGACCAAGTGTCTTGTGGAGAATCAGGATGTTATTATGAGTATCCTGTCAGAGGTTACAGAGGACAGAGCTGCTGCTGGCACGTGAGGCATCACGGCTATTGATGATGTTAAGGAGGCATCATTTCTTTGAAATTGGAAAATTCCTCCTAAAGGTTCTGGGTTCCTTGAAGTTTGCAAATGCTATAGCAGGCTAATTCTGTTGACCTGTGTTGTGCTTCAGAAGTAGTCAGTGCATCTCTGTAGGCTTTGAAGAAGATGAGAGATGATGCAAGTGAGACATTAACCAGCACGCCTGCACCAGCTGCTAAAAAAAAGAGAACAATGAGCTTAAAGCATCAGTAGCATCTTCCAAAACATCTACTTTGCCATGCTTCTTTCTCTTCACTTCTTTCAGCATGAATCTCTTAAACTGGCGTTACTCAATATCTGATCCTTATCAGGGAAATCTTTCCTAATCAAAAACTTTATTACTACTCATAATTTACAGGCTCTGTTTTTATTTGAAATTTGGTTAAATGCAAATAATGAATCATCTTCAATGCTAGAAGCTACTCCTCCAAACTATAGCTTTTAAACTGAAAACAGTAAAAAAGAAGAGGGGGTGGACTTGGCATAGTTAAAAAAACACTGAACTTTAAAAATATATTTCTGGGCACATTTCACTCCTTCGAATACCTTGCCATAGAGATAAAAGAGCCAAATAAGGTCTTAGTCGTAAATATGTACAAACCCCCTGAAGCTAGCTCAAACTTCACTAATGACCTCCATCACCTTCTTTCTGTATTATGTATTGAATATTACCTAGGCCTGGGCGGTATACCGGTTTATTTTCGTTATGATATGAACTTTTAATATACCCCTATACCGGTGAATAGCTAAGACAAATTCCGGAACATTTAATGAGGGAAAGTGTTTCAGGCAGGACCGATTTCACTGCTACATGCACTTTAACACAGTGTGGAAAATAACATTTTTAACTAAGTACAGCTGGTGGCAGGAGTGAAGCACACAATTATGATGAAGTAATTCCAAAAAAGAGGAGCCTTGTCTATAGTTTAAAATGTGAAACGACAACCGAACGGCATACCTTTTACAAACACTATTGAGTAACCAATAGGGGGAAGTGTTGAGCGCTATTTGACCGTCTTTAGGTAAACGTGGTCAACGGCGTTAAAACCAGTAGGAAATAAATCATTAATAGCGGTAAATATGTTTTACATACCATCTACGATACTTCTGCTGTCTTTTTTTCTGTTGTTGTCTGAATATTAACCAGCTAATAATCTCCTACGGTCGCCATATTTATTCTACTTCTTCCTCCATCCAGTCTGAGTCTATATTCTGCCGCCTAGCGGGATTCTTCAGTACTACATGCAATGAAGCAATTAGAAGATGCAATTTGTTGTTTGCGCCGTGACGTTTTAAAAAAAATTATACATTCAGCCTAAGAACATCAAGAATGTCTACTAGAATTCAGTTAATTAAAAATAATTTTAATTATTTTCATATCATTCACCTGTATCTGGAAAAAAACGGTATGATGCAGTCCATATGGGAGTAAAATAGAATGTTTAAAGCAAATTTTTTCATTCTTCATTCTTATAAGATAATGTGGATATGAACAGTCTTGTGTGGCAAATAAATACAGTTAAATACCACAATACCTTTATGTTTTTTAAAAATACCGTGATATGAAAATTTTGCCACACCGCCCACCCCTAATATGACCAGCTAATTATTGTGGGAGATTTGAACATTCATACTGACAACCCCCAGGATAGGCGAACTAAAACACTAAGTGATACTCTCCATAACTTTGGTCTAATCCAACATGTCAATCAACCAACAGACAAACAAGGACACACTTTAGCCTTGATCATTAGCAAAGGACTAAAAATCTCCAACATCTCCGTAGTGGATGTTGCATTATCTAACCATTTCTACATCTTCTTTGAAAGCATGATCCCGGCTAAACTATCTAATCAAATGGAGACCATAGTAAAAAAAAGCTCAGCTGAAACCTTTAAACGAATGTACTGCTCTACCTCAACCCCTGACAACCCCCCCCCCATTATCCAACAAACTCTGTTAACAAGCTGGTAGATAACTTTCTCTCTAAAGTCTCTGACATTATTGATAACATTGCTCAAACTAAAGTAAAAGCAGTCTCAGGTAGAAAGAAGTCTCCATGGACCAGCGATCCTCTAGTACGTAGTGAAAAAAGGGAGTGCTGCCAGGCTGAGAGAAAATGGAGGGAAACTCAACTTCAGGTTCACTATGAGATCTACAACAACAGCCTGAACAAATATAACTTAACTTTGAAAAGTGCAAGGGAATCATTCTTCTCTGAAATCATTAACATAAACAGAAATAATGCTCGGACTCTATTCACAACAGTTCAAAGACTAACCAATCCTCCAGTAACAGCAGCCCTTGCGCTACACTCCACTAGGGCCTGTAGTTAATTTGCCAACTTCGTCATTGAAAGTATTCTGGAGATGAGAAGATCAATCTGTAAAGCAGCACCCAATCCACCAATATTTTCACCCCTATGTAAAAATAATGTAGATAGAATGTCTGATTTAAAAAAACTAAATCAATCACATTTTGATGAAATTATTAGACAGCTAAACTCCTCTTCTTGCTGCCTCGATATTTTACCCACACCTTTTTTAAAGAAAGTTCTCCCTGTCAGTAAGTCCGATGTGATGCAAACAGTTAACTCATCCCTCCAGTCGGGTGTCTTCCCCCAGGCCATCAAAACTGCAGTTATCAAACCCCTATTAAAGAAGAACAACCTAGATAATACATTGATGCAGAATTACAGGCCAATCTATAATCTCCCATTCTTCAGTAATATCATTGAAATGCTGTATTTCAACAATTGAATACAATCCTGACAATAAATGACACCTTAGATAATTTTCAGTCTGGTTTCTATGCCCATTACAGCACTGAGACTGCCCTCGCCAAAGTTTTCAATGACATCCGCATAAATACAGACGGTGGCAGAACCACAGTTCTGGTTCTGTTGGACCTCAGTGCAGCGTTTGACAGTGTTGATAATAAAATATAACTGGAATGACTGGAGAGCTGGGCCGGACTCACAGGTACAGCACTTCAGTGGTTTGAGTCTTACCTCAAGAACAGAAAGTTCTTTGTGTCCATCGGATATTTTTGATCAGAAATAACAGAAATCACATGTGGGGTCCCCGTGGGCTCCATCCTGGGACTCCTCCTGTTCAGTATTTATTGCTATAATCTTGGTTAGTTGGAGCATATATGCTCCAACTAACCAATATGATTAGCTACCATAACTATGCAAACGACACTCAGCTATACATTACAATGTCACCAGTGTTGGGTCACACACACAGGCATCAGGTGGTGCTAATCTGCTCTAGCCCCACAGGAAGTGGAAACCAGGGCAACCAATAAATAGGACTGCCCCCCCAGCTGCCCGTTCTTAGCCACATAGCCTCCGGCCGGGGCTACCAAGGCAAGATCCAAGACTCAAAGAACTTTCCTTCGCCGGTGAAGGAGACACGTCTGAGTTCGAGGAGGAACTCGTTCGAGCAACACCGATGGACGATCGTTCAGGTGACTGAAAAACATTGATAAACAAACCCTGTTGTTCTGCCTAAACTCTGCAGACCGCCCTGCATGCCGCTGCCGGCCGCGGTGGGCAACAGAAGAGAAACAGAACCTCCAATCCTATTCCTTGGTCAGCAGAGGAAAACACGAGTTTCTGGAGAAACTCGCTTCAAGGAACCCAAAGACTGCCGACACCAGGTGAATCCTAAATATTGATAAACAAAGACGTTGTTTATCCCCAGACCCGAAAAAACCCCTCCGAGTTTCAGGCCGCCGACCACAGCCCAAACCGCATGCCTGAAGCGGACGGAGGCCGCATCCCTTCGTGCCAGAGGCCGCATCGAGCCGCCGACACTGGACTGATAAGAGTGGCCCGGTCGGAGAATCCCAGAGGTACTGTTCGTGAGTGTCGGGGCCATCCGTCGCACAGCTGAACCCAGAAAGGAGGGAAGCTCCAGGAGCTACTAGCCTGCTAACTAGCTTAGCAACCCTTTGTTAGCCTGCTGGGCTAATGTGGTCTGAGCCCCTTCACCCATCCACAACGGAGAACGCTCGAAGAGCTAATCTTTCTATAAGGACTGTTTGGGCAGAGGCAAATTAGTTAGGAAAACTAGTTTTAAAGGTGTTCCTTTTCTTTTTATTAACTTTTTAAGTTTCATCTGCTATCTTTGGGTAAACAAGTTTAATCAGTGCTTTTTAAAAGCCTTCTCCCGACAAACAGTCTTTTTAAATCCTGTAATTTGATTAATTTGTTTAATGTTTAATAAATGCATTTGAGCCATTCTAAACTCTCAACGTGCGTCGCAGAGAGCTACAGCTAAGGAAGCCCACATGTTTTGTTTATACTGTCATTTCCTACACAAAGATTGCTATTAATGATTCAAACAGAACTCGGTTTAAAAGTAGATTGTTTAAGAACAGAAACTAATCTCTAATCAAAATATGGGAATTGGGTTGTTTTACTGTCGTGATCAAGCCATAAATTAATTAAATAAAATACATTTCCAAAAGTTGATTACTCTCATCCAGAGAATTCTTAAACAAACATTTCTTGATCCAAAGAAAGTTACATTTGGTTTTATTGGTTTACATATAAATCAATGGTGCTAAATTTGTTAAACTTATAAAAATTTGTGAAACTAATTCAACTTTCCTTCCAGCACAAATCAGAATATGTGGTTTCTCATTTTATTACATTATTCATCTATTGTGTTCTTTTATTTTAACTATTCATTTATTATGATCAGTAGTGTGTTCTTTTTCTATTGTGGTGATTAAAATGTTTTTCTTTGTTTTAAGTAAATAAAGCTAAAGTTTTAAATATTCAGACAGAAAACAGACTTAAATGAAAGCATAAATCCAGCTCCTCGGTTCCACAGCTGAGCCGTAGAGGGGGTATTCCCTGACAACCAGAATGGAAGCCAACAGATAAAAAACAGAAACCTTTCCACAATGCAAGACAAAAAAATTACATTGATACATCTTTGGATTATTCAAAAGAGGTTTTAACCATGCAGGATTTCAATGTAATCTGTCAGTGTCTTGTTCCAACTTTAGTGGAGTCTCTGACCGGCAGGAACAGTCAGCTTTTCCACACTGAAGTGATAAGTGTCTAAAAACTACAATCATGAGATGGTAACTAATTCTAATGCCTCAATTCTGTTTATATGTTTTGTATTTTTGTTAGTATGAATATGTAGGATTATGAAAGATTAAAAGCAGAAATGTGATGGTGTTAAGGTTTTGGTTACTTGTAAGTCAAAGTCAAATGACGGACAACATTTCAGCTTCCCTTCTTGCTCAACTTTAGCTGAGGCTAAAACTTTTCCTTTCTCCTTTGAGCTCTTTGTTTGTTTTACTGGACCTGCTTCCAGTTCCACATCATAGAATGGTAATTCCTGAAGTGGGTTCTGTGCTTTCTGTGCTCTAGTAGTGACAAGACTACAGAGGGGAGAAGGAAGTTCTGGTTCTGTTATCATGGGAACTACCTTTTGAAACTGTGCAGCTTCCTGGTTTCCAAACGGACTTGGTATGACCATTTGTGAGAGTCATATTATCAGCCTCTATGCTGGCAACTAAATCTGTTAGTGGGAATATCAAGACCCAAAGTGACAGCATAAGGTAGCCTTGGACGTAACACCACTGGTAATTAAAATGTTTGGCCTCCTATAGTCAAAAAAACTTTCAGCTAGAGCATACTCCATTTTATCCCCATTAATGCAACTTCTTTTTGTTTTAACATCCCTTCACTGCTCCCGTGGCCGTAACTAGAAAGGACAACAGACTCAAAGCTCCCTATGTCTAACAAACCTATTTCATGCTGACCATTTACTAACACCGGCACTGTGAAGGCAGGTTCATGAACAGGGTAACTGGGAAGTGAACGCAAAAGTGAAGGTTTACCCTGTGTATTGGCAGGACATGTATACTGAGTATGACCTATCCTGTTACACTGAAAACACCTACCATCTTGCTTTGACAGTGAAAATACCCATTTGGTAGAATTGGGTTTAACCACAGGGAATGATTTATTGCCTGAAAAATTCCTAGTCTGAGCTGTACCACCATCCCTTTCACCCCCATCAGACTTACTTCTTCCTGCAGAGAAGTTGATATGTCCAAAGTTGGTTCGTCTGGCACCCGTCCTTGCTGATAGAAAGATCTCAGCCAAACTTGCAGCCTATTCTCCAGACTTTGGGGTTCGTTGCCGGATCCACACCTCCGGGGCAGTTTTCACCATCCTCAGGAAATGCTCCATGATAATCAGTTCTGAAATGTTCTTCACCATACTGCTCTGGTTTGACCCACTTGTAAAATAGGTCCTTGAGTTGAACATAAAGTTATTTTGGTGTTTCACCCAGATGAATGTGCAGGGATCTAAACCTCCTCATGTAGGTGTCGGCAGTTATTTCATATCATTAGCCTAATAGCACAGTTGCCTAAGTCATATTTGAATGTTTTTGGAAAACAGGAAAAAAAATTTTTTAGCAAGCACATTGTTATTTTTATGATATTGTTACAGAAAGTTCAACCAGATGTGTGAACAAGTTTCCCAAAAAATTAAGACACAACACTGATTGCATAAAAAATTAAAGTGACTTAGGCCGAATATGCCTTGACTTAGGATTTTTTTTTCTAACAATTAAACACAACGATAACATAACCAACGTTGTTTTACTCTCCTAAACATAACCAAGTTGTGTTACTTTTCTAACTTTAAGCAAGTTGTTTTAAATGTCTAACCTTAACCAGGTTATTGCACTTGTCTAACCTTAACCAAAGTCCCACTCAGGTGCTGTGTGAACTTGTTTTTACACCGTCTACAGTTGAGGGAGGTTGTCATAGTACTGATGGGCCATTCTTGGTAGTACTGGTTTCACTGCCTGCAAGTCATTGAATTTCCTGAGAGACAATGGCAGTTGAACAGGTAAGAGTGTGAGCCAGTGGAACAGTTCTTTGGGGATGCTGAGTCGCTAAGGCAAGTCCTCACAGTCAGACTAAAAATCCAACCTGTACCAGATTCGGCCATCTTCCAGGTACTGGACAGCCCGAAGGTCTTGGACTGTGGGGTTGCCAAGTTTTCTTCCTGGTTGAATATTGGTGACATAGGCCCCAGATAACTTCATGAGGTCATTGTGGAATAGCTGGGTAACCTTGCATGGGGATGGATGCAGACGTGCAGTCTCGAAGATGACAATGTAGTCACGTGGAGTGTGAATATCTTTCATGGTGTGCCGGTTAATGAGGTTACTTGTTACTCAGGTTGAAGCAAGTAAAGTTGTGCATCTGTAGTTTAGTTTTATAATACATTGTGCTTGCTTTTGTCTTGGGGCACAGAACAATGCACTGAAGGTCCATTGTCCACACTGAGAGTTTTTCACTGGATTCCTGTGTTTCCGTAGTTTTTTCAGATTGTAAAAAATCTGAATTAATTGTGCGCTTTTGACGTTTAACAGCAGAAGCTTCAAGTGCAGCACCTGTTTCTTCTTCCCTCTGAACTCATCCCTTCTCTTCTGTTTAATTCCTCACTATTCTGAGCTGGTCTCCATTACTATCATTATCTGGGCGGTCATCTTTCTCACGTCTATAGTCCTCATCCAAGACAGAGTCATTGTGTTCACTTTCTGACCATGAATCAGGATCAGAATCAGCTGTGGAGGCTTTACTGGCTGTTTCTTCTTCAATCTGTTGCCTGGTGTCTATGTCATTTCCTTCTATCTCAGGTCCACTGTCATCTAAATCCTTCTCTAAGTTCTCTAAATTGGTATCAAGTTCATTTCCTGACCCTGAAGCAGAAGAAAATAAAGTGCTGCTAAATGCTAACATTAAACCATGGTAAATGAGCGGGTTCCGTGCAAAACCTCAATATCTTACCAAGAATGCTTCTCTTATTTCTGTTCAAAATGGCTTATGTCCACTCGAAACAATTCTCTTTACACTTAAAATAAAAAGCAAATATTCACTTGAAAATCTGTCTAAAAACAAGTTGCTTTTTTAGGTGATATGTCTTATTCTAAGTGTAAAGAGATTTGTTTGGACAACAACTCCACACTAGAAAAATGCTTGTGTTTTATACCTAGGTGAATAAACAGAAGAAACCAAGAGTAGGGGTAACCCAAAACAATAACAAAATATTTACAAATAAACCAAACACCAAAAAAGAAAAGAATAAATTATACCTATCAATATTTACATAAATAAAAATATGACAACGCCTCTGTTTTGTGAAATATTTACCCAGGACCGTTGTAGATCGGCACACACAATATAAAAAGGAAGAAACATCAGAGCCGCTGATTGTGCTAGAATACGTGTCACTTTATTCCCCACACAAATACAGTTCAGCAGCAGCAACAAAGCAATACTTATTCAAACAGGCATTAAGCTTTATAACAGCATCTCACCTTTGACACTTGAGGGTGGGTGGGGGTTTAATGCAAACCGGGCGAGTGTGAACAAATCCCACAGCAGACTCCCACGAGCTGGTATGGGAATCTCTTTATTTTCTTTCCCGCCGTCTTGCCGCATTAAAGTTTACTTGTAAATTTCACGTGTTTTATTATCAAAAGTAAATCCTCTGTCTCTCAGTTTAGAGAAGTGCGAGAGCTGCTGCAGCTACAGTGGCAGGCCTGGAAAAATCAGCTCCTAGAACGGGAGCAACAATAAGATGAACTTGGTGTAGACAGAGTCACTCAAAAAAAAATTAGAATACACGTAAATATATCGGGGAAATGGGACAGCAAGTTTCCTTCCCTCCAGATGAACTGAACGGGGCACAGCATCAACACAGGTATGCACGGTTCTGTTCACTTAGTGACTATTTGCAGATTAAAACATGTTGGAAATGACCGATGAAGGTAGGAGATTGTCGGCAAAGAATATAAAGTCCCATTTAAAAAAATCTTAAATAAGAGGTACTCCATCTGCCTCCGTCTCCCCTTGGATCAGAGTTTGAATTAATATATTTATTTATGTGAGTCAGACCTGCTGTATTTATCGTTGATATTAGTTTAATTCAGCCTAGTTCATTTTCAAAATGGCTAAGAGAATAAAGAATGGCAACAGATATTAAATTAATAATAAAATATTTTTTTCCTTAAATCAGTCAGTCTTAAGGAGAATACAATTCAAGGTTTTTTTGAGGACTCAGACAATACCATATGGGTTTGATTCCTCTCTGCTCTAGAAATATTGGTTTCTTTAATATATATGATGTGCACTGTGAAGCATCTTGATGTGCTAAATAAATAAATCAAATCAATGATTCTGAGTAATAATGCCACAAAAATAGTTTTCATAATTAGATGTTTACAATTTTTTATACAGGGTTAAAAATATTTCATTTTGAGTGATAAGCAGGGGTGTATCTAGAAAGTTTTTAAAGGGGGCCAGTTATGATCTTGGGGTGTCCCACTAAAATAAAAGCAGGACTGAAATGCAGAAGGGGTGGGGCCTAGACTGAGTGACAAACACCAGAGTTACAACATGGGGTCAAACAAAGATGTGCTTCAACATAAATAAATAAAACCCCTAAACTAATTAGTTATTTGTCTCTTCTATCTATTTTTGTTCAATAAAAAAAATTATGTACAAAAAATGATAATGGTTATAATATGGTTTAGTTAAAACATTCAAACTTGGATAGTACAATTGAAAATCTACAAATGTTAAAGGTTACCCAAATACCCACTTGTAAAAAAAACTTCGAAATTTGAAGCACGTGAGTACATTTGCCCCTTGGTCGGTTGGGGGGGTTGCTGAAATCTCGCCTGGGGCGCAAAATACCCCAGGGCCGTCCCTGACGTCTGTATGCACAGGTGACTCGAGGAGACCAAAAAGATTTCATCCATCAGTCTCCGTGCCTGATTTACAAACTCAACAAATTAGCGAAGAGGTTGAGCACTTCAGTACCGAGCACGCCTTTCTGCAATATGCGGGTGAGCCGCAAATACCGTTTATGACGTGGCGGAAGTTCTTTGAGAACTACATGCTAGTGATAAATGCTACTGGAGATGCAGGGCCGGAGGCGAGACGACGCGCCGTCCTCTTACATTGTCTGGGAACGGAGGGGCAACGACTGTTCTACACTCTGCCGAATCAAGGTACAACATTTGCTGAAGCCATGACTGCGCTTGAAAACCACTTTGTCCCTAAAGTGAATGTAGTGGCATCCAGGCACACGTTCAGACAGCGACTCCAAGGGGCTGATGAAACTGTCACCCAGTATATTGCCACCCTCAGAGCTTTAGCTGCACCATGGGGTTTTGGAGTAATGGAGAGTGAAATGATCCGTGATCAACTTGTTGCTAATGCTACTCTCAGTGTTGTTAAAGATAAATTGCTGTTGGAGGAGGATATAACATTGAACAAGTCCGTTACTATTGCATGTCAATAGTAACGGACTAGCTATATCTAACGAATAGCACAAAAAGGCAAGTGATACAGAACAACAGCGTCATTGTTTCAGATGTGAGAAACACCTGGCGAATTATAAAAACTGTCCTGCAGCAAAAGCTAAATGTGATAAATGCAACACAAAAGGCCATTTCGCCAGAGTTTGTAAATCAACTGTAGCAGTAGTCAGGGAAGTAGTCGTTCCTGAGTTTACCGTTTTATGTGTGGATGATCACAAACTGATGGCGGCAGCATGTGATAAGATTACCTGCAGAATGGACATTGAAACACCGCAGGGAAACTCTCAGGTTCTGGAGTTAATTGTAGATATAGGAGCTTCAGGTTCTATCCTTCCAGAAGCCATCTACAAGAAACATTTTGCACCCTGTGCTTTGACTGAACTAAAAGTTAGGCTCGTCACTTATGCAAAAGGTGACTTGCCTGTCATTGGCTGCCTACATGCTTCAGTGAGAGTTGCAAATAAAGACAGAAAAATGCCAGGATCATTCTTCATAGTCAAAGATTGATCACCTTTGCTGGGGTTGGACTTAATTAAAGCACTTAACATTGATATAATTGCTGGAAAAGTCATTGACAAGACAGAGGATCCTGCAAGAGGATCACCAGCCAATAAACAAACATGCATGGTGAATAACATTGATTCTTCTTCTTCCCACCATCTAGGAGCTTTTAAAGGGTTCATCCACAAAGTTCAAGTGAACAAGGAAGTACGGCCGGTTTGTCAAAAACTACGGCGTCTACCACTCAGCATCCGTGAGGAAGTGTCAGCTGAACTGAAACGTCTACTCCAAGCAGGCATCATCGAACCAGTGGACGCAGCTGAATGGGTGTGTCCACTAATGGTTGCAAGAAAAAGTAAAGGGGGCTTAAGACTTTTTGTGGATCTGCGTGAACCTAACAAGAGTGTGATTATGGAATGTTACCCTCTTCCCTACATGAAGGATTTATTCACACAGCTGACTCGGGCTACACATTTCAGTCTTCCAGTTTACCAGAGTTCCATTTGGGCTTGCTTCAGCACCTTCTGCTTTCCAAAAGATGATGCAGACGGTCCTGAGGGACCAGACAGGAGTACAGAGCTACTTAGATGACATAATAGTGTATGGAAATTCTAGAGAGGAGCATGATGAACGGCTAGAGACTGTTCTCCAATGCCTGAAAGACGTCGGCCTGCAGATAAACTTTAACAAAACTTAATTTGTGCAGACATCTATTCCGTTCCTGGGACACATCATTTCTAAGGATGGCCTGAGCCCTAGCCCAGACCAACTGACTGCCATCGCTAAGGCTCCTACACCAAAGGACATTCCTGCTCTTCGTTCCTTCTTGGGCTTTACTTCATGGTTCAGCAAACTTCTACCAAACTTTGCAACAGTGGTTGAACCACTTCGAGAACTACTTCGAATAAGTAGTATAATATGAGGTGCCTGGTAAGAATAGGCTGGGATCCTAGCATGAACTCCCTTAAACATATGTATACTGCCATAATAAGATCTAAATTGGATTATGCATGCATAGTAGTTACTTCAGCTGCAAAATCAACTTGCAAAAGCTTGACCTTGTCCAGGCACAAGCCCTCCATCTGTGTTGTGGTGCATTCAGGACTTCTTCAATCCCAGCTCTTCAGGTGGAGGTTCGGGAGATGCTTTCATCTCTGAGACGTCTACAACTTGCTATGGCATATTGGGTAAATTTGCAGGGACACAGGCAGGACCACCCAACTACATCTATGTTGAGCCCTAGCTGGGAACATGGAAGGAAAAAAATAAATAGTTTAGGATGGGTGAGAAACTGTCAAGCAGAGAAACTGGGTCTTTTACAATTAAATCACAGCCATACAGTGACATTACCTGTTTTTCCCCCTTGGATATTTCTCTTGCCAACTGTGGATTTTGAAATAGCAGAAATATCAAAACAATGCAGGAAACATTGTGGGATGTATGATCTGGTGCAACAATATTTAAGTCTCAAGTATAATTGCAGTATTCAAATTTTTACAGATGGTTCAACAGATCCAGATAAAGGAAAGACAGGAGCAGCAGTGTGTATACTGCATTTTCAAAAATCAATATGAAAAAGAACATCAGATCATTTATCTGTATACATTGTGGAACTTTTAGCTATTTCACTAGCTCACGTGGATAGAGGAGGTTGGGCTTAGTCAATATATCATCTCAATGGCATCTTTAATATGAATCGCAAATTGCAAATCTGTTTGTAGACCAGACTTAATTTTTGAGGTTTTTCATAGACTGTAATAAAAAATCTTAATATAACAATATGTTTTTTGTGGGTCCCATCTCATGTTGAAATAGAAGGCAATGAAGCAGTTGATCGCATGGCTAAAGGGTTCTTAAATTAGAATTACAATGTATAGTTTTGTTGAGTAAAATCGAATTTAAAACTATAATCGAAACAAAAATCAGCATATTTTGGCAAGCACAATGTGAAAAGGAGGCCAAAGGTCGTTTCTCTTACAAATTACAGAAACAAGTGATTACAAGGAGGCAGGGTGGTTTGAAATGAAGGGGAGAAATAGTTGTAGTGGCCACTTGTCAACAAAACAACAAAAGGTTTTAAATCAAAGTTCAAATCAGAATCAAATAGCCACTGATGCACCGTGGGTTTGGTGTACGTGGGTGGGAAAGCATCAGGTCCAACAAGTATTAAAATGTAACCAAAACGTGGTTTATTTAACAAAAACACAGAACAAAGAAAATTTCCTCTGCCTCTCCCGCTCCGGTAAAAAACCATATGCCTACCCTGGTGCATGATGGTCCCTTGTGTGTGCTTGCCTATATAACCTATAGTGGCTCCCTACCGTGCCTGAAACAAACAAAACAAATAATAAACTAATGAAACCACAATGTGAAGAAATAATAAACAAAGTACTAATAGAAGTTTAATCCTAATGAAATCTAAACAGCACTAAATAGCTTTAATTCTGCATTAAATCACAATTACTTCAATCTCCCAAAGGAGCTATTCACTCAATCCTAACCCACGGTATGACTAGATACAGCATATCATACATTAACTTTGGTTTCCTGTGTTCTTTGTGGTAAACCTGAAACAAAACCAACGATAGAGACAAAAAGGGAGAGAAAAATCGAGAGAGAGAGAGTGCGTGGTCCCACACCCCTGCTACCAACAGCAGGCAGAGCTTGGTCACTGGTCTCTCCAGAATGGTAGTTCTCGTCCGAAGGTGCACAGAACGCACCAGGCCTCTTGCATCTGCTCTCACGTCTAAAATCTTCCCTATCAGCCCTATCTTGGGGCTGTGGCATCTGCAATGAGGACAATGTCTCCAGGAGTGAGACTTCTCCTTGGTCTTATCCACTTTTTTCTTTCTTGCATCATTGGTAAGTACTCAGCGATCCATCTCTTCCAAAAAAGTTCTGCCATGTATTGTGCTTGCCTCCACCTTTTCCTGATGTACAGGTCACTGTGGTCAAATAACCCTGGTGGCATGACTGGCTTGCCTTTTAACGTCAGAATGCGACTAGGTGTGAGTGCCTCCAGGTCATCTGGGTCATCAGAGACCTTTGTAAATGGTCTGTCGTTTAATATGGCCTCAGCCTCACAGAAAACACTATGGAGTCCCTCATCGTCCAGAACTTGCTGTTTGAAAACTGAAGTGAGAACACTCTTCACTGAACGAATCAAGCACTCCCACACACCGCCGTGATGGGAAGCTGCAGCTGTGTTGAAGTTCCACTTTATGCCGTCCTCAACAAAAGCTCTCTGAATGTTTCCATGATTTAATCCAGCCAGACTTTCTTTCAACTCCCTGTTGGCTCTGACAAAGTTGGTACCATTGTCAGACCTGAAGGAGGAGACTGGGCCTCGTCTACAGATTAACCTTCGGACAGCATTTTTACAGGAATCTGTATCCAGTGTATGTGCTACCTCCAAATGCACAGCACGGCTGGTGAAACAAGTGAAGAGGACTCCGTACCTTTTGGGAAAACTCCTGCCTCTTTTAAGATCGATAGGCCCGAAATAGTCGACTCCTACATCTGTAAAAGGGGCTCTGTCAGGCAACAATCTTTCCTCAGGCAAATCTGCCATCTTCTGTTCGAGAAGCTTTCCTCTATTGCATCTGCAAACCACACAGTCAGATATCACCTTCCTTGCAGCAGAATTTGCATTGATGATCCAATACTTCTCACGCAGCCTTAACAGCATGTGATTTCTTCCACTATGCCCTAGTTGATGATGAATATGGCGCAGAATTAGTATGGATACATACAGATCTTTGGACAGAATGACAGGATGTTTAGATTCTGCTGGCATTGCTGCTCGACCCAGCCGGCCACCTACTCTGAGGATTCTATCATCCATCACAGGATCAGAATCAGAATCAGCTTTAATGGCCAGGTATGACACATACAAGGAATTTGACTCCGGCAACTTTTCTCTCCAGTACAGAACTTAAATAAGTGAAATTAAAAAAACGGAAAAAAAAGAAATACAAATCTCTGAAATAGTTGGTGCACATCCTGTTCACAGATCGTCAGCGCAGGCAGGGGGTCAGGTATGGGGATGGTTTGGGGTGATGCTAGGCCTTTTGTGATGGAGATGGTGGGGGAGGTGGAAGGTGTGAAAGCAGTTCAAACCTGGAGAAAAAGTCATTGAGGTCCTCAGCCAGGCGGGGGCTCCCCACAGGGTGGGGGTATGGTCTCCTGTAGTTGGTAATGGTCTGCAGGCCCTTCCAAACTGCAGAAGAGTCCTTGGCAGAAAAACGCTCCTTCAGTTTTTCACTGTAGATGCTTTTTGCTGCCTTGATCTCCTTTGTCAGCTTGTTCCTGGCCTGCTTGTACAGGTCCCGATCCCCACTCCTGTAGGCCTCCTCCTTGTCCTGGCGTAGCCGTCTCAGTTCTGCAGTGAACCATGGTTTATTGTTGTTGAACGTGCAGAAGGTTTTGGTCTGCACACACATGTCCTCACAAAAGCTGATGTAAGATGTCACAGTGTCAGTCAGTTCGTCCAGGTCTGAGGCTGCTGCTTCAAAGACGCTCCAATCAGTGCAGTCAAAGCAGGTCGTGGTCTCCATTTTCTCTGGATTTGATACAGCGATCCACATTAAACTCAGCCATCTTCTGGAGATCCTCCAAACATTCAAACCACCTTTTAGAGAGGAGATGAGGAACTGCTTCATCCCACCTCAAGCCTCTTCTACAAAGCTCCTGTAGCAACAGTTTGGCTGGAATAGTGAATGGGGCTAAAAAACCTAAGGGGTCATACAGTGAGCTGACCACCGACAAAATGCTTCTTCTGGTCTGTGGCTGTTCCTGTAGTGAGGTCCTAAACCTGAATTGGTCAGTTTCAATGCACCACTGTAGTCCCAATGCTCGCTCCATTGGAAGTTGGTCCGCATCCAAATCCAGCTCCATTACTTCCTTTGCTCTGCAGTCTTGAGCAATTGACAGCAACACTCTTCGGCTGTTGCTTATCCATTTGGAAAGATTAAATCCTCCTCTCTGACAAAGTCAAATCTTTAACCAGTTGCACTGCCTCCTCCTCTGAGGCCATTGATTTCAAGCAGTCTTCAACATAAAAATTGCTTTTGACTGTATTTACCACTTCATGAGGGAAATATTGGGCATTATCATCTGCAGTTCTCCTCAATGCATAATTTACACAGCTTGGTGAAGACACTGCTCCAAACAAATGCCCTTTCATGCGATGTTCCACTGGAGATTGGGAAATGTCTCCTCCACACCACCAGAAAAAGCGGAGATAGTTAACATGCTTTCCAGGAACTTGAACTTGGTGATACATTGCTTGAATGTCGGCCATCACTGCAACAGGCTCTTGTCTGAATCGAACAAGGACCCCGATTAAAGAGTTGGTTAATTGTTAACAGCTGACAATTCAATGATGTCCCTTTGTATGCTGCTCCACAGTCAAAAACAACTCACAGCTTACCTTTTCTTGGATGATAAACCCCATGATGAGAAAGATACCACACATTTCCATCACTCTGCTTTAGTTGATAAGAAAGGCACCCGCTCAGCATATCCTTTCACAATGTCATTAAAAAATGCGATGTATTGTTCCTTGAACTAATCATTCTTGATGAACTTTCTCTTCAGGTTCTGGAAGCGCTGTTCTGCAACATGGTGATTGTTTGGCAACAGGGGATTTTTTCACCTTGAAAGTTGACTTGTAAGTCAATGCAGTAATGGTGTCCAATTATCTTTGTGGTGTTGTTCATGACATTCATAAACCTCACATCCTCTCTGGACATTTCAGGCTGCTCATCCGATGACCTCTTATTAAAGTCATAGTTAAACTGTTTAATCAGCATTTCCTGAAGATGTTCAACAGAAATCCTGTTGGATGTTACAGCAGAGCAGTCACTTTTATTCCTGTTGCTCCCACCACAAAGTGGCCCATTAATAACCTAGCCAACTCTGGTTCAAAGGTATATGGTCCCTCATCCTGGCTGTTGATTAGCTCCCATGGCTCCATCACTTTTGGTGCATCTGTTCCGATTAGCACATGAGCATTAACAATCTTCTTTTGACCCATTGTTCTTAACAAAATACTTGTCCTTTTGCCCTTTACATTCAGTCTTCTTGCCAAACTATCTGTACAAAACGTTCCTGAACTCCCAGGATCCAGAAAACCATATGTCTGCACAGTTTTGTTGCTCCTCTGACTTTTGACTTTGACTGCAACAATAGAAAAGGTTGAGGCATCATTGTGACCAGCCCCAATATGTCTGAGACACTGGAGGTGAAACGTTTGTTGAGCTCACAGACTGTTGATCAGAGGATTATCCTGGCGCTCTACATGAAGGACACTTGGGTGCTTTTGGTGACACACATTGCAGTCCCAACGTCTCCTACAATCTTTGCTTGTGTGACCCCCTTTTCTTTAATTAAATTGATCTTGTCCCTATGTACTTTCATTTTGAGCTGTGAGCATTGATCCAATGAATCATTACCTTGTACACAAAACAGGCAATTGTGAGTAAAACGTCTGGCTGTTTCCTGTATGTTGAGTTATGACTCCTTCATTGACTGCAGTGACATTGGTGGCAAAACTGCTCCCTCTTTTCCTTTGTTTGAAATTACTGGCATTGGGTGTTTTGGAGTTGGTGAGCTGTGGGTCTTAGATGTTACCAAAGACTGGATCTGAAGCAATCTTGACTTGTCTTCCTATAAATCCCACAAGATCAGTGAATGTTGCTCTATCACCCGTTCGTTCTTGCAGATCACAAGCAACATTTCTCCACTTTTCTCTTAACTTGTAAGGACATTTCAAGATGATACTCCTCATGTTTGATGGTATGTCCAGCTCTTTCATGTGCATCAACTGTTCTGTTAAATTGGCACATCCACACAGAAACAAAGAAAATGATTGCAGTCCTTTGATATCCTCGCTTTTAACAGGTGGCCAGTTAAGTATCTTTTCCATGTATGCAGCAGCACTTTTATATTCATTTCCAGTGTGCTCTGCCAGAAGACTTTTGGCTCTGTGGTACCCCTGCTCAGATAATAATTGCTGACAACGGTGCACCAGGTCCTTTGGCTGCCCCCTGGTGTACTGTTCAAGAAAAAAAAACGATCACTCCATTTATCTGTTTTAGCCTCCACCCCATTTTCAAAAGATCTGTATTGAAGAGGGTCTCCATCAAACACAGAGATGTTCCTAGACGGGAGGACAGAACACAGATTCTGTTGGACAAGCAAAGCAGCAATGTCAGTTTGTTTTTGCATAATGTTTAAAACATCATTTTGATAGTTGTCAGTCAAAGCTTGGGTCTGATGGTGAACATGTCCCATGTCTCCATTTGCAGATTGCATCACATGAACTGGAGTATCAGCCTTTAATGTCATTTCATCCACTTGTTTACTTTGTCTTTGTTTAGGCTTAACCACTGGTGGTTGGAGTCCAGGAGCAGACAAACCAAGAGCATAATCATTTCCACTCATGATATCTGGGACGAAAGTGTTGGCATCGGCATTTAAATAACTCACTCCTCGTGACTTATTCCTTTCACAATAAGAATTCATACCGTCTGAACGTTTTGAGCCACACTGTGTCCTGGTTTCCAAGACATAAAGCTTTGCCTTTGTTGCTGCCAATTCCGTTTCAAGCTCAAGTTGTTCCTTTTCTCTCCTTAGTTTTTCCTGTTGCGCTCCTCGAGCACTGCCTTCTCGGCCTCGGCTTTGATGCGCGCAGATGACGTCGAAGAAGTCCTTGATAGCTCAGGGTATACTTTTCTAGAGCTCTCTTTTACACTTGAAACATTGGAGACACTAGCGTCAGGATTTATTTCATCAGCATTAATTTGATCATCAGGAGTATCTTTATTTGTCTCAGCACGTGAATCATGCGCATCAGAGAGCCATCCTTTTACCTTCTCAGTGAAATCACAATATTCTGTCATTTTGTCCGTGAAGTATTTACTTTGTCTTTCAACTTCATCTTTGGGCAAAAGTAGACTCATAAAAGATTTGTGGATATCATGTGCGTCTTCGCAACACCTTATAAACACAGAAAGCTCATTCTTTATTGAATCAACATTTTCCTTTGATGTCATTAACGCATTCATACGTTTCATATACTTTTTGGCCTGTTTGGGTTTTTCACTCCTTTTTTCCTGGAGTGTCGCCACGTTATACTTCATACCTTTGGCAGACATTTTAACAGTTCTTTTTTGCTTTTCAGTGTCGTTTGCACCAACATCAGACAAATCCGTTTCTTTTAGGCTACTTATTTTCCTTTTTTGTTTGCAAACCAATCACACAGTCCATTGATGCACAAGAGAGCAGGTTGCAAAACACACAATGATTATTGATCATCAAATCCTCTTCCTCAAACAAACACACGCAGCTGGGCCTTTTAATCACGAATGAAGGCGAGTGGCCGTACGTAAAAGTGGACGTATATCATTCAACCATGTAGTCAATAGATTCCTTGTGAAATACTGTCAAACTCCACTTGTTTGTCCGTTTTCCATTACAGCTCTTAACAGTTATACCACTGCTTACCGCTTTCTTTTGAGAAGGTTGAACGTCTTGTATGGTCTGGGCCAAAATGCGCGCGCCGCCGGCTCAGCTGAAAACAAGAGATTCTTAATATCTTTTGTTCTTAAATCCACATAGAAGCTATCGAATAAATCCAATATTGAAATGTTCAAAAGGCAGTTTTTTTACTTGATGTAGTGGCCACTTGTCAACAAAACAACAAAAGGTTTTAAATCAAAGCTCAAATCAGAATCAAAAAGCCACTGGCGCACCGTGGGTTGGTGTACGCGGGTGGGAAAGCATCAGGTCCAACAAGTATTAAAATTGAACCAGAACGTGGTTTATTTAACCAAAAACGAGCAAACACCAAACAAAGAAAATTTCCTCTGCCTCTCCGGCTCTGGTAAAAAAGCATATGCCTACCCTGGTGCATGATGGTCCCTTGTGTGCACTTTCCTATATAACCTATAGTGGCTCCCTACTGTGCCTGAAACAAACAAAACAAATAATAAACTAATGAAACCCCAACGTGAAGAAATAATAAACAACCCTACAAAGTTGGTGGCGATAATACACCAGGTTGGTATGCCAATAAACTTGAAGAAGAAAAATAATATTCAGCAATAAATTTGTCATCAAATTTAACAAAAATTTGCTGCATATTCAATATAAATTCAGCTGCAGGGAGGCTTTGATGAAAATAATACTTTTCTACAGAAGCATATAGTGTAGTGGAAAAGATGGTGTCTGAGAGGCCTCGAAGAGAAAAAAGGATCAGCGGTCTTCTTTACAAAAGTTTATTTTACGTTCTGTATTGAGAACTCACTAAGAGCTCTGATGTTCTTCACAAAGTCACAAGTATATATATACTGATTTAACCACACCCTATCGGATTTGTATCGGTTCATTCCTCAGCTCTTAGCGAGCAAATCACTTCATACATGGTAGTAGCATTTTCAGCAGTTATGGGAAGATAATGAACACTCTGTTCTATGTATCAGAGGATAATCACAAGACCAGTTGCAGAACAACATGGGATATGTCAGCAGGTAATTACAAAAATTGTCATGAGGCAACACGGGATGTGTCATATGAGATATCTAGCTTCTTGCAGTACATGTATCAAATCAGAACAGCAATATTTTATCTAAACACTGAGTAACAGAATCAAATTTATACTGTAAGTGCATTAGTACAGTGGCCCAGAAGTAGCACAGCAATACAAAAGCCACAACGCTACAAAATAAACCACAAAATTAACCACAACGCTACAAAATAAACCACAACACTAAAGCTATACCGGAAGTTTTACTGCTTTATTTTCCCGGAAGTGATACTTCATGAAGCGGTCCAAATAGATGAGATGCGGCAGGAGACTTTGGGAAACTGCTCGAGAAGTGAGTAAAACACCGATGGTAAGTAATACTTATTAATTTCGGTAGGCGCTTTATAAATGCTGTTAACTTTGATGTATAAGCAGAAAAGTGATCATCTGTGGGCTGAATGCCTTGTGTTGTAACCTTGTGACCTAGAAAACGCAGAATGGACCTGTTTAACTGACATTTGTCCCAGTTCAGCTACAGCTCCGCCTCTTTTAGTCTCTGTAAAACCTCAGCAACAGCAGCATCGTGCTCACTTTGAGTAATGAGAATCAATGTGTGGGAGTGGATAACTATCTATGACAACAGCTTTGTTTGGTTCTATTACCCCAGCTTGGACAAGTCTTTCAAGTTTACAGCATCACGTACTGAAAGTGGCCGACGTCATAGTTTCTGTCTAACTGGAGCAACATTTTCTGCAACTTTAACTTTGTATAGAAATTTGCTTGCACGTCCCAAAAATGACATCCGGGATGAGATGAGAGACGCCTCACAGGAGCGGATGAAGGATGCGAACAGGTTCCTTCAATGGCAGTCCCGGTAAACCGTAGTTCGAGTCCTTTAAAGAGATCCATGCTCAGTTAAGTGGTACCAGACTCTACAACAAACAGCTTAGTAGAAAAACATACATTATAATGTGACACAATAGCAGGCAGACAACCTAGTGCAGGTATAGGGTAGTGAGAGTATGTAACCAGGGTAACATCTGGAACCTGCAGGGCATCATTGCTGAAATATGCCTCATACTCTTTTTCTGGATATAGTAGAAACAGATTAACCAGAGTCCACAGTAAACTGCATGGGCACCATAGCAGATGTAGTTTTTATGGTAGCTGTGCAACAGATCCTCTCAGATGAGTCAGAGTTTTTTAAATAGAGAATCTGGACCTCAGGTAGTTCTACAGCATTAACAGAGCGAGTCTGTGTAGAGAGACATACACGGGCAAAATGACCCATCTTCCAGCAGTTTTTACATCTTGCCGCTGCAGCCGGGTATTTTGGACTGTTTGCATCATGTTTTGCAGCACCACAGCGGTAACAGGAATGTGAAGGAGTTGAAGCAGCAGAAGAATCCCTCGCAGCAGAAGTCGGTGTAGTCTTTTGGTGTATCTTCTGGAACGGTCTCCTATCAGCCGGTGGTTTCATGTGGACAGCCACAACCGGAGCCGTCAGGGTAGGAGTCGAAAATGACATGGTCTGCTCTGTGGCTGGTTCTATTTGAGTCGCCAGAGTAACCACTTTATCCAGCGTTAAGTCAGCTTCCAGCCGCAGTTGCTTACGTATGTGCTGACAATTAAAATTGATAAAATTAAGTTATGGTCTATCTGGTTAAGTTAAGAATGTTAACTAATAATTGTAAATTAGTAGTTTAATTATTCTTTAAATCATTTAATCAGGGCACCACTAGCCTCTGGGCTAGAAACAAGATCTTATCTCTATTCAAAGAAGATTATCACCCAATAATCTCACTTATAATTATTAATTATTAGTGATTACCAGAAAGACCTTTTCTGAAGGAAATTAATTCTTTGCAATAATTCACACACACACTCACACACACACGCACACTCAGATTAAAAGAAACCGGAGATTTTAGTCAATTTAACTCATTTATTCTAACCACATCAAAACAAAGGAAAACTAAAACACAGAATGCTAAAGCTAATGGCTATACTAAAGAAGGCGACCATTAGTGACGTCACTTAGGCGCGTCGCGGAGCGCTTCCTGCTGACATTCGTACGCGGGGTACGGACGTGAACGCGCGGCTTGACGAAAAGTTGGGGGAGTAATTGTTTTATTGCAGGCGAGGCAAAGAAAAGGCCTCGTGGTCCTTATCAGTGGGGCAGCTTTCTGTTAGCAAAGGCTTTGGCTCAGAAACACGGGAAAAATAAGGATTTTAGAAGGTTTACCCTCGGTATCGCGCGCTTCTAGAAAACGCTCCATGTATGCGCAACAGAACGCCTGTGTCGTTAAACACTCACTATGGCACATGAAATAAAACAAAGGGATTTCCTACAATCGGATAACTTTGCTTATTACTTAAGGATGAAATGTACCACAGACTTGAAACTTCACAACAATTAAGCTCACAGTTTACCCGTAAATACAAACAAACACAGCACAGAAACTTCAAGAGCGCTCATTAGAAATAAGAACATGCATGCATTAGAATACACAGGATTCCTGACTAACTCCACCCAGGTTGAGACATAAAATTAAACAGTATTACTTCATAGAAGTCCCAGATGCAGGAGAAAGGCACTGCGTCCTTGTTGCGATGGAAAAAAGCGGGGGGAAGGGAACGGCCAACTCATCCGCCCTGCGGAAAAGAGGGAACAGCAGAATAAACGAACAGGTAAAAACTTTGAAGGCCAGCCTCAAAGACGGGAGAAATTGTTTGCACAAGGAAAAGGGGTCAGAACACGTGTTGAGAATGGAGTCTCTTCTTTGCAGCTTTGGAGCAAAACCAATGCTCACTGGGATGAGAACATGAAGAGGGGTGAACTTCTTTTAGTCCGGGAGTCGAACCAGAGAGAACGCGAAGTTCCTTGATTCAGAGCTTTCAACAAGGTGCCCGTCCTGTTCCCTCCTACTTTGTGCGGATGGTCCACTCACACTGCACGGATCTGCAGCGGGTTTGATGGGTTGGCACTCCTGCCAATCCACGTGACAGATTCTCCAGCGTTCCGCTGGGGAGGGGACAGAGAGAGACGCATGACCCTGCCATTTGCCCCATTGAATTGCTTGTGTCATATTTCTAGGGCCCTTTGATATCGTATACATGGCTCAGACTCTTACAATGGCGTTCAGCGACCACATTGCTGAAGTGGGCCTTCAGAGCTTTAATGGCGTCAGGGGAGCATATGAAACAGGCTCTGACCTTCTGTCCTAAACGTATGTATGAGAAGTGCTTTTTTTCTCTACCCCGGCCATTTGTCTCCGGACACAGCAAGGACCATTAAATGATTCCGGAATTTTTTTTCCCACGTGTCGAGTGGTATGCTAGGCTCTCCTGGACACAGGTGGTGGAAATGGCGTAGTAGCAAGAGCCATGTCGTCTTCATGTAGATCCTCATCGCCAGTTATTATGTTTGGTTGGTTATCTTGAAGGTTGTAATGAGCCGGCAGTAGGTACTTTTCATCAGCTTTATTTCTCAGCTTCTGCATATTCACATGTCGGTAGGCAAACAGAAATGTTCTTCGTCTTCTCTTCTCTCTAACACGCTACCACGTATACTGCCCCTTAGTGGTAAAGAATACAACAGAATCATCAATCAAAGGAATATTAGAGCTGGAAGTAGAAGGCTTGTGTGGACCTTCAGGAATGGTCATCAGTCAGATTTCAAGTCTGGTTGTCCAGAATCTGATGAGATCCTTTTCCTCATTACAGTAACAGATGGATCCAAAGAATAGGAAATCAAAGAGACGACATTTGTTCTCTGCACAATTAAAAGAAACTGTTTGGAAATGAATGAATGCAGCTAAAACCAAGATGTGAAGATCCATTACCTTCATAGAACAATCTGTCGACTTCTGTGCTGTTCAGGTCACTGTGCAGCTCCACCTTGAAGCCCAGCTTGCTGAGGTTGGAGTGGAGTCTCTTATCATCCCGACTGGCCCCAGACCTCTTTATTAAAGGTACCCCAAGGTAAAAGTTTGCTACAGACACCACCACGGCCCTGTTGCATTCTTCTGGTCTGTCCATCAGTCCCTTCCACAGTGGGATGCTTGTTCAATTTAATCCCTGAAAAGAAAAAAAGAAAAGAAAAATTTCCAGGCAATTTCATTAATTGTTTTACTTAAGATTGAAGCATCTTACCATTAATAAAAAAAAAAAAACTCAGGTGCCTCATTAAATTAGCCACAGCTTGATTTACAAACCAGGGCTGAAAAAGGTGACTGCAGATGTTAAAATATTGCAATACAACAAAATAAGGTCAAAGCAGCTCAATGCAAGGAAATTTCATTTTCTGTTTCTTACCCCCCAGAATGGGTAACAAGCTCATTAGATTCCCTGAAATAAAACAAAAGGATATCATTTTCTTCCACTGCTCACTCTGATCTGTGTAGATCAGTGGATCAATTATTAAAATTGACCAACTTACCTCTGCCTAACAGCTGAAACAACTGAAAGGCAACATTTTTCTTTCTAATTATTGAAGACACCTGCAGATTATCCAACAAAGACACCTAAAATCTTAGTATAATATAAATCTGAAACCAGTGATAGGCTACTTAAATACTGCCAGTACTCCGGATGTATTAATCCAGAGCCCATTAGAAACTAAGGCATCTTGTGTTCTGTAACAGAAGAATCATTTGGTGGAAATCTCATCTTTCCACCTTACCCATGAAAGGCAGCCCAGATTCACCATCCTTCTGATGGAATATGTGCAGTATCGCTGTTAGACTTTAGGTCTGGGGATCATTCTCCATTTTAACTCCAAGCTTAGTTAGTACACTCTAGCCACACCTCTTTGATAACACCTTGTATGGTGCTTCATTTCAGGTTGAGTTGTAAAGTCACATGATGTAAAGTCATGGTGTTGCAGCACAAATTTTGTCCCTCAATGCTGGAAAAACCACACTTATTCTTCCTTTCCCACTTTTTCTCAGTCATACTAAAGCCTGGGAAGTAGATTCCTGATTTATGGATTTTTCCAGGTTGGTGACACAGGCAAGGTGGGGAAGGCTCTGCTGGGATATTCTCTGAGTGCATACAGTTGTTTTCCGTCTGATTAAAGCTCCACTATTCTTTAGTCACAGTCTATGATTGAAGCTGTCATTAGCTGCTTTCAGACAGGAAATTTAGTTCTTCCCAGGGGAAAACATCAGGATTCCATTTGCACAGCAGCCAGGGACTTTGATAGAGACCAATGTGACGAACCTGCCTGTTTAAAAAAGGTTTAGTTTAATTTAAATTTTTACCTAGTTTAATTTTTGTGTTATTTTAGTTTTTTTAATGGTGGAGCCATAAGAAGCTGAATTCTAGCAAAGGGCACAGCTTATGATTTCACCCAACTCCTCTGTCATATGAGTTCCAATGAAACAATGAAAAGACACAAAGGAGCTCAAATGGTTGTTGGAACTGCGCACCATGGTCTCTAGTTCTTATCTGTCTAAATGCAAAAAAAACCCAAAAAACGGCCTGGTTCCTGAAAAGATTACAGGAACTACAAAGGGTTCCTAGTCCAAAATCGACTATTCAATGCTTTCAGTTTTCATTCAGGCAGACATGTTCTGATCTGTCAACAAGTCAGCAGTTTTCAGTGGAATACGGGTGTTGACACAGTAAAATCTCACTGTTCATGAATGCAGCACCTTATATGGAAACTGCACCTGCAGAGAGTAGTCTGCAAACGTAATAGATCAGAATATTTTCAATGTTATCCCGAAGAAGTCAGTTTTACAACCCAGCACACCTCGCTCTGGACTTAAGTTTACTTTCTGATAAAGTTTATAGTTAGACTGGCTTAAATGATCCCGCATGATCGGCTCCTGGAGTACGATCTTAATCTTTTTGCTTCATGATCTGATTATTTTCTTTTCAGGTTAAATTAGAAGCCTCCTTTATCAGATTTAGTTATTCATTAATTAAACTATTCAAACCAATTTTTAGTCACATGATTAGGTCGTTTTCAAATCTTTTTTTCACACAGCAATAGAAAATCTTTCTTTCTTTCTTTGTTTCTTTCTTTCTTTCTTTCTTTCTTTCTTTCTTTCTTTCTTAAATGAGCGTTTTTAAATTTAATGAGCTATAATTTTATCCATAGTTTCTCTATTTATTTTTCCTCTCGTGCTCTCCGTCAAGGAAGTACTACATGATTCCCACCAGGGGGCGACGAGCGTGTCAATAGATTTGTGACGTCAGTTATATGCGCCTGAAGTTGTTCCCGGCTGAGTTCAGTTTCATTCCTTTTACTGCAGTCATCGAGGAAGCTAGAAGCTGAGCATCTTACCTGAGCCAGCTGTGGGACAGACAGACTGTCAGACAGACAGATAGACAGACAGTATGTAATAGAATTACAATAATGTGTGTTAGAGTTATTTGAAAAATGTCTTCCTGTTAGGAACTGGGCGAACTGGAAGAGTCGGGCTTTGTGTAGGGTTAGGGTTTGTCTGTGTGTGCTTCCAGTCAGTTTTAGATGTTTTTATAGTTAGTTAGTTTTTTTACACAAACAGGTATAAGACGAGAAGACATGTCCCGACCGCAGAGGAAGAAGGATATCCCGGACAGGTGAGAGAGAGACGGGGTGAGGGGGAATGGGGGAAGAACTCAGCTCCTCATTGCTCACAGAAGACTTAAGTCTACTTTTTAATTGATGTACAAAGAAGAAAATCTCATTAATACTGAATATATTTACAATTCAATAAATGCATTAAACTACGATCTCCCCCTATCTTTTTTCAGGGAAATACTTAATAAGGATAAGGATAAATACTTAATTTATCTTTAAATTAAACGTTGTCGTAACTCGTATCATCCAAGTATCTTCAGAGAGTCATTGTGAATGGTGATGCTGTGGCCAGGAATGATGTACAGAAGCAGTCTGTCTCGCAGTCAATCAAAAGAAGTTCTCCAGCTGAAGTCTTGAGACTTTCGTGACACTTTGCTCACGTTCCTGGAAGCAGATATCTTATTCCACACAATCACTTCCTGGATGACACCATGCTCTGCCTGGCTGTATGCTTAGAAAGCCGAGCGGAAAGATGTTGTGACATGTGATCCTTGCCCATTGAGATGGATGGAAGGAAGAGCTGCTTTGAATTTCCTCCCCTACTTCCTTTTTTTTAAACTCCTCTGGAACTTGGGGTCAGAGTTCAGAGACTCTGTGTTTTTGAGATGCTGCCCAGCTGCTTCCTAACTGGTTTTTATGGAGATCCAACTGAGCCTCAGACTTCTTTGCGGAAGTGAGGAGGATCACATAAAGAAAGATATATGTTAGAGTTTTAGTCTAAAGTTATGAAATCAATAACCCACAGATAAATTCAAGGTCTGTTAGAAATAGTAGAAAGGCATTTTAAAAACCATTTGGGCCTTTAGACAGCTTCAAGTCAGGTTGAAGATGGACCTGTGCTTATTTAGCTCTGTCTGGTTGACGCTTCCGTTTTAGGGGGATATTTATGAACACTATAGATATATCAAAAACCCATCTCATCTATATTTAGTGCTGGACCCCTGACGGTTTACCAAATCTGAATGGTATAGATCATACTAGTGGAGTAGTTTTCTGACTTTCTGAGGACGGACTGTGGTGGTCTAACCCTGAGCTTGTGTCTGACAGATGGCAGGACTACACGGCTGTGGGAAAGAGGCTGAAAGGAACTCGCTTCGTTGCCTTCAAAGTGCCTCTGAAGCAGGTCAGCGGTGTGCCAGTGTGAGGTGTGTGACATCAGAAGTGTGTTCACCACTGACGCTCTCTGCTTCTGCTCAGGCTCTGACCCGGATGCTCCCACTCGCCGAGGTGTTCGGCCCCTGGGAGCTGCTGGACGCTCTGAAGAGGGACAACCAAGAACTGGGGCTGATCATTGATCTGACTTTCACCACACGTTACTACACACTGCAGGTGAACACACACACACACATAATAGGCGCATTCCCACTACGGGAACTTCATGATAATTTGACCAGAATGTCCTGATACCTGTGTGTCTCCACTTCATCGTACCATTTCAGGGATACAGGGAGTTCCTGAATGGGCATATGTACAGGGAAATGGCCCGATGGAGTCAGATCAAACAGAAACGAAGCAACTGGCTCTGTGCTTCCTGACAATTCAGTTGTTATTCTGCTGCTCTGGGCGCCTTTAACACCGATCAGCGACAGCATTTCAGGTGTGGTTTGCGGATGTCTGTAGGTGATCACTAAAGAGGACTTATAGTGTATGGAGACACAGCGGCTGAGAGGAGCGAGCAAAGAGTTACCCCGTAGGAAAAAAGATCCAGTCAAATTACCCTAGTGGGGACATGGCTAATCAGCCAAGAACCAAATGGCAAAATTGTTGGTAGTTCTGCTGTTAATACTAAAGGACAGATCCTCGTGTTAACCAGTACAAACCCTTACCTTTATGATTTCCACAGGATGGAGCCTACAGAGGTGGATCACTCTCTATTCTTCTTTCCATCCAACATTAGCTGCTAACAAGCAAATGTATTTACAGAGGTGACTGTCCCTCTTCTTCAGCAGCCCCAAAGGGATTCGTATTAAGATGCTCGAGCTTCATTGTTCTACTGCCATGGAAAGCAGGTTCTAGCTTGTGAATTGTGTATTACAGCTGCTTCTTTTTATTTTTTATAAACCGTTCCAGAACCTTTGAGCACCATCGTCTGCTCGACATGGTACTGCTGTTTAGGCTTGGGCAAAAAATCGATGAATGAATTCATTTTTGGGTAATTCGTCTTTGTTGTGTGGCATAAAAAAAAAGTACATTCAGTTTTTGTGTAATGGCACATTTTTGGCTCCCTGGAGCTTCCGTAGTGGAATTGGCATGAGTTTGATGCGACAGGTGTGGAGCAAGAGAATCCAGCCTGTTACATTTGCCTAAAGGCAATCACAGTCAAAGGCAGCAAGAGCACAAACCTATTCCAACACCTGAAACAGAGGAATCCAGCTGAATATGAAAAATGCCAGTCTCTCTAAGACGAACCAAACCACAGTGACCATCAAACCTTACGTTAAAAAAAAGCTAACTGTAGCCAAATAAGCTGTCTGCCATTTGTACTTATTGCTTTTCTTAAAAAGTAGGGAGGAATTCTGAAAAAACGTAAATCGACTTAAAAAAAAGTAAAATGTAAGATCTTTTTTTTTTTTAGGCCATGTCACCCAATCCTATTGCTGTTTTGGGCTTTTCCAGTGACGCCATGGCTGACCCTGACTGCCAGTACTGGGCATGTGTGTCAGGGGCAGAAAGGTAGACAAAGCAGCAAAGGGTAGAGCGCTATTTCTAAAAAAAAACCAAAGTTTAAAAACTAAACAATGTTGTTCATTACTACATTTGTCATCAACAATTTTATTTGTGATGACGAATTTAACGAATCATGGCAGCACTAGACAGAACAGCTCAATATTTCCTAACAGGTGTTTATTTCCCCCAATGAATAAATGCAGTCACAATAATATGGCAGTAGAAATGGGATTCTTACCAGTAAATGCCGATAAATGAGGCCAGCAATATAGTTCCTGCTCAGCTGACTTTCCAAACCAGCTCCATTCATTCATAAAGCACATTAAAAACAGCAAGTGATTGACCAAAGTGCTGTACAGTGAGAGAATAGAAATAGAAAAAAAATAGTTAATGAAATAAAACCAGGTTTAACAAAACTAAAGAGCAAACAACTAACGTTGGACCTGAGGCGCCCCACTGTAGATTACACAAAGTCATCAATCCTGACATAAAAAGTTAATCAAACTTTGTTTAAAGACAGTTTGTTCAAACAACCCTGATATGTTTGAAGGCATGTTTGGAGGAATATAGATCTACTTAAAAATTCTGGATTGGCACGAACATTACATTAACATAATGCCCAACTATGAAAACACATGTCAGAACACTGGCTTTATTAACATGTCAACAGACTGAATGTGGCTGAAGTCACTGAACATGAGGTGGTGTGGCTTTGTGTTTCTTGTTTTCATGCAGGATGTTCCTCAGTCGCTGCTGTACGTTAAGATCTTCACAGCCGGTCACGAGGTTCCCAGTGATGAGACCATCCTGAGCTTCAAGCACGCCGTGCACAGGTTCCTCCAAGAAAACCAGGACAATGGTGAGAGAAGAGCGGAGCATGGGAAGCTGTCCACCCATGGACAACAGGGGGCAGCACTAAAGGAAAACAAAAGAATAATAATGAAAGAACTATATATATGCTTTATAAATAAAATTGCCTTGCCTATATATGGAAGCTTTCCAAAACTAATAATGTCATGGGAATATTTATTTCCATAATTTCATTCATAACATAACATTTTCATAGAAATTAGATTCACGGCCCACCATTGAATGGCATGTTATTTCATGGTGTTGGGGCAATCAGCCTTTGGCATTGGGGCGGTCAGCCTGTGGCATTGGGGCGGTCAGCCTGTGGCATTGGGGCGTCAGCCTGTGGCATTGGGGCCGTCAGTCTGTGGCATTGGGGGCATCAGCCTGTGGCATTGGGGCGTCAGCCTGTGGCATTGGGGCCGTCAGTCTGTGGCATTGGGGCCGTCAGCCTGTGGCATTGGGGCGTCAGCCTGTGGCATTGGGGCCGTCAGTCTGTGGCATTGGGGGCATCAGCCTGTGGCATTGGGGCGTCAGCCTGTGGCATTGGGGCCGTCAGCCTGTGGCATTGGGGCGGTCAGCCTGTGGCATTGGGGCGGTCACCTGTGGCATTGGGGCCGTCAGCCTGTGGCATTGGGGGCGTCAGCCTGTGGCATTGGGGGCATCAGCCTGTGGCATTGGGGCAATCAGCCTGTGGCATTGGGGCAATCAGACATCTTGTGGGCGAGGGTCGAAACAGCTGAACCTGACTTATAAATTCCATTGTGGCATTTATAAATAAAATATGAGCTTTCAGTTGTAATTTCCAATACAAAAAAAGATAACTCAGCAGTAACTCCTTGGCATATTTAGGCAGTTTCTGGAAAAATTTAACGTTATGAAACAAAATAGATGCAGTAACTTTCAAATATAGTAACAAAATCCTTTTGAAAGTATTTTTCAGAAATATGTATGTAACATTACGTTGTTACATACTTCTATAGAATAATGCTACAAATATATCTGTAGCAATTTTCTTTAATCGAACAACTTTCAAATCCACCGTCTGTATAATAAAAAAGGAAAGTTTCACATGGCCCGTCCATTCTCGCCACTTTATCACCTTAAAACATTTTTAGCTGTTAAACAGAGTTCTCTTTCAGACAAGCTGATCGGCGTCCATTGCACCCACGGACTGAACCGCACCGGCTATCTGATCTGCAGGTACGTGGATCCTTAGAATCACCTGCAGCGTGAGCAGGAAATGAGGGCTTCTCTAACTTGTGTGTGTGACCGGCAGGTATCTGATTGACGTTGATGGCATGGAGCCGGCAGAGGCAGTGGAGCGTAAGTCTGCTGTTTTCAGGTCAAACTGGGAGGATTTGGGTTTAAGTGGGAATCATTTCAGACTCCTGCTCTGTTCTGCAGTGTTCAACTCATCACGGGGCCACGCTATTGAGAGACAGAACTATCTGGAGGATCTTCATCATGGTCCAAAGAGGAGGTGATTCATTTCCTAGCTTTTCTAGGGTTCCCCTTTTCCCTCTGGGTGTTCTCTAGCTTCCTTTTACCCTTTTTCTCATGAAAAAGAGAACTGCAAACTTTCTCTGCCTTTAACAGCTCCACCAAACCAATGTAGCAAATTCTTCTAGGCTCCATCTAGTGGCATAACGTGGTCATCACATCCCTTCATTTAATATTATAAAGGTCCTCTTTCTTTGATTCGTATATTATCAGTCAGGAAAACGTTAATAATTGATCAGAAATTATTTGTTGACATCTGGAGGCGTAACTATGACTACTGTTGTGACTGACTGCTATATCCTCGCTGACCGTTACCAACAGCAACGAGGGCATCGAGGAGTCAGAGCAGGAACCACAGCGAGGTCAAGCTGTCCATCGGCCGACGTTCACACCATCCAACAGCAGAGCCGACCCTGGCTCCTACAGGTATTCTGGAAAGCCATTTTCCACTTCCCTTTGTGGTTTTGTTCACGTCTCAGTTGGGTTTATAGAGCAGCAGGTAAGAGAGATGAGCTGATGTTACTAAATGCTTCGACATTTAACTTCAACAGTAAAAATAGACATAAACACGGAAACATTACATCGATAAAAAGATACCAAATATGTAAATATTAGAAATAGATCAAGTAATTTAACTCAGGATTATTGCCCAAATGTCAATATCGATTATTATTATTACAAAGACACACGATGTCTCTAATAATTAGTCTCAGAATAACCCATAAAACTTTCAAAAAGCTAAATAAAACTTTTTGGTTTAATTCCAATGTTTCTAAATGAAAAGCATAGAATCATCATTTCTTGTCCCACAGAAAAGAAATTCATCTGAAACAGCAGCAACAGGTAATAGAAGTATTAGATTCAACTGAAAAATATTTGAAAAAAGAAATAAGAATGATATATGTACAACTAAGATAAAATGACAAAACGAAAGTACTGAGCAGTTATTGAAAATAAACGGGCATACTCAGATTTGAGGAATATGCAACCGAACAGAACAATTTAAAACTTTACTGGATCCACATGAGTATTTGTGGCTTGAAACCCAACATATTTACAAGAAGTGAAAAATCTAAAAGCTACAAACATATACAAATAACAGTAAGAGAAATGTTTATTTGAACTGAATTACAGCAAAAATGTAAACATTTATTAAGTATGTTGTGAGTATTAAAGGTTGTAGAGTCTAATGCTGCAGGGAGGAGGAACCTACAATAACCTTTAATAATGAAATATTGAGAAATGTATATCATTCCGAAAACATCAGTTTAACTAAATAACTTAATATTTTTAAAGCAATGGTATCTCACAATTAAATGTACCAAAGACATACAGTGGGGATGGAAACCACAGTTCCTGATGAATGCCATTTCTTAATTACATTCCAAACAGAGGATAATGGCATGTGGAAACACTTTGCTATCTTCTTTTAGCTTTTTCTACTTTGTGAGAGTCAACTTTTTTCAGGTTCAGGGTTCTAGACAACTGCTTAGAGGAACCCATGGTGCTGATTGTTGGGGCAAGGTCAAATGAGTCCTGGCCTTTAAAGCCTTTGAGATTGACATTACCTGGTCTTTCCAAACGATGATTGTGAACAGTCCATGCCACTGTCATTTCTCAGCTATCCATAGGGGGCAGTACAAGGTAATAACTCTGCGGGTTGCCCAAACTTTTGCAGATGCTATTATTTTGTTTTCTGTTATTTTGAAAGTGTAAATAATGAAAATAAAATCGAACTTTTTTGACACATTACAAGAATGTCTCATCTGTAATTTAATGCTTTTTGGAGACGTTTCCATCTTTCTTTGGCTTCTTTATGCACATTAATACAAATGTTTACCTGGGATGCCCAAACTTTCAATTCCCACTGTACAGTGAGCCAACATTCATAAATCAACATAAATATGTAGCATTTATACCCTGCACCGCACACAGCGAGCTAACGTCCGAAGGGGACAGAAAATTCCCACAGACAATTTATGAAATTATCATATCAACACAGCCAATAGACCAATAATCATATACTCGCATATCATTTAGAATCACAAACACATGCTGCAGCACAACAAGCCGCAGTTTGGATGGTTGGGAAGGAGCTGATGTTATGCGGGCTCGATTATAAACAGGGCGCTGTTCTCTGCATGCGTTAATTGTGTAAAAAAAAGTTAATTCTAGGAATTAATCGGCTGCGTTAATGCGACACCCCTAACCTTTAGCAGTTTTTTTGCAAAAAGATAGCCATGTTAGCCTTTTCTGGTGATAAAGGGAATCAATCAGTAAAAAAGGAACCGAAATGTGTGTTACTTTTCGGTCTGGTTACTACCGTTTATGTCAGAACCGGTGCCATTATGACACCCGATGTCGGTACCCATCCCTAAGGAATGGTGGTAGTGATTCATAACAAAAAATTATTGAAATGACGGACTTTTGTTGCAGAAAATGCTTTATTTAGAGGCTGACCTTTGGCTGCCACATTAACTCCCATTAAATGGATTTACACTGAACACGACTGGATCTAAATGTCTCCCAAAGGACTTTAAGTCGCACCAAAATTGTCTCAGTGAGAATATAAAAGTAATGCATGCTATAAAGTCCTAGATTGAAAAGTACAGTACTTCCCCTTAAAGGCATTTTAAAACATCCAGAAACAAATGCCAAAAAACAACAAACCCAAAACAGCCATTATTATGATGATGTAATATTAAAAACTGAACTAAACACTTGATTGAAGCAATAATGTATTTATTTTTGTTATTTGTTATCCTGCAGATCACATCCACCCCGAGCACCAAACTACCGTTCTCATCCATACCTTCTTCAACCCCCCCACCTGTACTCTCCTCCATTACTCCCCCATCCTCTCAGTTTTCCCCCATCAGCCGTGTTCCATCCGTACAGATGGACTCCGCCTCCCCCAGATGGTCCGTGGAGAAGACCCCCTCACTCAGAGATGAACAGGTCCACACACCACTCACCACCTGACTCTGAGTGGAACCCCTCCTTCGCCTTTCAGCACAGAGGTGGAGCTCCTCCCCACCTTCTTCCATGCTACTCCCCCAACTGGACATCAGTGTCTAATGGGGACGTATCAGCCGAGGACTGGAGTCGGCCCAAACTGAATCACCCAGTCAGAAACTCCCAGAGACCCAGATCCAACGGATGTGATGAATATTAGTTAGCAGAGCAGCTCAGCACAGACTCCTTCAGGCTAAATATTTTACTTGGTTTTATGCCGCAGACATGGCTGCTTTGCCATGTTTCTCAGCTGTTGTAATAAAGGGACAGTTCAAGCTTTTAAAATATCAGTTTAGTTTTAATTTAAATTTCTTTATATAGCGCCAATTCACAAGTTATCATCTCAAGGAACTAACAAAAAAAAGTCAATCCAATTGGATAATACCTTCCAGGTTATTTAACAGTGAAGTTAAGTTCAGTTTCTTATTCAAGTTAGTTAAAAAGGTTTCTATCTAAGGAATGTCAGCAAGTAGCATTGAGTCATCCAATTACTGCATTCATTCTGCCTGGACAAACATGTAGCAGTGGATAGGAAAATGTCCGTTGATCAGGATAAACCTCCAGCAGAACCAGAACCTTGCTCAGTGTGAGCAGCCATCTGCTGCACCCGACGAGAGGTCTGAGAAGACTGAGCAGAGACACAACCTTAGCAGTGTTCTCAGTAAAAAAAGTTTAAATCCCAGTTCTGTGACAAGCTGCTGCTGTCCTCACTGATTTATGGTTTTAAAATAATTTCTTTATTACAATTTTTGATTTTTTTTACTGGTCTTTTATCTAAATTATCCCAATAAAACTATTTCATTGTAACTTTTAACCCGACTGCTTTCGTTTTTGTGCTGTTGTTGTTTCCTTTGTCTTAGCCTTTTTGTCATCTTGGTAAAAATCCTTGAAGGATCCTGCGGACCTCCTGCCTTCAGCATTCCTGAGATGAGGAGCATTATTACTGATCCGACCTCCAGCAGCTGAACTCCTGATAGTCACACAGTAACAAAAACTCAACCTGCAGCAGCGTTCTGTAGCTGGGAGCTTTTCACACAGACACAAATAAGTTAAATATAGATGTTTGAGTTGTTATGCCGATGTGTTTTAGATTCATGTATAGAGTGAGCAGATTCACATAAATCTGTTTTCTTTATAATGAAACATTTTATCTGTACTGCACTGTTTTGTTCTGGCATAACCTTATGATAACTTCGTGTCAGTGTGGTTGTACCATCAGTACTGATGAAGCTCTGGAAGCAAAACATTTTCTGACTCAAGAGTATCAGGGTGTTAGGTTTAGCTGTAACCTTCTGGGCTTCCAGTTCTGTTGGGGGGTGTGCTACTAATGGGGATGCTAAACTGCATTTCCACCAGTGCAGAGCTTACTCTGCTAGCAGCAGGAAGGGATGAGTGGATCTGGCAAAAGGGCTCCAAATTAGCCACTTCTGGACAGATTCTACAGCAGGGGTCTGCAATGTTTACAATCCAAAGAGCCATTTATTTTTCATCTGTAGTCCCTGGGCAGAAGCAAAGTGACAGCGGGTTTATACAGTGGCCAGTGAACAAGTCCTTTAATAGTCCAATATAAAGTAAAGATAAAGCACACATCATAGGATCACTTTAGCAAACATTCACGTGCAATATTTGCACTTGCAATTACAATTAACAGATTAGGGGGGGAAATGGGCCCTCTTATGTTTTTAGCAATTACCAGTTTTGTGCTATTGATCACAAACCTGACCTTCTTTCAACTGCTTCTTCAAGTTGTTTAAACTATGCTAAGGTGCTACTCTCTCCAGCAGTTAATGGTAACGAGGTCGACATCCTGGCAGCTTTTACAGAGAAACAATTCTGTCAAAGGTAGATGATCAAAAGTTCCCAGAACATTGTCTTCTGGCGGAGGCTCGCATTGTTTTACGTCCTGCTTTGTCACAAGATTTGATGAACATTCTCAGGGGCTAAATAAGTAGTGGTATGAAACAGGGTTTTATCTAAAATTTTACATGCTTGTTTGTACAGGCTTCGAAGTGGCTGTAAGGTAGTGTTGGTTGATAGAGACCATGTTGTAATGCAACATGTAAGATGTGAATATACCATCACATGCATATAAACATTGGCTGCATCTGTGCTCATTTTAGGGTGACTATATTTGAATTGTGATAAATTACATTTTACAGTTTTTATCAGTTTTGAAACAGTTTTGCCCTCAGTCCTTCTAAATAAAACTAGTTTTAGACTTGCTATTGTTACTTAACCTTTTAAAAAAAAGAAAATATATTTTTTGACTAATATCTAATATTGAAAATAACTTGATTCCAACTACTACCATTTTTTTATGTTCTACAATAAATAAAACTTTAGCAAAACAGAGCATAGATACATATGGTGTTAATATTTGTGGAAAATATCTGAAAACCAACCTAAGAACAAGAAAATGTAACTGAAACCATGTTGACAGGGTAGTAGTGGTTAAGGCAGGTGCCTCGTACACAGAGGTCTCAGTCCTCGTTGCAGTCGTCCAAAACTTGAGTCCCGTCCTTGTGGACATATGTCATACCCCATTTCTCTACACTATCCGCTGTCAAATAATAGCCTCTATGGGTACAAAACCTTCAAAGAACATGTTCTGTTTTGGAAATGTAATTCAGTTATTACATGATCCTTTTTTAATATTCAAATTGAAAAAATACCTTATTGATATTGATATCTTTGTTTCAAATTGTGAATAAGTTCTTTGTGAAGCCAAAGTTATCGGGAGCCATTGCGGAACACGTGGCTCTGTAGGTTGCAGAGCCCTGTTCTATAGGAAGTAGAAGGACGGACAGCAGCAAAGTGGTAAAATGTTCCTTTTTCAGATAAACTCTCCTTCAGATATCTGGAGAAGAAAAGGTTAGAGCTGCCAGGAGTCCTTTGTGGTGCCAAGAGTAAACCATCTGAATACAAGCCATGTGTGGGGTTATTCATATCCGGGAGCTACCATGGATTGGCAGTGGGATTAACAGGTCCTCCGATAGATACTTCTAACAATGCGGGTACAGACTGGTCATCTGCATTATCTTAACAGGCAACAGTGACAGAATGACTCCAACGGTGACATGTTGAAGGTTTGCCTCGGGAAAAAGTCAAAGATCTTTACCCAACTGAGCACAGGTGGTCAATCTGAGATTTTGGAGCCCTTGAATTTATATCAGGGTCAGATATCTACATTAGCTGGAAGATACCACAGACAGACATGGGAAGAGTAGCCAACACTATACAGCACACACATAAGAGTAGCAACTACTTCAACATATTTCTAATCGAGTAAAAGTAAAAAAAAGCCATCCAAAAATTAATTCAAGTAAGAGTTAAAAAAAAACCCATAAAAGGCCAGGGGTCCGTTCCAGAAAGCAGGTTATGTGACATAACCGGATAAATTTGAGGATACATTTTTGGATAACCTCAACTTTCGGTTCCAAAAACGGAGGTATCTTTCAAGATATGTTAGTAACCATAGAAACTTAATCTCTGAACATAACCTGCTCCAAAACAGGTTATGTTCTAGATAAGTTTGTTCCAGAGGGTTCTGAGTGTTGTGTGAAATTCAAATGATGATCCTGTGGATTTGGAAGCACAGATTATACTATATTTTGTCAAAATAACTTTAGGAAAAAGCCCATTAGGTATTAGAAGCAATAAAAAACTAATTCACAAACATATTAGTAACATGTAAGAGTATCTCAAATAAAGATTACAGAACACATTATACCCTGCTGAATGAAATCATACTGCATTGTTAAACAATGACTACTGCTAAATGCATAAAAAAGCCATTAAGTGGCAGCAATGATCGTTGTTGAGTTGGAATATATTAGTATATATTGTAAACTCCTATTTAACAAAGTCCCTGGAAGGCATAGTGCTAATGTAGCGCCCATAAGAAAGCCATCAACCCCTGATTGGTCTTTACAGAGACAGAGCCAACTCCTCAGCTGGGTGAGTGGAGATGGTGGTGCCCCACCAGTGAGACGGGCCTCAGCCTTCTTTTGATTTGCTACATGATAGGAAGAATTTTTTTCATTTGGACTTGAGAAAGAGTTATTTTGACTCCAGAAAGATAGCATCTAATTAAGTTAGAGGTATATATGTCTAAGTCAATGTACAATAATGAAGCTGTGGGCGCACTCTGGATTGTTCCTCTGTAGGTCCAAAAATAATAACTTAAGTTTTGTTCCTATTCAGATGGAGAAAATTGTGGCACGTTCATCTATTGATTTGCTTATGACATGCGCTAAGGATTTGGATGGGTTCAAAATCACCTGGAGACATTGTAATATATAGCTGAGTATCATCTGCATATTTATGGTAACTAAACTTGTTGGTTGTTATAATCTGGGTCAGTGACAGAATGTAGATATTACCAATAAATGGGATCCCAGGATGGAGCCCTGTGGCACACCACATGTGATTTCTATCTGCTCTGATGAAGAATTACCTATTAAAACAAATAAATTCCTGTTCTTTAGGTAGGATTGAAACCAGAGTACTAGACAGTCCACCCCAGCTCTCCAGTCCTTTCAGTCGTATTTTATGATCAACAGACTTTGACGAGGGCAGTCTCAGTGCTGTGGTGCTTATGGAAACAAGACTGTAAAACGTCAAAGCGGTTGGTCTTTGTTTGGAAGCAATTTAACTGTTGAAACAGCTTTTTCAATAATTTTGCTGATTAATGGAAGATTTAAGGTGTTGTCCAGCATCTTCTAAGTTTGATAATCTCTGTTTTTAAAGACTGAGTTAACTTTTTGAATTAGATCAGACTTAATGACAACTTTTTAGAAATGACATGACTTAATGACAACACTTTTTAAGAAAATTTTTAGGGTATGATATCGACACAGCAAGAGGACGAGATTAATTGTTTAATGATTTCATCAAGGTTAGTTTGGTTTAGTTTATGGAATTTAGATATTTTCTCTACACTGGTCTTAAATACGGATTACAATGGTGGTGGGTTTGATGCTGTTTTACTGCTTGACCATCTAATTGTCAGAATCTTTTCAGTAAAAAGCTGGATAATTCATTACCAGCCCTGGTGGAGTTCAGTTCAGGAGCTACTGTCACTGGGGGATTAGTTAGTGTCTTAATTGTTGAAACTAAAGTTGGTGCATTATTAATGTTTCTGTGAATGATTTTAGAAAAGAACGTTTTTCTTGCATCTTTGAAAGTTAACTGATATCTGTTCAGTCTGTCTCTGTAGATCTTATAGTGAACCTTGAGTTGAGTTTTCTACTATTTTCTCTTGGCATGTCTACGTTTCCTTTTTTCACTACGTACCAGTGGATCGCTATTCAACAGAGACTTTTTATTTTGCCCAGAAGCAATGGTATCAGTGATGTCTGAATTTTGGAGAGAAATTTATCTACCAGGTTGTTTACTGCTTTTGTGTTGGAGGATGAAAGGGATGGGGATGAGATAGGAGAGTAAACTTGTTTAAAGATTTCCACTAAACTGTCCCTAAGAAAACACTTTTTTTCCACTGGTCTCACTGTCACTAGATAGTTTAGCAGAGATTACATTTTCAAAGAAAACACACAAATAGACAAATAATGGAATATTAATTACCAAAATGCCATCATTGGTAAAGTCAATTTATTTCCATATGTAGTGTTTAGTACCACATTCAGTTCTAGACAACAAATATTCATCTCTATAACTTCTGTTCTCTGGAGCAGTTTGTAAAATATCCTAAAGTGAGCAAAATGGCATTATTTTATCCCACAGTCCTTCGAAATGAAATCAAGTTAAAGATGTTAACCCTACATCTTTTCCCTGCAAAACACAAATGAGCATTAACAAAATAACACATCTAAGAAAAAGAAAAAAAGAAAGAAAATCTAATTTGATACGCCAGATAATTATCTTTAGCTCTAAGTTTCAGTTAAATTAGTATTTACATTTTATATATATATATATATATATATATATATATTAGTACACAACAGAAATTTGGACACACCTTCTCTTTCAAAGAGTTTTCTTTATTTTCATGACTATTGACATTGTAAATTCACACTGAAGGCATCAAAAATGGAATTATGTAGCCTACTACTTTTACCAAAAAGTGTGAAATAACCTGACCTCCAAAGTCAGCGGACCTGAACCCAATGGAGATGATTTGGGGTGAGCTGATCCGCAGAGTGAAGGCAAAAGGACCAACAAGTACTAGGAATCTCTGGGAACTCCTTCAAGACTGTTGGAAAACCATCTTTGGTGACTACCTCTGGAAGCTCAAGAGAATGCAAAGCAGAGCAAAGGGTGGCTACTTTGAGGAATCTAAAATATGTAACATGCATTCAGTTATTTAACCCTTTTTATTTAAGTACATACAGTAATTCCATACATCGTGTGTTTATTCATTGTTTTGATGTCCTTAATTAACTACAATGTAGTCATGGAAAGTAAGAAAACGCATTGAATGAGAAGGTGTGTCCAAACAAAGGCAAACAGTTCGGACTCTGTTAGTCAAAGATAAATTATCCTTCTATGCGGCGCCACTGCTGTTGTCTGCGCATGCGCCTCAATTGTCACGACTCAAACATCTTTGCAGCTGCTGCAGGTGGAAACATGGCGATGAGGGCGCTCAAAGGGATGGTGAACGGGGCAATGACCGAGTTTTCATCGGCTGTCAGTGGGAACAGACCGACTGCCGCCGCTCCGGTCCATCCGGCCACCGCCGCATCCCGGGAGCATGCGATGGCTGTGAGCCGGGATTACATCTCCCAACCCCGCCTGAGTGAGTGAGTGTGTGTGTGTGTGTGGATGTGTGTGGAGATCCGCAGATGAAGCACCGTCTACATAGGATTTGTTTGTTAGACAAACCAGGAGGTCATTATGGGTGAGAGGTAGGAATATTGATAACTTAACGGTTAAAATGCAATCAGCAATTATTAATGTGGAAAAGAGGTCACATGAATGGGGCTTTCATTTATCTATTGAAAAAACAGTTTATATGTTTCTCTAAAAAACGAACAAAACCTCTTATTGATCTTAAACTATATGGGCAGCAGCTTAAACAAGTTGATAACATAAGATATTTGGGAGTATCGTTTGATGTTAAATTAAATTTTAAAATCCACATTCAGAAAATGATTGATAAGTGCAAAAAGGCATAAATATACTGAAATGTTTAGCAGGGTTTAGCTGGGGAGCATCAGGTCTCTCCCTGAAAAGGATTTATACTGCACCGATACGTTCTGTTTTTGACTATGGAAGCATAGTTTATAGTTCTACTGTTAAAACATCTATGCAAGAACTAGATAGGGTACAGGCCAAGGCACTCCGGATATGTTGTGGTGCATTTAGGACAACACCAGTTCCATCAATACAAGTGGAAGTAGGAGAAATGCCTTTAGACCTCAGACGTTTAAAATGATCTATGTCTTACTGGGTTAATCTGCAGGGCCATGAAGAAACACACCCTACGAAACAGGTACTAATAGATTGCTGGGAGTAAGGACGTCCATCTCGCAGTTTTCGATGGCATGGGAATAGGCAGGCTAAGGAGATGGAAATCGATATTATTGAGTGTTGCAAAGCTATCAGTAGACCAACAATTCCAGCCTGGATGTTTTGTTTTCCAAAATTAGATATGGAGGATAAGAATATAATGAAGTCAGGGATTTATCAAAATGTGCAGCAATATATTAATATAATGTATGATGATGTCATTCAGATTTTCACAGATGCATCTAAAGATAATGTTGGGAAAACAGGGGTTGCAGTACATATTTCAAAATATAATGTTAATATTAACAAAAAGGACAACAGATCACCTGGCCATTTTCACAGCAGAAATGTTTGCAATCGTTCTCGCTCTACAATGGGTGGAAGAAGTAAAACCCAATAAGGCAATAGTCTGTTCAGATTCCATGTCATCACTTGCATGTATTCAGAGTGGAAAATCTACATCTAGACAGGGTTTACTAGACAAAATGAATCAACTCATATTTAACATAAACCAACAGAGCATAAATATAGGATTTTTATGGGTCCCTGCACATAAGGGAGTAAAGGGGAACGAAAAGGCAGATACACTGGTAAAAGAAGCTGTTACATCAGAAGTGGTTGAGCTGGATATTAAATTAAGCAGATCAGAAATTAAAAGCATTATTAAGGATAAAATCAACAGAATGTGGCAATAAAGATGGGGAAAGGAGGGAAAAGGCAGACATTTATATAACCTACACAAAAAGGTAGCTGTTAGTAAATTCAATGTATTGAAAAGACAGGAGGAAACATGGATAAGCAGAATGAGGATGGGACATACATGTTTAAACAGTGGGTTACATATTATAGGGAAATACCAGACTGGACTACGTACTTATTGTGGAGCAATAGAAAATGTAAAACACATACTCTTAGAATGTAGACAATATTCCAGAGAGAGGGAAAAGATGAAGAGGTTTTAAAATAAAGATGTAACAATGGAAAATGTATTGAGCACAGACAGCATACAGCTAAGGCTGTTATTGAGTTCATTAAAGAAACCCAAATAGGAAACAGAATTTAGTTTTTCTTTTTTTTTTTTTTCTGTTTTGTTTGTTTAACTAAACATGGTATAAAATAGCATCCCATTGGATCACACCTCAGCCCGGAAGATGGCAGTCATGCACAAAGCATGCAAACTGCCAATAAACTTTATAGAAGAAGAAAGAACATGAGCTGTTAGGTTTCTGATTCATAATCCAATTGCAGATAAAAAAAACAAAAACTGATGGAATTTGTTAATTGTTGTGCTCTATGAACGGATCAACAACTATTCAACTAACAACTAACCGATATAATGTCTGGTTCGGTTTTACAGTGTTATGACTGGACTGAGTTGATAAGGTTGGGACAGGTGGGAATGCTGATACTTTGTGGCTTCCTGGGGTGTCCAGGTTTATATATGGAACTTGGAAATTCAGGCCACTGCGCACAAATGGAATCCCTAGCATCTTTTATCTGATGGATTATTGGTTCAATGCATCCATTATAAGAGAAGCATATAGATCATGTATTCACATTGGATAAAAAAAACTTTTTAAAAGATGAAAAGGACACTTGTGTCAGTTAGATTAAATGTACAGATGGTGACACCTAATGAATGTCAGTTAATTCCGGAAGATAATCCTAATATTGTAACTAGGTAGGACACTGTTTTTGATGATGCTAAACTGATCACTGAGTCCTGATGATGCATTTTATTCATGGAGCAGTGCCTGGGTTAAAGCTAATGTTGGGAACAGTTTTGGGAAAATGCATAACTCTTTTCCAATTTCGCTTACAGCTGCATGGAAATGGTTAAATCTAAAATAAAAAAATGCCACCAACACCCACAACACCCCCCAAACCCCACCCACCCCACACCAAAAACACAAAAAAACAACCAAAAACCCCCCAACACCACCCACCAACAACCACCCACCAAAAACCACACACCCAGAAGGTTGGTTCATCCGCCAGGGTCTTTCTGCAGGAGTTTGCTGTTCCCGTGCATGCGTGGGTTCCCTCGGACTCTGCTTCCCCACACAAAAACATGACTGTCAGTAATTGACACTGAAATGTCTTATTAGAGGTGTTTGTCCTGTGTGTGACCTGTCCAGGGTGTACCCCGCCTCTCGCCCGTTGACAGCTGGAGATAGGCACCAGCACCCCCGCGACCCATAAAAGGATTAAGCGGTTAAGAAAATGGATGGATGGATGGATAAATAAAATGAATGAATTATAGTATTAAACTGTAATTTTAAAAGGCTGTAACATGAACCCTTTTATTTTTCCTAGTGTTTTTGCTTATGTCACCATAATCTGCAATCTATGTTGATTAGAATCCCTTGTAGAAACCGTGTGGTTTACATTAACTTTACATTTAGTCTGTATCCAGATGTAGAAACTATGCACTATAACTATTCTTGCACTCTAAAAAGTAAGAATTTTCTGAACCATATAAATAATGGGTAGACAAATCAAGTTAGTAGGTTTGTTTTTAGTAAAAACTCTGTGTTTTAAGATTCCATCTATTTAGTTTCTTTCTACACTGTTTATGAACACAAACAGGCTCACAGTGGTTGTAAAAGTTTATATCAATCATTACTAATTTACATATTAAAACTCCATGTTTTATTGAATCTATAATAATATAAACTGTGTTAAAGTTTTAGAATGTTCTTCCCGCACAGTATTATACAGTTGAAAAATTGTTTACATAAACTTTTAGGAGATTGATTTTATTTACCTTTATAGTTTAGCATTATCTAGTGCAAAAAGTGTTCCACTCACATGTGTGACAGTTTATGAACGCACTCTGGGACAAATACCTTAATTCTTGGGCAAATGTCATGTGCTCTGTCTGATGAAGCTAATGTTTAAATGTTTGGACATAAGGATGTTCTCTCTGTCTGAAACAAAGGAAGAAGATTGTAGGCCTAAATCCACATCCTAACTACGAGGCATGGAAGGGGGGTATCATGATGTGAGGGTGTAATGCAGTTGGAGAGACCAGTGAACTTCACAAAATAGATGTGATGATCAGGACAGAATGTTATGTTAAAACAACATCTATAGACATTGGCTACAAATTAAAGCCTGGGAAGAGGGAAGACTGCTGCATAAACACCTGCAGGAGAAAACTGTTGCTGATTTGGACATCAGGAAAATTTTTAGATAAAAAGTACAGATTGACAACAGCAGCTGTGATGAAACGGATTATGATTCAGGTCTGTGAATCTTATTTTAAATGTCCTGGCTTGTTAAATGTCAATTTACTATAAGTTTTGGTACAGAAAATAATTTATATGAAACATATGAGAAGAATATAAAAATACTTAGATAAAAACAACTGAAAAGAGTAAAGTAGTATTACAGTAAGTGAATAAAACTAGTTAAACTTTGAAAATGGGCTATAAACTCTAAATATAACATTGTCAATTGCACTTTTTCATCAGTTTGGCCAACAGGGTGAGAGAATCCGGTCATAAAAATGTTTTACTCTTTAGTTTCAACTATTAAAGAGTACAGCCTACAGCATCTATTTAATTTTTTATTTATTTTAATACTCAATCTGAACGAGTTCAGATTGATCTCTGCTTGAGATCACATATCAAGTAGATTAATATTTGTCACTTTTAGTTGCTTCACAATGTCAAAAACCACTGATTGTGGCCCAACATATAAACAATGAAATTATATGTGAAATATTCAGCTACGATTTTGTAATCAAGTAGTGAGATTTTTGTAGAGGTTGGTATATAAGGTTTGGGACTTTTACTTCGGGGTTAGGATGATGTTCTGAAGGTTGAATCTGCGCTCTGCTGCCACAGGAGAAAGGGATTAAAGCCCCACTCCAGCCACAGTTATGAAATCATTGCTGATATTAAAGTTATCAGAAGTCTTAAAGACTCTGTGAAGCAGCCATTCTCTGACTCACAAGCTTGAACGGGAGAAATTACTGCACCATATGAGTCGTTTCTGTACCAGTGGTTGGCACTGCACCGGGCTCTTTGCAGTGTGTCTGATCAGCTGCAGATGTGCCCCAAAGTCTCAGTAATTGTTCAACCTGCTGTCAGCTCCAAGAAAGGGATACATGAAGTACCCTGTTCAGGTTATGCTCAGATGCTGTCATGGGAGTCTTTAAAAAAAAAAAATATTTAGTTTCCTATACTCCTGGTTAAGTTAAAAATATCAGTGGATCTGCAACAAGTGGCCAGGGTGTGAAGTTTTTAAATAAATAATACTTTGTTATAATAAAAGGTATATGTATGTATGTATGCATGAAAAACGTTGAAAATGACATGAAAGTGTTTCAACATGGTGTGGGTAGTGAAATGTATCTGCTTTACCGAAACCAGGGATTACGTGTAAGGGTATTGGACTAATACTTGGCTCCTTTATAAATATTTTGGCCCCTTGATGGCCCAATGCTAAAAATAATATCCTACGTACGCCACTGGTTTTAACTGTGAATAAAGAAAGGGTGTGTTTCACTTTGGTGCGTCTCTCTGTATTTTCAGCCTATAAAACTGTATCTGGAGTCAACGGCCCTCTGGTCATTCTGGATCAAGTCAAGGTAAAAAGCCGACACCTAGGTGGAGCTAGGTACACCTAAGTGTAGAGACTGGCAACCTTTATGTTATCCAAAATAATCCAGCTATGATTACACTTCATTTCACTTTACACTCAATACTGTAAAATACCAGTCCAGGTTCTTTAACTCATACAGTTTGTGGAGGTTCAGTGGGACAAGCGATGGGTTTCCACTCCTGCATGTTTAAAGGAGACATATTATGAAAAAAAAATCACTTTTCCTGGGATTTGGGTTGTTATTGTGTGTCTCTGCTGCATATACATGCATATGAATTTGGGGAAAAAAAACATCCATGCTGTTTGAGTGAGATATGATTTTCTTAATTGATCCTGCATTCAGTCTCTGATTGAGCTGTTCAAAATCTGTCCGGCTTTCTATGTCAAAAGCTGGTATATTGGAATATCCACACCTCCTCAGAGCTGCCTCCAACCACCAGGTGATTGTTGTCTCCACCCACCAGGTACAGCAGTCAACAATAGTTTCCGATTGGAAAGCACTTGTTCAGATTAGGAAACACCATGTTGCAGCTCCACGCAAAATGCTCCGTTTTTGGCTGCTCAAAAGAGCTCAAAACACTTTATCGGGTCCCAGTGGAAGAGGACAGAAGAGCGGCATGGGTTGACTTTATTTTTTATGGTAAGATCCTGGGGGTAAGGGTGAGGAAGGCTGAAGACCTGCCGCCGCACGCAGGTCAAAGAGCGGGGTCTCTGCGGTGCTAGAGAGCTGGAGTCAGCTGATGGAGCTGGAAAGCTTTAGAGTCGGCGTTTCAGGAACATATCAGAGTGCCAGTTAAGCAGTTAAATCTATTCTTTTTACTTGAAGTCATTTCTTCATTAACCATTCAGAAGTATTTTTGCTGAATTCTCTGAGTATCAGGTTCTCACACAGAAACATTTGGGAGTGGAATTATCAGAATAAAAATATTTTGAGTTAATTTTCAATTAAATCAAAAATACTTTATTGATCCCATGAGGGGGAATTCAGTAGTTTACAGTACAACCTGTCCACAGATCCTGGTCACTGAAGAGCAGTGCTCCCATCTGTATTATTATTATTAACACAGACAGAGTCATTGCAACCTTTATGGTGTAAATTTTTTTTATCATGTCTTGAGTTATTTATCTGAGTTGACCACAGTGGTCGCCATATAAACTCTGCTTGAGTGCTGATTTCAACAATGATAGTGTTAAATCTGCCCTTTTATATTTGCTGTGCAGGAGACTCCCCTCCTACAGGAGCAGATTCTGGTTCAAACATGTTTGGTTTAACTAATTTTTTTCTTGTATGGTTTAATTCCCTTTTTTGTGTGTATGGTTGAACTACTGCAGCAGACATGTCCATTACTTTCACACATAGTGGTAACAGTCATTATGTGAGTTAACAGCAGCTCATTAATATGTAATGATCAGAAGAAAACAGCACAATCTGCAAGGGGCTGAAACAGAGAGAAATACAGGTTGGTAACTATTGTTTCCTACAAGTTATTTCCAGGAAACAACTTAGAAACATGTTTTCTGGAACTCTTAGACCTATTTTAAATTGTGGAAAAATAGTCATAATATGTCTCCTTTAACTGGTAATAAAATATTGACATCAGTTTTTTTATTAATCTCAAATCTTTGTCAAATCATAACATGATCAGGGATATTCACTTAGTTATCAGTTATTTTGATTCAGAACATGCTTTATGTTCTTAAGGTTTGTTGTTCATGTTTCACTTGACAGTTTCCAAAGTATGCTGAGATTGTCCATCTCACTCTGCCTGATGGTACCAAGAGGAGTGGACAGGTGCTGGAGGTCACCGGGTCCAAAGCTGTGGTCCAGGTAAGAGGGACACTTTCAGATGTTTCAAAAAAATGTTAACTTATCAGGCGAAACCAAGAAAATCGAAATACAGTGCAAAATTCCCAAACATTTTCTGTAAATGTTACCATGTTAAAATGTTTCTAGTGGCCTTATTTAAGCTGTTATATCTAAGTGTTTATTGGTCAACCTTTTCATGAAAAGGTACAATATTGTGATAGTTACAGTGGGTGAAAGTGGAAAAACATAATAATATTAACAAAACACAATTTACAAATCAAAAAAAAAATAAAAATGATTTAACAAAAAACACTTTACCAGGTGGCGCAGCTGGTAGCACAGCTCACCTCACCTCACAGCTGGGTTCGATTCCAGCCGGGGACGCTGTGGGTGCTGAGGGTGTTTCTGTTTCTCCATATTATCAGCACCCACACCCTGGGTGGGGTTGGCGAAAGGGCCTTTCTGTGTGGAGTTTGCATGTTCTCCCCATGTTCCCTTGAGTAGCTAATGTAAGCTACTCCCACAAAAACATGCACTAGTTCTGGGTTGTACACTGCCCCCTCCTGGCAGACCGGGGTGCCTGAGGGATTGGGGAGGATCGGGCTGGAATAACATGATCCTTCCACGAGCTACATCCAGCTGGGGAATCCCCAGCCCCTCAGGTGAAAAGAAGGGTTCATCACTCCTCAAAACATGAAGGAGGCTTGAGCCCAGTGTTGGGCCCTCCTGTGGTTGGTGGAGGGAGAGCAATGCCCAGGATTGGACTTAGGGACGGACACTGGGTGATAATGGGAAAAAACCGTGGGATAAAAACAAAACAAAACACTTAACCAATTAAAACAAAGAATACTTTTAAAAACAAATTTATAAATTCTAGAACACAAATGTATTTTAAAAAATCCATTAACAAATTGAAGAACTAAATTACATTTCAGAAACCAAAATTCCAGTAAAAAAATTACAAATTAAAAAAGGTTTTACAAAAAACAAGTTTAGAAACCGAATTATATTTAAAAAATTCGAATTAAAAGATTACATTTAAAAAAAATTATAATTCATTGAAAAACCAAATTACAATTAAAAACCACAACTTAACCTAAAAGACAATCTACCGTGAGGAACAGAAGTATTTGAACACCCTGAGATTTGGAAGCTCTGCCCCTTAGAATTTATGGAGGGGTTTGAAATTCACATTGTAGGTGTATTTCTACTGTGTCATAAATCAGGTGATCATATTATATGATTTGTAAAGAACTTGTTTGTATTTTATTGCTGCAAATAAGTATTTGAACAGCTGACAAAATCAGTGTTAATTTTTGGTACAGAAGCCTTTTTTGCAATCACTGAGGTCAAATGCTTCCTGTAGTTCTTGACCAGGTTTCTACGCACTGCAAACAGGGATTCTGGCCCACTCAGCCACACAGATCTTTTCTCGATCTGTCAGATTTCAGAGCTGTCGCTGAGCAACACAGAGTTTCAGCTCCCTTCAAATATTTTCTATTGGATTATGGTCTGGAGTTTACTAGTTTAACCTTGTTATGATTCTCACAGAGCCCCTCCCTGGTTTTCCTAGGTGCTTGCTTCGGGTCATTGTCATTTTGGAAGACCCAGTCACGACCCATATAATGCTCTGACCAGAGCTGAAGACCTTTGCCCGAATCCTTCTGTACCCGATGGGTTCGGGCAAAAGGAAGGAGGTTTTTACTCACAATCTCACAATAGATGGCTGCATTCATCTCTCCTTAATAGAGTGCAGTCATCCTGTCCCCTTCGCAGGTAAGCACCCCCAAGGCATGATGGTTCCACTCCCATGCTTCACAGTAGGCATGGTGTCTTGGTTTGCAACTCATCCTTTTTTTCCCCTCCAGAATCAGTGAGTGAAGTTTAGACTAGTTCTGTTTTAGTCTCATCGGACTAGGTGACTTTCTCCTAAGCCTTCTCTGGATCATCCAGATGGTTTCTGGCAAACTTCAGATGGGCCTGGACATGTGCTGACTTGTGCAGGGGGACCTTGTGAGTGCTGCATGATTTTAAAACATGACAGCGTAGTGTTCTACTGATAGTAACCTTTAGAACTGTGGTACCAGCTCTCTTCATGTCATTGACCAGCTCGTCTGTTGTATTTCTGGGCTGATTCCTCAGCTTTATTATCATCAGTGATCCCCCACTAGGTGAGATCTGCCATGGAGCCCCAGTCCAAGGGAGACTGGCAATCATCTTTAGCCACTTCCATTGTCTACCAATTGCTTCAACAGGTGATCTATTTTCACCAAGCTGCTTGGCAGTTGCCTTGTAGCCCTTTCCAGCCTTGTGGACGTCTACAATTTTGCCATAAGCAATGCTTGCACCTAAGATTTTGACATTTAGTACACATGTGTATTTTAAAAAGAGCTATAAAATCGTCTCTTCAAATAATGGCTCAGCGCTATATAAGTCGGCCAATTTATATTAAAATCTCAATTTTCTCTCATATACAAACGAGATGCAGAATTCATCAGTGGGCTCAGTGAAAGTATTAGGGAAGCACTGCCAGAGGATGTTCGAGGTCACTTTAATTTTTTTTTATTCCAATCTTATTGTGGCTACAAGAAGTAATCATATACTTCAAAGTTAACATTTATTGTTTATATTTGGATTATTATACTATATCTTGTGCTGCTGTTTGTATCAATATTGAATAGTGTTGTTGTCCTGTTACACATTTTCCTATTGCTAACTATATTTTTATCTTTGTTCACCATTTGGCCTTATAGTTCTATATAGGTAAAAACTCATTGATTGATTGATTGATTGCATTAAAATGGTTTTCTGTGCCTTTAAGACAACCAAATCACTTGAATTGTAGTCTAAATGGAATTGCATTTTCTCAGCCTCTCAGTTGCAATGGATATTCATGAAATGCCTCATATCTTCCAGCTTAAGTTTTATGCAGAATATTCATTATGTACTTTGCATTGACTATAAAATGTCATGTTTGTTTCTATGAGGTGGGATATGATCCAAAAATCCCAGAGCACAGGTCTAAAGCGTGAATTGCATGCTGCTGTGCGTACTCAAGGTTTTATAGATTGGAAAATGTATTTGTATAAGTAGACTATTTTTCTGAGGCCAAGGATGAATTTAGTAAGGATTCTGTACAGTTTTGTAAATTAGGCTTCTGGTCTTGTTGTAGTCTATGCTATTTTGGAAGTTTAAATCATTAATTGAAAGACATATTATTTGTTACCTTCTTTTTACATTTTTTTTTATCTGTGAACCTTCTGAAGCTCCAGGGTACCCCCAAAAGCCAGACTGAATTTTGAAATATTAAGAAAGTGATTCATCGAAAACATGGTTCTAATCTGTTTGCATAACTCATTCATTTGACGTGTTCCGTTTCTGCTGTTTGTATTTGTTGTCCAAATGCTCTGCAGGTGTTTGAGGGCACTTCAGGCATCGATGCAAAGAAGACCAGCTGTGAATTCACTGGCGACATCTTACGAACACCTGTCTCTGAGGATATGTTGGGTAAGTGTCTTTGCTTTACATTCATCCATATTTAGATAAATGTGTTTCTTCTGAGACATCAACGTGGCATTTTCCATTTGTTATCAGGGCGTGTGTTTAACGGTTCTGGCAAACCCATTGACAGAGGACCTGCAGTGCTGGCAGAAGACTTCTTGGACATCATGGGTATGTCTGTAGCAGCTTTTTGTTTTGGGAATTTATATTCATTGTAAAGTGTTGCTAAATAGAGTGAAGACAGTTTCCTGTGTTTTCTGAAATCTCTGTTACAAATTCTGTCTTAGTGCTTCTTGTGTGTTTTTCCACAGGCCAACCCATAAACCCTCAGTGTCGCATCTATCCTGAGGAGATGATCCAGACTGGCATATCTGCCATTGATGGCATGAACAGCATTGCTAGGGGGCAGAAAATCCCAATCTTCTCCGCCGCTGGGCTGCCACACAATGAGGTACACTAACATTGGCATAATTTCCATTTCAATTCACTTTTGTTTATATAGCGGCAATTTACAACAAATGTCATCTCAAGGCACTTTACAACAAAAGTAATTTCAATACAATTATACAAACATTCCAATCAGTTAAAAGTTTTCTATGTAAGGAATCCCAGCAGATTGTGCTGAGTCATCAATGTGAGGTTGTGCCCGGATCATGCAGACTCCAACCACAGTTATTCCTCAGCAATCCCTCACACTGAGCAAGCATGTACTGACAGTGAAGAGGAAAAACTCCCCTTTAACAGGAAGAAACCTCCAGCAGAACCAGAACCAGAACCTGGCTCAGTAAAAACAGTCATCTGCCACGACTGTCTGCGGGTCTGAGAAGACAGAGAAGAGACAGCATGGAGGATGCTCGGTGACTTTGAGCGTCCTCTGGACCAATGTTCCCCATCCAGCAGGGGGCGCTGTAGCTGAGCAGGGTACCAGATCGTGTGGAGCTTCTATGGTGAGAAAAATACTGAGAGAAAACTGGGTTAAAAATCGCAATATCAGCAGAAAGAATATATCTGGAGAGTGGTAGAAGAAAAATAGTCTAAGCCTATAGCGGCATAACAAAAAAAAAATAGCTCAGGATAACCTAAGCCACTAACTATAAGCTTTATCAAAAAGGGAGGTTTTAAGCCTAGTCTTAAATACAGAGTATCTGCCTCACGGACTAAAACTGGGAACTGGTTCCACAGGAGAGGAGCCTGATAACTAAAAAGATCTAACTCCCATTCTACTTTCAGAAATCCTAGGAACTACCAGTAGACCTGCATTCTGAGAACAAAGTGCTCTGTTAGGAACATATGGAACAATCAGATATCTGATGTACGATGGAGCTGCATATTAAGGGCTTTATAAGTAAGAAGGAGGATCTTAAACTCTATTCTGGATTTAACAGGGAGCCAACGGAGAGAAGCTAAAACAGGAGAAATGTGATCTCTCTTTTTAATATTCATCAGAACCCTTGCAGCAGCATTTTGGATCAACTGAAGGCTTTTAATTGCATTTTGTGGACTTCCTGATAATAAGGAATTACAGCAGTCCAGCCTTGAAGTAACAAATGCATGGACTACTTTCTTTGCATCACTCCTGGACAGGATGTTTCTAATTTTAGCAATATTCCGGAGGTGAAAGAAAGAAATCTTAGAAACCTGTTTAATATGAGATTTAGTTTAGCCGTGGCCTCCCCTCAGACGTGAGACACCGAAGAAGAGAAAGGAATGTCGAAAGACACCCCAACAAGGAACAACTCAGATTACCCCCTTAAAAAACAGATTTGCAGTTCTCACTGCTAGCTGCTGAGCAAGGTTGCAAAAATAAAAATAAAGATAAAGCAAACCACACGGAAAGGAGAAAGGGAAAAGCCCAGAGAGAGAGTGCTTTTTATTAATGATGGATTGATCAAAGGTATTGAAAAGCTATGCATTGTCCACAGATGACAATGAAAGAAATCTCAGAGTGAATTCCATCGATCATTGAGAACAAACAGAGCTGGAGAAAGTTGTTGTTTATGCTGGAGCTGCTAATATTTGTCTGAAACAATCTGGAATTCTAAAGCAAGACTTCGTGGATTTACTCATAAAATGTAACAACTACAAGTTAGAGTTAGTCATTTCTGGCCCAATTCCTGCAACGCAATTAGACGAGCAGGTCAGTAGAATATGATCATTTAACAGTTTTGTTAAAACTGTCTGGGCTGGATGCTAAATTAAATTTATAAACAACTTTAACATTTTTGTGGTAGGAAGCAATTGTTTACAAAAAAGAAACGCAGCCTCAACAAGAAAGATCAGAGTCTTTATCTTTCGAATTTGTTTTCTTATGTGAACTCGCCACTCTGTTCTCAAACCAAGATAATAGCGTCAGACTCATCTCTCCCTGTATCTGTTAAGACACAAAATGGACATCACCCTCCCCAGCTTTCTCCGAACGACCCTGAACATACAAAGAACATACTAGATATATACTATAACATACAAAGATAAACTAAGACATCTCCCTGAACAAGATGTCCCAGCTCGTCATCTCGCCATTTAAGTATTTCTCCAATCAATCAATCAATCAATCAATCAATCAATCAAACTTTATTTATAAAGTGCTTTTCCAACTACAAAAGCCCCACAAACCCCACCCTTCCCAAACCCAAAATAAAATAATCATCAAAATTATAGCCCCCACCCAGCCACCCACCCCAATCCAAACCATCTCCCACGTACGCACGCACACACACACACATAAAAGCAACAGTAAACAAAAGCAAGTCATATTGATCGATATCGATAATTATTGATAAAAAATATATAATATATATATATAATATATTTTAAGTAGAGCTGGGCGATGTGAGCTAACATTAATATCACGATATATTGAGCATTTAATCTCGATAACGGTAAGTGTATGATAACAATGACGACCCACCACCATTTTCTTTTCTTCTTCTTAAATCATGTCATTTTCTGTATTAAATGTCCGGTATTGGCCAAATTTACCTAATGTTCTTTAAAATATAATTCGGTTCTTGTTTTGGGACGGCTTCAAACAGCTTTTTAATTCAGTGTTTGATTCCCGCTCCTTTCTGTATTTCTTAAGAGTCCAGTTTAACATCAGAAGTGATCACACAGACCAGATGAGTTGAGGAAGTTACAGGGGCTGAGTGAAATCAGTGATTTTAGTGTGCAGTCGTTGAGTTTAGACAGAAAATATTTTACAACGGAGCACAGGTGAGAACAGGCAGCAGCTTCAAGCGCTGTATCAAAAACAACAGCGGATTTAATATCTGCTCCGCCTCGGCAGGACCTGGGCGGGTGGAGCAGTTGAGCTACAAATGCTCTGCATCGGCTGCAGTAACAAACACATGTGCTCCACGTTAATCTGAGTATCCAATAACATCATAAAAAAATCTATTTATTTGTCGCTAGTCGCATTTTTCTTAAAACCAGATGGTAGAGAAGTCGAAACTCTTGCTAAATATAGCTACACAGTAGCTGCATTAGCCACGGCAGAGCTTCTCCAGCAGCGCTTCCCCCCTGTGCCACATGACTGTGCGTAGTCACGTGACTCAAAGTAACGCTTCCTTCTTAAAGGTGCAGGAGCACCGCTAAACTAAACCACATATTTTAATATTTTTTCACATACCAAATTTACCGGCACGGGCAGAATGACTTCGGAAGCGCTCATAAATTTCGGTACCGGTACATTTCCAGTATACCGCCCAGCCCTAATTTTAAGTGCCTCCTCAGGCATTTTGTTATTTTTCAATGAACTAATTTTAACTAACAATTAAATTAATTACATTTTTTAAACACTTCTTTTTATCATAAGTTTGTAAGACACAGAAACAAACCAATAGACCTGAGTAACATCAGTAAAAACAAAGTAAAGTAATATTATTAACCATTAGGCTATATTTATTTTTAATCATGTTAGTAATTTAAATTAAAGACTTATTTTTTTTCTTTTTAATCTTGTAAACATTTGATGAAACTTTATAATATTAATGGCTGAAACCCTTGGTTTAGTTTGTCTATAAAGCTTATTCAAATTCACTTCAGCTCTTCAGCTGTAGGCTAAAGCTAAAGCTAACAAGCTACTCACCAGTGTTGATGGGCTCTAACACTGCAGCTCAGTCACTGAGCTGAAGCCAGCTGGTCTATCCAACACCTGTTGTGTTTTTTAAAGCGTTTTTTCGCCTTTGAGGACCGAGAGCAGAAGCGAGGGGACATTTTAACAGCCACAGATGTTAGCAACGCGTCACGACCTGGGTACGTTTCCTGTGTCTCTGCAAGAGATTTGTAGCGAGCTGGGTGAGGGGAGGCCTGCTTAAAAGAGCTGATCGTAGTTTTATATTTCGTTCATTATTGCTACGTTTAGTGTTTTGGTGCGTTGAGGATCGGTTCAAAACACGACGTAACCTGTGCCGGAGCCACTGAAACATTTATCCAGAACAACGTCCTCAGCTGTTTCCTTGTTGTGATGTCTGAGCGCGCCAAAGTTACAGTGATGGTTCGCTTAGGGACTATAAAAAAATTCTGTTTCAGCTCAAATTATTTCATCTTTTTTTGTGGTTTGAAAGGAGAGAGGATGGCTGACCGAACTGCGTGGGTCATTGTTAATGATTCGTTTGGAGTAAGTAATGATTGTTGTATTAAGCTCCCTGATATGGTATAGCAAAAAAATGAGGGGAAACTTTTTTTTTTTCTTCTATCTGACTTTTTTATCGACACCATTTTTTTCTGTTGCACCATACGTCTACTGATCGATACATATTGCTATCGAATTATCGTCCAGCCCTACCCCCACCTCCACCCAGGCACTGCCTGGAGTGCACCCAGGCAGCCACAGCCGACCACCACCCCCGATGCAAAGGGCTCTCACAGAGGAAACACTGGAAGGAAAATTAAAATAAGAAGTTAAAATTTTAAAATAAACAGTAGAAAATTAGATTAAGTATTAAAATACTAATAGCATCCCAAATTATAAATTAAAAATAAAAGATATGATCAGATAGAAGTGTAAAGCAGAAAAACAATCCAATCAACTAGTGTAAAGCAGATAAATAATAAATAATAATCAGATAAAAACAAAAACAAAAATTAATCAAAACATGCAGAGCGATTAAACAGATATTGATAAATAATAATCAGTTAAAAGCTTTGCTAAAAAAGTAAGTCTTGAACCTGCTGTTAAAAACATGAACGTTCTCTGTGGCCCTGAGGTCCTCCAGCAGTCTGTTCCACAGGGTTCATATGGTAAAAGCATTTCAGAAAGATAAGAAGGCCCAAGACCTTTAAGACTCTTAAAAACCATTAGAAGAACCTTAAAATCGATCCTAAAACATACAGCCAATGCAGTGATTTTAAGACCGGTGTGATGTGCTCCCGCCTCCTGGTCTTCATCAGGACATGAGCTGCTGGATTCTGTAAAAGCTGTAAAATGTATGTAGTGTTTTTGGGAAGACCAGATAGGCATTACAATAATCAATTCTATTGGTGATAAAAGCATGCATTTGCATCTCCGTATTGGCCTGAGAGAGAATAGGGCGGATTTCAAATATGTTCTTTAGGTGATAAAAACCTTTTTAGTAATATTTTTAATGTGTGAAATAAAAGTCAGCTCAGAGTCAGAAATCACGCCCAAATTCTTCACTTGTAAAGAAGGATTAAAAGACAATGATTGTAGTTTTGGTAAAAAGGTTCTCTCGCTGAGCCTCAGGACCGATAACTAAAACCTCCGTTTTGTCCTGGTTGAGCTGGAGAAAGTTTTCTGCCATCCAGGATTTGATGTCTGTGGACCTACTTATAAGCAAAGACTTAAATATCTCTAACATCGCTGTAACTGACATTGCATTATCTGACCATTTCTGCATCTCATTTGAAAGCACCATCTGAGCTAAAAGTTCTAATCACAGTAAGACCACTGTTAAAAAATGACCTCAAAGAAAACTCAGCTGAAAACTTTAAACTGATGTACACCCCTACCCCATCCCAATCCAAAGCATCCCCCAACATGCATTTAGTTAACAAATTTTGCCAAAGTTACCCAAAATCTCAGACATGATGCATGAGATCGCACCACTTAAGGTTAAAGCTGTCTTGAGTAAAAAGAAGTCTCCATGGAGAAGCGATCCGCTGATATGTAATAAAAAAAGTGCTGCCATGCCTAGAGAAAATGGTGGAAAACTCTACTCCAGGTTCATTATGATATATATATATATATATAAAGAAAGTCGGAACAAATGTCAATTAACCTTAAAGGGTGCAATCATTCTTTTCAGAGATTAACATAAACAACAATTAGGCATTATTTGCTAGATTATTTGTTACAGAAGAGAGATTAACTCCTCCTCCTGTGACAGTAGCCCCTGAACTAAACGCCATCAGGGCCTGCAATGAATTTGCCAGCTTCTTTACTGAAAAGATCTTTAACATTAGAGGGTGAATTAGTATATCAGTTTCAACCCCAATACCAACATTAAGCCCAGTTGAAACCCACACTGAGAAAATGACCGATTTCCAAACAATATACTAATCAAGTTTTGATGAACTTATTGACAAACTAAGCTTTGCCACCTGCTGCTTGGATATCTTACCAACAGGTTTTCTTAAAAAAGTTATACCAGTCATCAGGTCGGATCTGATCTATATAATTAATGCATCCCGTCCCTCCTATCAGGTGTTTTCCCACAAGTTTTAAAAACAGCAGTTATCAAACCAGTACTATGTTGAAAGAGTGCTATATAAATAAAATTCCCTTGCCTAAATGTCATGTCTTGGTCAAAAATTAAAGCAGGGTTCTTCACACTATTACCAAAGGCCAATTTAACGCCATTCAGATGAAGTGATTGATTTAGAAGTTTCCTTTAAAAGCTTCTGGTCCAAAAATTACAACCTCTGTCTTTTCTGAATTTAAAAGCAGAAAGTTTAGTCATGTCTTTGAGAAATGCTTGTAATCTACTCAGCTGATTGGATTCATCTGGATTTATGGATAAATATAGTTGTGTATTATCAGCATAACTGTTGAAATTCATACCATGCTGTCTAATTATTTTAACAATTGGAAGTGTACATATATATCTATATATATATATACACTTCCAATTGGTAAAATAATTAGACAGCATGGTATGAATTTCAACAGTTATACTATATATATATATAGTAAAGCGAATCGGTCCAGAATCCTGTGGTACTCCACAAGTAACCCTTGTGTGAAGAAACATGAACAAACTGGAATCTGTTGGACAGATTTGATTTAAACCAGCCTAGTGCTGTTCCCTTGATCCCTACAACATGTTCAAGCCTTTCTAAGAGAATATTATGATCGGCCGTTTTAAAAGCAGCACTGAGATCTAACAAGACCAGAACAGTCACAAATCCATTATCTGAGGCCATAAGAATATCATCAGTAACTTTTACCAGTACTGTTTCAGTGCTATGATGAGCTCTTAAACCTGACTGAAATTCTTTAAACAGGTTGTTGTTGTTTAGATGCTCACATACTTGATTCGCAACTATTTTCTCAAGAATTTTGGATAAGAAAGGAAGGCCAGATATAGGTCTGTGATTATCAGGATGGTTTTTTAACTAAATGTTTAATTTCAGCGACCTTAAATTCTTGTCTTATGTATTCATTTTTAAGGATAGATTAATCATATCTAAAATAGGGCCAGTAACCAAAGGGAACACTTCCTTAAATAATTGTGTTGGGATCGGGTCTAACACATAAGTTGAAGGTTTAGATTATGATATTTGTGGTTATTCTGAAAGTTCAATGGAATCAGAATTGTTCGCTTAACAGAGCTATGACTCTGTGTAAGTTTGGCAACTGTACTAAAAAAAACCTAGGATTCTAGCTTGTTGAAGGGTGTTTTTATAAAGTAGTAGACTATTTTTCCAGGTTAAAAAGGAATAATTTAAGTGTGTAGATTAATTCATTATTATTAATTATAAGAAATATGCTATTTTAGCTTGTTGAATAGTATTTTTATACAACTGTACACTATTTTTCCTGGTTAAATAGGAATCCTGTAAGTGTGTAGAGCGCCATTTTCTCTCCATTTTCCTAATATTCTGTTTTAAAGTACACAACTCTGCAATAAACCAGGTAGCCAACCTTCTTTTTTAAGGCGGCTAGACTGTCTAATGCCATATGCATTGAGGAAGTAATACTTTGAACCAGACCATCAATTTCCGAAGGGTTAGTGCTGGAATTGCTTCCTTCCTCTGTCTTATTCTGACACTTGGGAAGCAACAGATTCTTTAAAACTTGTTACAGCATTGTCTGATAAAGTTTTACTATAATGGAATTTTTTTTCAGATTTCAGAAAGTCGGGCAAGGTAAATTCAAAAGTTTTCAAAAAATGCTGAGATAGCACTGGGTTATGTGGGAGGACCGTTACTCCCTCACACTCAATGTCATATGTCAGTACAACATCTAAATTGTGCTGACCCGAGTGCATGGGTACCTTCACCTTCTGAGTCTAAGATGGAATCAAAGGTTGCAGTTAAGCTATCAGGTTCAGTGTCCACATGAATATTGAAATCCCTTGCTATAATTACTGTAGTTAATACTAAACCATATTTAAAAAAATCTGAGATCTGATACAAGAAGTGAGAGTAAGAGCCTGGTGGGCAGTACAAAATTACAAACAAAAGTGGTTTTAATGTTTTGCAGCTTGGATGAGAACATGTGAAAATTTTAATTACTGTAAGGAGTTGACTCAATTATACATACAAAATACCCCTGCTACATCCAGGTTTCTGATAGGCTAAACAAAAAAATTGATCATCACATATCAAGTCAGTTTCTAATAAACTCTGTGAGGAGAGGGATCTTATGTTCAGTAAACCACATATAATTACCTTCTTTTTTTGTTCAGTCAAGGTCACTTTTATTTTAATGAGATTTTCATAGTTTGGTTTTTTTCAGGTTAACTTTTAGTCTATTTGATTTTGGCTGTGGGTAAAACACTGTCTCAATGAGGTATTGAGTGGGTAACAGTACAGAAGCTGCAGAGAAGTGGGTTAAACTACGACTCTGCTTCCTGGTCTGGACCCTGGTTTGTCAGTGTTTTGAAGGACTAATAAATTTATCCAGATTCCTAGAAAAAGAGCTGCTCCATCCCGAGTGGGATGGATGCCGTCTCTCTGGAGCATTTCAAGTTTTCCCCAACAGGTCTTCCAGTTATCAATGTAGCCCACGTTGTTTGCTGGACACCACCCAAACAACCATCGATGAAATGACAGCATGCTACTAAACATGTTATCACTGGTCCGATCGGGCAGGGGACCAGAAAAGATTACACAGTCCGTCATCTTTTTAGCAAACTTACACACCGAAGCAACACAAATTTTAGTGTCCTCCGATTGGTGTAACCGGGTGTCATTACTGCCAGCATGAATTTTCAATTCAGTTCACTTATATATTTCTATAGCGCCAATTCACAACAAATGACATCTCAAGGCACTTTACAACAAACGTAATTTCAATACATTTATACAAACATCCCAATCAGCTAAAAGTTTTGAATGTTAGGTTTTTCTATGTCTCTAATTAAGGTGAAAGATGATGAAATAATATTTTAAGACAGTTTGGGACTCGTTTCCTTTCTTCTCTCCTCTTGTCATCCTGTCAGATCGCAGCTCAGATCTGTCGGCAGGCCGGTTTGGTAAAAAAGTCCAAGGACGTGATGGACTACAGTGAGGACAACTTTGCTATTGTTTTTGCAGCCATGGGGGTGAGATCCTGATATTATTGCACTTTGTATGACACCCTGTGCTTCAATGCATTCACTTTCTTATTGACGCTAAATCTCTCCTCATGTCTACAGCCACAAACATCAATGGTTTTTATTCTGTTATGTGCTGGATACAGAGTTTTGTACCCAATTGTGAATTGTAAAGAAAAAAATATCTTTAAAAAAAAAAAAAGATCACAGAATTTGAACGCATATATATTGAGACATTTTTCCATCATCGCCCTAAATACCTATTTAAAAATTGAATTCTGTTTCTTGGGAGATCTAAAGAAAGACCATGAGCTGGGGTCCTTCATGGAGATGGTAGTAGATGATCCACTGAGGTGACATACAAAGAAAGCAGATGAAAAAAGTTAGTTAGGGGAGATATTTTTTTTCTATATACAGAAGTAAAGAATTGCAGGACATCTGTTCCCTGTAATTTCTTCAAGCTTCTTCTTTGAAACATTGTGCATCATCAATAATCTCACATTTGACTTCAGAATACTTTGGTGCTGTTATAGGAGGCCAATATACTGTATAGGGCTTTTCTATTCATACCGATCACTCAGATTTCAACTAAAAGTTGAGACATTTTTACATATTTATTTCTGGCTGACTTATGACAGTTCTAGCATAACTGTTACACATTCTTTCTCTCTCTTCAGGTCAACATGGAGACTGCCAGGTTCTTTAAGTCAGACTTTGAGGAAAATGGATCCATGGACAATGTTTGTCTGTTCCTCAATCTGGCCAATGACCCCACGTATGGCTTTTTTTCTGCGATCTGTTTGTGTATTAGGTTTAAAAGTAATGTGTGAATGTAGTTGAATTCTTGGTTTCCGCAGCATTGAGCGAATCATCACTCCTCGTTTAGCTCTGACCTCAGCAGAGTACCTGGCCTATCAGTGTGAGAAGCATGTCCTCGTCATCCTCACCGACATGAGCTCCTATGCCGAGGCTCTTCGAGAGGTCTGCCATGTTCCTTTCGAGCATTGATTCTGATGGTTCTACAGGAAATGGAGAAGGGTTGTACATGTTCTCTCCCAGGTGTCTGCTGCCAGAGAGGAGGTACCAGGTCGCAGAGGTTTCCCTGGCTACATGTACACTGATTTAGCTACCATCTATGAGAGGGCTGGCAGAGTAGAGGGCCGCAATGGTTCCATCACCCAGATTCCCATCCTCACCATGCCCAATGACGGTAGTCCCTCTGTCATATCAGGTCAGCATGTTGGCTGCTACAGAGCTTTTACACACTAATTATTTGCCTTTTAGACATCACCCATCCTATTCCTGACCTCACTGGTTACATCACAGAGGGGCAGATTTATGTGGATAGACAGCTTCACAACAGACAGGTAAGTCCCTCCTCTTCCTTCAAACAATGGTACATTTTCCCACCATTCAGAACAACACTTTGATTTTGTCCCATTAAATTTACAATATGATGCTTTTTTTTAGACCCTGTTGTGTTTTTCATGTTGATTTTAAGAGTTGTAGCTCACAAAATACTCTAAAAACAAATGAAAACTAACCCGGCAGTCTGTTTAGTATTTTTCTTTAAATCGGCATAATAAAACAACCATATTAGTTTAACTTGGATTTCAGCATAAAGAATCTGGTGTTCAAACGCTGCATTGAGTACTGCATCAACAATAGAGCACTGTTCTGATGAAGCGATTTCTGGCTGTTGTTAAACTGACCAATCACAGGCATTCGCTCTCCGCTAACGGAGACAGATAGTTAGAAAATTTAGCTGTACTCCGTCCGTCATTGCGTAGGTGACATAGAGCCCTTGCATCAACGAATAATAGAGTTACATCTGTTTCACCGCAGACGGAGAAGTATAAACTAGGCTTCACTTCTAACTTGGTAAATTTGACTACTTGACAAGGTTTAATATTGCCATGTTCCTTTTGTCTTAGCAACAGGATTTAAACATAGGCTAGATTTTAAACTGAATTAAATGTGTTACTTTAGGAGGGGAAGGTAGTTGTATTTTTATTCTAAATTAGTTGCATTTTTAGAGAAGCTTGGGTTATGGTGCAAATTAAATTTATCAGGGAAAAGCCACCCCCATGGAAGGAATCTATATGAGTATATATATAAATATTGGAAATTGGAAAAGTTGCTGCTTAAGATTTTACAATAGCAATTTGCATATACTCCAGAATGTTATGAACAGTTATCAGATGAATTGCATAGTCCTTCTTTGCCATGAAAATTCCACTGCATTTCATTGCTGTCATTAAAGGACCTGCTGAGATCATTTCAGTAATCGTCTTTTTAACTCAGGTGAGAATGTTGACGAGCACAAGGCTGGAGATCATTATGTCAGGCTGATTGGGTTAGAATGGCAGCCTTAACATGTTAAAAGGAGGGCGATGCTGGAAATCACTGTTCTTCCATTGGTAACCATGGTGACCTGCAAAGAAAGGCATGCAGCCATCATTGCGTTGCATAAAAATTGCTTCACAGGCAAGGATATTGTTGCTACTAAGATTGTACCTAAATCAGCAATTTATAGGATTATCAAGAACTTCAAGGAAAGAGGTTCAAGGCTTCAGGGCAACCAAGAAAGTCCAGCAAGCACCAGGATCGTCTCCTAAAGAGGATTCAGCTGTGGGATTGGAGTGCCACACGTGCAGTGAGGCAAAGACTTTTGGAAGATGGCCTGGTGTCAAGAAGGGCAGCAAAGAAGCCACTTCTCTCCAAAAACCATCAGGGACAGATTTATGTTCTGCAGAAAGTTTGGTGAATGGACTGCTGAGGACTGGGGCAAAGTCAGATTCTCCCATGATGCATCTTTCTGATTGTTTGGGGCATCTGGAAAAAGGCTTTTCTGGAGAAGAAAAGGTGAGCGTTACCATCAGTCCTGTGTAATGCCAACAGTAAAGCATCCTGAGACCATTCATGTGTGGGGTTGCTTCTCATCCAATGGAGTGGGCTCACTTACAATTTGGCCCAAAAACACAGCCATGAATAAAGAATGGTACCAAAACACCATCCAACAATCCAACAACAGTTTAGTGAAGAACAAAGCATTTTCCAGCACCATGGAGCACCGTGCCATAAGGCAAAAGTGATAACTAAGTGACTCGGGGACCAAAACGTTGAAATTTTGGGTCCATGACCTGGAAACTCCCCAGATTTTAATCCCATTGAGAACTTGTGGTCAATCCTCAAGAGGCGGGCGGACAAACAAAAACCCACTAATTCTGACAAACTCCAAGAAGTGATTATAAAAGAATGGGTTGCTATCAGTCAGGATTTGGCCCAGAAGTTGATTGAGAGCATACCCAGTCGAATTGCAGAGGTCCTGAAAAAGAAGGGCCAACACTGCATTACTGACTCTTTGCATAAATGTCATGTAATCGTTGATAAAAGCCTTTGGAAGGTATGAAGTGCTTGTAATTATGTTTCAGTACATCACAGAAACAACTAAAGCAAAGATCTAAAAGCAGCTTAGCAGCAAACTTTGTGAAAACTATTTGTATCATTCTCAAAACTTTTGGCCACAACTGTAGATATGGACATATATGCTGCCTATATACAACCTATATGCATAGATATTATATTTGTGCCACACATATGTGTATATATGCCACACCGAGGTGTTTACATAAGCATATACAGGCCATATATCCGGTATTGCTCCTATATATCCACATATAAGCCCTTTTTATACATCAATGTCTCCTATATAGCTGATGGCAGGAGCTGGTGATTTATTTCGCTTTGGCAACTGTCATACATGATGCCTAGCTCATATTTTTGTATTATCAAGGTAATAACTATTTAGTCTGAAGTCCATTACAGGAAAAAAATAAATGCAATTACTTCTGTATGTGCAAGCACGAGAAGTTGTGAACTGCAACTGACTACTCAGGCATTGCTTTCATCATCCGCTGTGGATGATTCACCCTTAATTTCTAATACACTCAACAAAAATATAAACTCAACACCTTTGTTTCTGCTCCCATTTTTCATGAGATGGACTTAAAGATCTAAAATTCATTCCAGATACACAATATTACAATTTCTCTCCTACATTGTTCACAAATCAGTCTAAATGTGTGATAGTGAGCACTTCTGCTTTGCTGAGATAATCCATCCCACCTCACAGGTGTGCCACTGATCTGACATCATGATTAGTGCACAGGTGTACCTTATACTGCCCACAATAAAAGGCCACCCTGGAATGTTCATTTTTTTGCTTTATTGGGGGTCGGGGGACTCAGAACCGGTCAGTATCTGGTGGGACCACCATTTGCCTCATGCAGTGCAACACATCTTCTTCGCATAGAGTTTATCAGATTGTCAATTGTGGCCTGTGGAATGTTGGTCCACTCCTCTTCAATGGCTGTGCAAAGTTGTTGGATATTAGTGGGAACTGGTACACGCTGTCGTATACGCCGGTCAAGCACATCCCAAACATGCTCAATGGGTGACATGTCCGGTGAGTATGCTGGCCATGCAAGAACTGGGACATTTTCAGCTTCCAAGAATTGTGTACAGATCCTTGCAACATGGGGCCGTGCATTATCTTGCTAAAACATGAGGTGATGTTCATGGATGTATGGCACAACAATGGGCCTCAGGATCTCATCACGGTATCTCTGTGCATTCAAAATGCCATAAATAAAATGCACCTGTGTTCTTCGTCCATAACAGATGCCTGCCCATACCATAACCCCACCACCATATTGGGCCACATCAGCAAAGCGCTCACCCACACAACGCCACACACGCTGTCTGCCATCTGCCCTGAACAATGTAAACCGAGATTCATCCGTGAAGAGAACACCTTTCCGACGTGCCAGACGCCATCGAATGTGAGCATTTGCCCACTCAACTCTGTTACGGCGACAAGCTGGAGTCAGGTCAAGACCCCGATGGGGATGACGAGCATGCAGTTGAGCTTCCCTGAGACGGTTTCTGACAGTTTGTGCAGAAATTGTTTGGTTATGCAAACTAATTGTTTCAGCAGCTGTCTGAGCGGCTGGTCTCAGACGATCTTGGAGGTGAACCTGCTGGATGTGGAGGTCCTGGGCGGGTGTGGATACACGTGGTCTGCAGTTGTGAATCCGGTTGGATGTTCTGCCATATTCTCTGAAACGCCTTTTGAGACGGCTTATGGTGGTGAAATGAACATTCAATGCACGAGTAACAGATCTGGTTGACATTCCTGCTGTCAGCATGCCAATTGCACGCTCCCTCAATGCTTGTGGCATCTGTGGCATTTTGCTGTGAGACAAAACTGCACATTCCAGGGTGGCCTTTTATTGTGAGCAGTATAAGGTACACCTGTGCACTAATCATGATGTAAGATCAGCGTCTTGATGTGGCACACCTGTGAGGTGGGATGGATTATCTCAGCAAAGCAGATGTGCTCACTATCACACATTTAGACTGATTAATATTGAGTATCTGGAATGAATTTTAGATCTTTAAGTCCATGTCATCAAAAATGGGAGCAGAAACAAAGGTGTTGCCTTTATATTTTTGTTGAGTGTAAATGTACATATATGTACCTATAATATAGGAAAACAGTGAATTATTTTTATGTCACATATATTCAAGACCTATATCAAAACATATATTAAATCCTATATGTTCATATAGATTATTTCCATGTTGGCCACACACATTCTGCACTTAATATGGGCATGGTATTCGCAGCTGTTAATAGTTCTTTTAATCCAGCAAGAATGTATTTTTCCCCTCATTCCAAGTACTCTTTACAGCCATAGATCACTGCCTTGGGACAGTCTATGTTGTAATTTTGGCAGATTCTAGTAATTAGAATCCTTTCAAAAATAAAACAGTTACAGAATCCTGTTCCAGCAGGACCTGACTCAAATTAAACCCCGAAATTAGGTAATTCACCCCAGTCCTTGAGGCCTGTATTATAATCATTGCCAGAGGGGGTAGTAACTAGTTACATTTACTTTAGTACATTTACTTGAGTAACCTTTTTTACGAAATATACTGTACTTTTTACTTGAGTAATATTATTAGAAGGTATTACTACTCTTACTTGAGTAAATGTTCTGGATGCTCTACCCATCTCTGCTAATTGCAAAGAAAGGCAAAGGCTGGACCAACTATGCATTGTACAAAACAATTGTACTTTAAACTCTGACACTAAGGTTTTAGTTAAATACCTTACACTTAGACTGGAATATTGATATGCAAAAGGCATTTGATCTGGCAGAATGGCCTTAACCTTTTTGCTGTGCTGGACAGTTTCAGTTTTGGGCCCCTCTTCAGTTTTCCGATTTAGTTGCTGTACTCCCAGCCAAGTGCAACAATTCTGACCGGGTTTTTTTGATTACTTGCTTTTAGATTGTTTGAGTCATTTACATCATGGCTGCAATTACATTAAGATTTAATGTACTGTATTAATCATAAAAAAATTGACTGTTTTTAAGGTAGCTTGTAAAGTTTTTGGGTTAACTTTGGTATAAAAATTAAATTAATTCACATGGCAGACCTATTAATTATCATTTGTTCTTTTCCTGACCTGAACTTAAAAGTAGATTTTTTTTAGTCCAAACTTGGAACCTGATGTCAGGCATGTTAGTCTTTGCCTTTAGTTGTATTGATATTTAAATCGGTTAATTCTTGTGTTTTTGACTTCAACTTTAACAATCCTGATCAAAATCCCATCTTTTTGCGTGATTTTTAGCACCCAAGGACCTTACTTTTTCCTCTAAATGGATGTTTTGTTGTCACTTGGGACCTAACGTCGTCCTTAGTCTCGAAACAAGATCAGGTTTGCAGCTTGTATGTTTTGAGCCAAACTCTGATTCAAGGCTTGTTCTTGTCAACTTGAACTTAGAAGTATTTAGTTTTTGGAGTTGTTTTGACTTGATAAGGTTGACCCGTTCATTTCAAGATTTGCCCTTTCAGATGAAGAAATGTGACTGTTTGGTCACATTAGTTCTGTGAATTTTTCAACCTCTTCTGAAAAGCACCATGTCAGTTTTTGGTTGCAGTATAAGCACCAGAAGCTGGTCGAAAAGACTGATTTTAAAGCTTTTATTAACTTTAACTCTAATTGTTAACAAATAGATCAGTTTGATTACAAGGTTTTTAAGTTTTTTTTTAATGTAATATTATAGAATTATAGTATGATATTAATGACAGTTTTAATTCTTCAGTTCTTATCTTCTTTCCTTCCTCTGGTCAGATCTACCCCCCTATCAATGTGCTACCATCACTCTCCCGACTAATGAAGTCTGCTATTGGAGAGGGAATGACCCGCAAAGACCACTCTGATGTTTCCAACCAGCTTGTATGTGCTAAATCTCTCCTTCAGCACACAAAAAGAACTTTGCCACAGTTTACTTGAACTGTTTGTGTGTGTGTGTGTTTGTGTGTAGTATGCGTGTTACGCCATAGGAAAAGATGTCCAGGCGATGAAGGCGGTGGTGGGGGAAGAGGCTCTTACCGCTGATGACCTGCTATATCTCGAATTCCTGACTAAATTTGAGAAGAACTTCATCTCCCAAGGTAAAGTTGTTGCAAGAAGTTTTGTGTTGACAGATAAAATATACAGGTGCTTGAAATGAAAAGTGAACTTTGTTAAGCTTCTAGGCTGTAATTAGGTCTTGTGTCATCATGTTAAAACAGCCTAATATTTTTTCTTTCAAATTATGTCTGTCTACTTGAGATCACTGTGTAGAAAGAGTATACTATTTAGAGATTCTGTTGTCAGGCTGTTGCAGATTTCTTCTAACATATGTCCACAGACACTAAAGGCTCTCTTATGGTTTACTGGACTCTAAATTAACCTTGCTAGGTTTGAGGCACAGGAAAGCATTCTCTCTCATATTTTCCCCGTTAAGCACCTCATGGGTTTGGGCCTGGGTTGTCCCAAAGTTGGGCCTGTCTTCTTCCTCCACAAACTCTTGGGCAGCTAAGTGGGGTGCAGGTCAGAGTGCTCAGGGGATTGTTTTGTTTGTGTTGTGTCAAAGCTCATCTATTTGGGGATATTTCAATTCTTTAAGATATCTAAATTATTTATCTAATAATTATTTTCATATGCTACAAGAATATTTTTTATTTCATTGTTATATTAGTTGATTCTACAATTTTTCTTTGGTCTTGATTTCCTTACGAACCTCAGCTGTGCTCTCTGTTTGATGCCCACTTCCAACCGAAGTCATTTTGAAATCGCCTGCTCCTGCAGGATCCAAATTCCGATGCAGGGCTACATGTTTTAGATGTTATCTTGAGTCAACACACCAGGACCTGATTTCTTCATTGCCAGGCGTCTGGAGAACTCTGAGATATAGTTTGAATGAGGTGTGTTGGATCAAGGACACATCTAAAACCTGCAGGACACCTGTCCTTGAGTGCTAGAATTGGACATTGCTGGTTTAGAAGACAAAAACCCAGGTCAGTCTTTTTATCATTATATTTTTAATCTGACTGATTGGAATGTTTGTATAATTTTATTGAAACGACTTTTGTTGTAAGGTGCCTTGAGATTACATTTGTTGTGAATTGGCGCTATATTAATAAAAGTGAATTGAAATTTAACTGATTCTTTCTTAAGACTGGACAACTGTAGAGTTTTTGTTTCTCAACAAAAGGAAAGATTCTTACATGAAGACAGCACTGAGTTAGTGGATGCATAAAATGTACGAGGTTACTGCAACCGAGTGGCTTTATAATATGGTATGTCAAGTACATCAGCTGCTATGATGCATTATGTCTGAGGATAATGTCTGTCGCTCTAATGAGAAAGCGGGAAACCCCAGTTGGAGCCATTTAATGGCCCTATTTTAAGCCTTGAAAAGTCGACGTTTTGGAATGAAACTAAACATTAGGACCTGCAAACAGAGCAACATAATGCAGATTTAATAAACATCTGCTGTGTGTTAATGTCGCCAGGGGCCTACGAGAACAGAAGTGTGTTTGAGACTCTGGACATCGGATGGCAGCTCATGAGGATTTTCCCCAAAGAGATGCTGAAGAGAATCCCTCAGAACACCTTGGCGGAGTTCTATCCGCGGGAATCCAAACATTAGTCCTACGAACACTCTGCCTCCTGTCCTGTCCTCTCCTCTGGGTGAGGTCTGGCTGTGTTATACAGTGTGGTGTTGTGATGCTGTAATCATCCTGATGCTGGCTGCTTTCATGTGACGTTGAAGGTAAATCATCTCTGCATAGACAGAAGGAGAAAGAGACTAAAATGTTCTTTTAAAAGTTTATTTCCAGAGTGAATGTAAAGAGCTTCCTGTGGAGTGGAAGAATAATCAGCTGATTAAATGTCTGTCAGGTTAACAATGTGGACACAATGCCTTTATTCAGCCAGCCAATTGAGTGAGTTCTGAAGCAAATAGGAATAATACCATTTATTGAATGTTTACATCGTTTCATTGCTTGAAGAAAACTGTATCTCATAAAGTAGTTGGGACATATTATAATTGATTAAAAAGGCTCAAGAAAGCAACACAAAAGGAGAAAGTCCTTTTAAAACTATCAGTCAGATTAAAAAATCACTGAAATTGGGCTGAAATTCCCCTTGTTGTTTTCAGCCCAGTTTTGCTTTTCTAATGTAGCCCTTCATACTTTTGGTTAGGCTCTCTTAGCTATTGCAAATTTAATACATAAAGTATCCTTGTTTAAAAAAGAAAAAAATTGGGAGCATTCAGCGGCTATTCTGTGTTGATTAGATGTTTTATGGTGGTTTATGATGATAATCTAGATGCAGTTAGCATCATAAATTAATATAATTTCATGAATTTGCTCTATGCTATGACAGAACACATAAAAGAAACCATGAAAAATGCTTTATAATACAAAATAAACTGTCCCAAGCTTCCCCAAAGCTTCTGTGTATTGTAGATGTCCATAAAATGTAATCTTGGTAAAATGTTATATCTATAATAAAAAAAAAACTGCTGCTCCAAGTTTATAACCATACAGCTAGATGGATGCATTTTAGTGCTCATATCTATACAAAATCAGATAGCACAGTTGCTGATCCATTTATGAAAACACAATCCATTCTGGAGTTTTTTACAGCTTTTGTAGACAGACTCTTATTATGGAGGTTGCCGTTAGAACTGTCTATTACTCAGAATAAAGATATAATGGAGTCTGAGCTGTGGAGTTCCACCTCCTCTGGTAGCTAAACAGGACCAGATGCATTCACCAAAGTGCTAAGGTAAGCCATGCAAAGAGAAGCACTTGTTTGTGGAGACATCCCTGTCTCTTTAAGAATTTGACCAAGGTGAAAAAAGCAGAAAATTGTGAGTGTGTGTGCAGTAGCAGTTTTCAGATTATGGCCAAAGAACTGATTAAATTAACTTTCTCATTCTGTTCAAAATAAAAAATGTTTTCCTTTGTTTGTAACAAATTGCATGAAATTATCCACTAGTTGTAAACAGACGTTACGTTTTACCTTGGGTTGACCCTGAATGGATCGTCAATGAATGAATGATCAAATTAAAAACCTATCAAAATTTTATTCGACCTCACTTTTGTTCTGTTTTGGGTTTTTAGAATGTTCTCAGTCTTGTCACGTTTTCTTTGGATTGTGATTAAAAGAATACGAGGTATTAAATGTCTTCTCATCTGCTGCAGTTTTTCTTTTCATCTTATGTTAGTGAACCCAGAGTGTTTAGGATCCATTTGAACACAAACATTGTTATTGAAGAGTTTTTCAGTATGACTTATTTTTAAAAGGCACATGTTTTCTTTTTAGACCAATAGTCAAATTACTGTGGATTGTATTTGAGTCCCTGTGTGAACTTTAACTTCCACATATTTTTTCCCCTAAGCAGTTGATATTGATTAAAGCTCCACTGGTTTGAGTTGTGTGGGATTCATTGTTGTCTTTTTATGAAGATCTATTGGTTCTTGCTGATGAGTTTTAGTTTTATTGGAATCAGTAGCAAATGGCGTTCCTTCAGCTCGTCATGTGGTTTGTTGGGTAAGTATATCTGATGGAGCTGTAACCTAAAGCCATCTGACATGTCTGAGTTTACCCACACAATTTTTTGGAAATATTTATCTTTCTTCAAAATTATTAATGGAAAAAAATTTTTTAAAATTGATTTCTGATAAAATGTATATTTAAAAGTTTGTGCATATTGAAATTCAAATAATTCTTACTCATCACATTCAAAGCAGATGAAGAACTGTGTTGTTTACCTGAAGGACCCATACTGCTTCGTTTTTGCTGCACTTTCATTTGATGAAGTGATGGTGACAAACCCTCGTTGACTGATTCAAGATCTTTACTCTTATTTGGAGCAATTATTGGTTAAATGGTCCTTCTCTAGCCAGACACGCCTGTAATGGAAAAGCCATGACTTGAAGCTAGATCGCACCGTTTGAACAATATGTTTAATGTGTTGTTGGAATGTTGTATTTCTTTAAATCATGATTGTTTACTGGTGCCAAACTTATGTAATGATGTGCGTGTTCCTGTTCTCTGTGTAGAGTTTATTCAGCTGTGTACACTGTGTTTCTGTTTAGGCACTTATTGAGTGGTTCTGTAGAAAATGCATGCAGTGTTACTAAATGTCTCCTGTTCGTGCCTCGAGAGTCTTGTCAGGCTGTGAAATAAAAACTGTTGCCTCATTGCTACTTACCAGGTGTAGGTTTATTCTCTCCATAAAATATAAACTGGTAGATTTTACATAAAAAATAACGCAAGAAAGGGAGTATTTTCATGCGGGAGAAATAAATCAGCTATTCATTGGTTGTCTTAGTAAGAAATCATGTCCCTGATGACAGAAGATGGTTTTTCTCTGCTCAATATTTTACCCGACAGTGATTTTTAGAAAAACAAAATTAAACCCTATTCTACAACTGTATTTTAAAAATGTATGTAAATATATTGTAAAACATGGAGCATCTATATTTTAATGGCACCCAAAGCTGTGTCCATCCATCTTTTATAAATCCTAGGACCTACCAGTAAACCTGCAGTCTGAGAGTGAAGTGCTCTAATAGGAGCACATGGAACAATCAGATTAAATTCAGTTTATTTCTATAGCACCAATTCACAACTAATACTATTCAAAGCATTTTACAGCAAAAATAATTTGAATACAATTGTATAAAAGGGGAATGTTTTGTTTTTTTTTCAACCTGGACCTTTGTTTTAGCATTTATTACGTTCGTTGACTCACTCAGTCAAGTTTGGAGCCACTTGGAGTCCTTCGGAAGAAGTTTATATCCAGTCGTGATCAGCGTATATATAATGGGAGCTATGAGAGCAGGCAAAAAAACATTGGTTAAATGAAAGAGTATGTGGCAGATACTGCCTTATTACAGGCAGCATTTCTCCTGCTCCCATTGACAGATCATCATCTGTGGGAGAGGCCATAAGGGCCGGGTGCAATGCTGGATGGGCAGTGGCTGAAGGCAGGACCTTGGCAAGGCAATTTTATTTGTATAACATACTTTCAACACAGGGTAATTCAAGGTGCTTTTCATGATTTGGTGGTAAATAAACCAAACACATGATGAAAGCATAGAAATTAAACACATCAAAAACATATAAAATCATAGAGTAGTCAGACAAAAACAGAGTAAAAGTATGAAAATTTAAAACAGCAATTAAGTATAAAACAGAATCAATTAAAGAAAACATTTCAAGGTGCTTTACATGATTTGTTGGAGGGCATTCGATTAAAAACAGTAATTTAGATAAAGCATAAAAAGACAATGTATGTACAAAATTGGAGGCCCTAAGTGGTCTGCTAGGTTGGTATAGTGACAACAGGTCTTCAATTTACTTTGGTGCTAAACCATTTAGTGATTTATATAATAGGAGTATTTCAAAAACATTTCTCAGAGCTACAGGGAACCAGTGTAAGGACTTTAGAACTGGAATGATGTGTTCTACTTTTCTGGTTCTAGTAAAGATGCCAGCAGCAGCATTCTGGATCAGCTGCAGCTGTCTGAATGACTTTTTACGTAGATCTGTTAGGGCGCTTTTCCAGTAATCAATCCGAATAATGATAAACACATGGAGGAGTTTTTCAAACTCCTTTTGTGACATAAGTAACAAAACATGCACTTCAAGAATTATATTTGAAGAATAGAAACACAAATATACCTTATTATGCAGCAGAAAACTTAAGTGGGTCATTCAGATTTACAAACTGTACCATTAAAACAGATTTAGATAAATGATATAAAAATAAGAGTAAAACTGAAGATGATATGCAACTGAATAAGTTAATATTGTGAACGAAATATACATACAGCCTCATGAAATGTGCTTCTTACCAAGGGTATGAGACAGCTACGTCAGTACCCAGCATGGTCTCAGCTCAGACTACGGCCTGGTCTGGTGTTTAGCCACAGACCGGAGGAAAGGAGAGGCTGGACAGCTTGGAGGGTCCAAATTAAGCAAAGACAATCCCTCACATGTTGCAACAGACTCTAGAAAAAAAGACAAATGCAACTAAAGCACAAAAACACAGTGTCGTAGCATAGCAAATAGTGAAAAACAGAGAGAGCCTAGCATCAGCATCTATGCTCATTAGCTTTTCTTTTACAGAGATAACCGTGGCGTCAGGCGTCAGCTGTTCTTTCTTTCTTTCTTTCTTTAATGCTTGTTTAAAACATATAGGACAAGTAACTTATGATTAAAGTAACACAAAAAACTTTAATGACCGTAATCCACTGTCATTCCAGCTCAGTAGCAGGCCTCTTTCGCTCTCATGACGCTCCAGTGTTTTGTATTAACATTTTTTATGTTAACTGGTTTCCAACTTCCGTTAGCATTGGTGGTTGCTAATAGCAACATCAGATGTTTCTCTGCTACTGGACAACCCTTACCTGAGCTCGCCAATGCAGTTTTGTTTACACAGAATGAAACAAATCCGACTGTCAGAACAGATGGTAATCTACAGTGTTAAAGCTTTTTTTGTTCCAGGTTAGCCGTATCAACTGAAAGTTGGGCAGAAGAAGCCCTGCCCAACACAAAGTTTGCTTTCAGCACTGAACTAAATCGTTCCAAACTGTCTCATTTCTTTCCCGGTTAAGATGTCTCTGAGACATTAAAATCTTACTGAAGCCATAGATTTAAAAAAATAACTAAGTATTCTATGAGACTCATTCTCACGAAGTTGTGAGTTCAAGTTCTAACGCTGTGATTTTATCCTGATCACCATCAAATCCACCACTGCTACAGAACATTGTCAGTTTGCTAATTTTAACAATCAATTGCATGGGAGGGTTTTTTCCTGGAACAGTTTGACAGCCAGATTAACTTGTAAAGCTTGTTCCCACAGTTCCACTGAACACAGCTGCAGGTTTTAATTAGTTTTTGTTTGGGGTTTTCAGACAGCTTCTATGAGGTATTGTATTAAGGAAAGTGTTATGTGTGTGGATGCTTACCAAAGAACAATGCTTAGCTTATTAACACTGAAGGCAGATGGTATGGGAAAGAGGAAGAAGGCAGATTAAATAGAAAACAGGTGTTTAACTAACAAAGAGGCTGTATGAAAATCGGCTAGGGGAGTCAAGGTCAATTTAGGAAGGGAGGCTGAGGATGTTAGGACTCCATTGCATGCAGGTCTGAGAGAGATTTTCTTGTTACGTCTGACAAATGTAATTTATCCTGATCTGTGTGTAATAAAAGCTGTGGTCCACTGGATTTTGTTGTTCACTCTAGGATTTTTCTCTGGGACTGCACCCGCCTGCAGGCGAGTTCGGCCAAAATTGGATAATTGCGTCTGTTTCTTATTTGCTGTCTTTTGACAGAAATTATGAATACGCTCGGAAGGTGGAATTGAGGCTGCAGAAGAAGTAGAGATTAAAAGCCATATTTTGGTGCCTGTTCATTTAAAGGCAGGCTTTGATGAAGGTGTAAAAATTCTACCTTTCAACAAATGGTGACCCGAGACGTGATTTCTGGAGGAGCAAATATGGATAATTAATTCTGGAATGTGTTGTGAATTCACTCTGTTAACAGAATTTGGAGATTGTAGGACGAGATCTAGCCCGGGTCAAAGAAACAAATCTGGCATGTACTATACAAATTAATACAGTTATGTCTGAATTTCTCCATTTAATGTTGATATTGTCCGTTGTGAAGAAATAAGACGCTGAACCTCTCAGCACCTAAACAAGCCTAGGTAACCGGTAAGCCAAGTTACTGAAAGCTCCGGCGGGAGGGGCCAGAGAAGTTTGAGTGACTCCACTCGTGCTTGAGACGCAGAGAAAAATAATTAACAGGTCAGTGCAAATGGATGACTAGCCTCTTAGGAAAAGAGGTGACCTCTCAGCGCGGAGAGGCATAATAGACAGTTTTGGTGTGGATTGTTCGAAGAAAATAAATACAGACACAGTTGAAGAAAGAGGGACAGTCTGATCAGATATTGACTGTTCAAATAAAATAACGACTACAGACCCAGCTGGGGAAGCAGTCTGATTAGCTATGGACTGTTGATGGTTTTTTTTTTGCCATCTTCCTGCGCTCCGGGAGGAGCAGTGTGAGCTGCTGCTTAAGTCCATACACGAACACGGACATGAGACAGGTACCCCGCCTCTGAGACGCGTTCTTGGGAGGCCAGGGGGCATACGGCTCTGGTTGCAGTGGAGACAGCTGGTGAAGCGATCGTTTTTTAGGGACACGAAACCATTAAGGGAAGTTATCAATTATTTTTGGGCGATACAATTGTGAATGAGTGGATAAATATCTATCAGTCTTTGTATAAACGGGGAAAAGCAGGAGTGTGTGTGTTTGTGTTGAGATCGCAACACTCTGTGTGAAAGCCGCGCGAGTATAAACTATTATTTTAAAAATAAATAAACACATAAGTGTGCAGTGGTGGATAAGTGAAGTGAAGTACACTAGAATATATATATATATATATATATATATATATATATATATATATATATATATATATATATATATATATATATATATATTAACCATAGGAACAATTAGATTTGTTGGGGAAGACAGTTGGAGTGCTGTGTGGGAAGTCTGTAGCCGTTGGAGGATTCTATGCTGTTGGCTTGCGGCTGGTGGAGTTGGTCCCGCCCACGAACGGAGTTCGTCTCAAACCAATCACTAAAAGAGTTGGTTATCAGAAAATCTTGCCGGTTCAAGCGGCACAGCCTTGTTGAAGAGAAACTGCAGACGTGCGAAATGAGGATATTATGAGCTGAAAAGCAAGGTTGAAACGAACAAGCTTTAATATATGCTTTAAGGGTAAACAAAAGGGGTTTTGTTGGCCACGAATTATCTGTTATAGAAGGTTTGTGTTGTCTGTATGGGTCTGCTGAGCGTTTTTCGGAGTGCCGTCACCAAAAAAATAAACACTGTTAGATTCCGAGATTTTGAACATGCCGCTTCATGCATGGATAAGGAAAGGGTTGTGTGCATTCCTGTTTCTGAAGGAGTACCAGTGAGTGTGATAGAGGGAAAGAGTAAGTATCTAAAGATGGTTAAGTGGAAAGTGATACAAGCAAAGATTAAGTGTCTAAAAAGATAGCTAAATGGAATAACCTCTGTATCATGGGTCAGGATCGAGCATTTATGCCAGAAGGATGATGAGAATTTTTTTAAGAAGAGCGTGACAGCTGCAACAGAGGAGAAAGAGAAAGAAGTAAAAGAGGAGGAAAGGCGGAGAAAGCAGGAGGGACAGAGACTAAATTAAATACAGAATACAGGAAGCATTAAATAAAGCTAAACAAGCAGAGAAGAATTAGAATCAGACATAACAGCACTTATACAACGTTTACCATCCCTGTCAGAGAGAGCAAAACAGTAAATTAGCATATTTTGACCATAACTAATACTGAAGAAGTGATGGTGTAGTATTTATTATAAGATGTGTCAGAGGAGACACCCTTAACCCAAAATGTAACTGAATGATTAAAAAAAAAGGCCAGCAGAACGTGGTTCAGGGCCCACGTAGGAGCAGTCTAAATGGGAAAGACATTTAATTCAGCACTTGCGGAAGGAGACGATGATTATAGAAAACAAACAAAAAAATGTAATAAAAATGCGAACAGCCCTTTTGAAATTTCAGCTCCAGGAGGCTCAGACTATCATTACTGGACTTATAAAATCAAAAGAAATCAGGAGGTGGCGCGGCTACGCTCTCTCCCACACCACCAACAGGTCATGTTTATCCTCAGATAATAGTAACCAGTGTCCTTGGAGAGGTGGGCGTGGTAGAGGACGAGGGGGTGGGTTCAGAGGTAGGAGAGTGAGAGGCCAGGGTGATGATTCTTTTTTCCATTGCAACAGCACAGATCACTGGGTGAATCAATGTCCCCATCCACATACAAGTTGGCTTGGGAGGCGTGGTCCATCACCACCAGCACACCAAACACCAGCGCCACACTCTGCTCCCCATCAGCATCTGGTCCCTCCCTAATGGCAACAGGGAAGAGGCAGTGAACGCAGAACCTCCCCATTGGCAGAGGAAAAGGACACTATCTGCTCACAATGACTGTTGAATGGACATTATCTCCCCTTTTCTGGTGGATACAGGGGCCACCTTAAAGAACACTTCCTCAGGCTGAACATTCAGGGGGATAGGTGTCCGTGCTCTGGCGCTTCTCTTCTAAAGGACAGATTTACTTGTGTGGTGCACAACATGCACAACATTCTGCTGAATATTTTGGGGCCATCTTACTATAGCAGTGGAACAACAGGAGGGTGCTTCTGCTTTCCTTGCGGAAGGAAAAACCCTGGTACTTGAACCCCGACCCTTTTGTGCCTCCCCCAGATCCTCAACATGTAACACTCTTGTATGAGAGAGATGACCCCATCCTCTACCAGGAACAATTTGAAGGTCAGGTGGAAGGAAGAACCTGCCCTATAGCATCAGGTCCCTGTTTGGTGGGAGAGAAGGGAGTGGTCTTGCTAATTTTAACAGCAGAGAAATCCAAATGATACATGATGGGTGAGGGAGCAGACTGTAACAAACTGGACTGGAACTTAAATACCATCCTTATCTTACTCTCCATCCACAGGGATGTACGAAATTTAGGCTAAGCTTATATGTACTGGAACATTAATACCTGTCCAGCAAAAAAATAAAAATAAAAAAAAGGTAAGGTGTAGAGACTTTCAGAGGACTCCCTGATGGACTGTGGTCTGCCGGTCCAGGTGATGTTGGCTCTGGGCAAACCAAAACCTTTATATTTGTTATAACACTTCTAGTCTCCAGTGGACCACGGCTTTTATTACACACAGATCAAGATAGGTTACATTTCCCAGACGTAATATGAAAACCTCTCTCAGACCCGCACACAATGGAGTCCCAAAATCCTCAGCCTCCCTTCCTAAAGTGACCTTGACCCCCTAGTAGATTTCATACAGCCTCTTTGTTAGTTAAACACCTGTTTTCTATTTAATCTGCCTTTTTCCTCTTTCCCATACTACCTGCCTTCAGTGTTATTAAGCTAAGAATTGCTCTGTGGTAACCATCCACACACATAATACTTTCCTGTGATTTAATACAATACCTCATAGAAGCTGTCTGGAAACCTAATGTGGCAAGGTACACAACGAGGGCCCGGGCGGGATTCGATCCGACTCCTGGGTGAGAGTCATGCGCGCTAATCAGTCAGAGTCAAAGGGATATCCCTGTGGCCAAGTAGCCAGGGCACATGATCAATTGGAGCCATTGTGACAGGACCTCCACACTGTCACATCTCTCCCCCTCTTAAATGGTAAATGGACTGAACTTATATAGCGCTTTTCTAGTCTTACTGACCACTCAAAGCGCTTTACATTGAAGCCACATTCACCCATTCACACTCGCATTCATACACCGACACCCAATATGGCTCGGTAGGACAATGTAGAATTTGGGGGTTAAGTTCCTCAAGTCACATCGACATGTGACTCGAGGAAGCTGGAATCGAACCTCCGACCCTCCGATTGCAAGCCAACTACTCTACCACTGAGCCACAGTCGCCCTAACACAAGCACATCCTCGTGCTCCCGCGCAGGGTGACACCAATTGCAAATCCATGGACTTATTACCAGTATCACATGGATCCTGCCAGCCAACGCCAAATGTGGCAAGGTACACAAAAAGGGCCCAGGCGGGATTCGATTCCACGACTCCCAGGTGAGAGTCATGCACACTAACTAGTCAGCCAAAGGGTTATACCTGTGGCCAAGTAGCCAGAGAACATGATCGATTGGAGCCATTGTGACAGGACCTCCACACTGTCACACTAACACAAAAATTAATGTGTTCAGCGGAAGTGACTGTGTGAGCAAGATAAAAAATACCACATTATTAACACTGAGTTCCTCTCCGGTCAAAATAATATAAAATAATATATGATATAAAATAATATATGAAAGAATAATTTCATTTTACCACGTGGCCCTAATGGCCTTAATGACCTATATATATATATATATATTATTACTATTTCAGAATGCACGTTGATTGACAGGCAACAGGGCATAAACTTGAATTCTATTAGATAAAAATTTTTGGTGGTCATTGAATTGCGTAGGGGAGTATGGGAGAAAGGATGGCCTCAAGAAAAATAACAAGAGGCACTAGCCTTTTATCATAGTACTGAACCCCAGATTATTTTAAAGGTATATACAGTTTTAATGCATAAATATATTCTCTGGAATACATCTTTAATTCTGGACCCATTGTAACATTTTTGGGTGCTGCTTTTGGAAATCTTTAATTGTATTTGGCATGCACTGTCTCTTGCAAAGTTAAGATGGATAGTTACATTTAAGGCTTTTCATTTTACTCAGTGGGTTCAAGGTCCTTATATTTTGGACAACCATGGCTCAGGAGATGGGCGTTCATCTTTTAATTGCGAGGTTGCTGGATCGAGCCCGGCTCTGACGGTCTCAGCTGTTGGACACAACGGGCAAGAAACTTCACCCGATGTCTACTGGTGGTGGTCAGAGGGCCTGGCGGTGCCAGTGTCTGGCAGCCTTGCCTCTGTCAGTACATCCTGTGTTTGAATGACTGAATGTATTGTAAAGCCCTTTGGAGTCTGTAGGGATTTGTGCACTATACAGGCCATTTACATATGTTACAATTTACAATTTTAATTTGTTAACTAGTAAAAACATAACTTCTTGGGCAGATGCCTTTCCTCGGAAATTTCAGTTAGATATTTGAGCCAACATATAGATAAAAAAGTATATATCCAATTATCAAGCAGATATGTTAAAATGTCTGATAATCATTGCTTCCATTTCAGGCAACATTTTTGAAAAGTTCCCTTTGTGGTTTTGAATAGAACATATTGATTCTACACATAATTGAGAAGGTTAAGATGAGGACATGGTTAGTTTTTAATTCCACCTAGGCTCTAATGTTAATTTTGTCTCTTCATCACAGGACCAGAACTCTGGTTATTTCATGTCTTTTTTCAGTAATAATCCGTTTCTGAATCCTAATTAACCTTCAAACAAAAAGATTTAATTCAGAAACTGTTGGAAAAGGTATAATTGTTATATTACCATACATAAAAAGTATAAAATTAATAGAGAATTCCAGATTAATCACAGCAGGTCCCTTTTTGCCATATATTTGCAAAGAATCTTTTCTGATTATGGCACATTATATTTAGGAATGCACAAATTATCTATGATTAGCAGAAACATTATTTCATCAGTGTGCCAACACAGCCACTCTATGCTTTAATCAAACTTCTAAACCAGGATATTCAGAGTGAGGAAAAGTAATTTTAATTGAAAAGTTATTTTCCAAGAGTTTAAAATTAATTGTTTTTTATTTTCAAAGGTCAGTGTTGTGACACAGAAGGGTGCAATAAATGTCTGGTTTTCAATACTCAGCAAAAATTATACCGATAACCTAATATTTGTGTAATTATTAATGAAGCTTGAATTGTCACTGATAAATGAGCTAAACGGGGCACCAGCTTCTTAATGTATGTAGTACTATTTATTGTATCAAACTTTCAGCCTTTACCTGAAGGTATATGTGTTTGCCAGTGGACTCAATTACTGTACAAATCAAAGGAAACGAGGAGGCTTCGTGTTGAGTTTAGGGAATTTTGTTACAGCTTGCTCAGCCCTTATATCAAAAGATTTTATTAATAAATTCAATCTATTCTAAAACATGAACTATTCCACAATTCTAAACGTTAAGTATTCTAACAATGAAGGGATGGATGACATGTGAAAACCAAAATTAAAAGAAACAATGTCACAGGAACACACAACTCGTGTGTGCGGAGTGGGTGTGTACGGTGAAAGGGGGAGACGGCGGTGTCTATCCTGAGTTAGCACTGTGGCTAGACAAAGGGATGGTCTTAACAAGACAATGAGCCACAGCTTTCCCAGCCTTTACCTGGAGCAATTGCGCCACATACAACGCTGGTGGGAATCAAACAATCACAACAAAAATAATACAAAGCAACACAACTGCCTCTGCTTACAAATAATAAAAAAACAAGTGACTAACCTAACAGTAACACACACATTCGAACAAAATAACGGAAGGGGAGAAACACCATCCTGGAACTGTTTGCAGATACATTACGCCCACTTCAGTGTACTTGAAGATAGGTTGGACGATTCTTTGGAAATGCATTCTGTAAGGCGGCAGCTCAGGCACACTCCTTCTTGGATGAGCCAGTCTCTGTCGTCAGCTTTCAGTCTCAAAACCTTGCAGTGTGCTCGGAACCCCCAGGGGAAAGTTTTCAGGGTGATTCTTTTCAGATCAGCCGGAATACAATCAAAAGGCAGAAAGGAACTTTGAAATATTGATTGGTGGTATCTGGTGTCTGACTGTGTAATCTTTTCTGGTCCCCTGCCCGATCGGACCAGTGATGACATGTTTAACCGCATTCTGTCATTTCATCGATGGTTGTCTGACTGGTGTCCAGCAAACAACATGGGCTACATTTGATAATTGGAAAACTTTCGGGGGAAACCTGGTCTGATCCGGAGAGACGACATCCATCCCACTTTGGATGGATCAGCTCTTCTTTCTAGGAATCTGGACAGATTTATTAGTCCTTTAAAATACTGACAATCCAGGGTTCAGACCAGGAACAGACTCGTAGTTTAACCCACCTCTCTGCAGCTTCTGTACTGTTACCGACTCAATACCCCATTCAGACAGTCTCTTGCCCACGGCCAAATTCAAATAGACAAAAAAATTAAACTGAATAAAACAAACTATGAAAATCTCATTAAAATAAATGCAACGCGGACCAAACAAGGAAATAGGGCAATTAGATGTGGTTTACTGAACATAAGATCCCTCTCCTCAAAGACTTTATTAGTAAATTACTTGATATGTGATAGAAAATTGATTTATTTTGACTATCAGAAACCTGGTTGCAGCAGGAAGATTTTGTAATTATAAATGAGTCAACTCCTTCCAATTATCAAAACATTAAAACCACTTTAGTTTGTAGTTATGTATCGTCCACCAGGCCCTTACTCTCAATTCTTGGACCAGAGCTCAGATTTTTTTTATCTGCTTTAGTTTTAAGCACTGATCAGGTAATTGTAGTAGGGGATTTCAATATTCACGTGTACATTGAAAGTGATAGCCTAACTGCAGCATTTAATATCATCTTAGACTCAATTGGCTTTACTCAGAAAGTGAAGGGACCCACCCACTCTGGTCAACACACTGACATACGGCATTGAGTGTGATGCACTAATTATCCTCCCGCATAACCCAGTCCTATCTGACCATTTAGGGTTAGGGTTAGGGTTTACCCAATGTTCCAAAATCTGAAAGAAAATTTCATTACAGTATAACTTTATCAGACAGCGCTGTAACAAGTTTTAAAGAATCTGTTCCATTCTTGCTTCCCTATCCGTCTCAGAATACCACAGTGGATGGCAGTAATTCCAACACTAACCCTTCAGAAATTGATGGTCTGGTTCCATGGGCGTAAAATTGCGTATGGATGGTGTGGACGTGTCCATTCCAATATTCCAATGTGCTGAATTGTCCACACCAAAATGAAAATGATACGTTCACATTGACTCTGCCCTCTTTAGTCCCGCCCAATGTATTTTGTCATTGGCTTTGCTACCTGTACATTTTAGTAGTTGTGTTTGGGACCGAAGTTTAATATCAACAAAGCATGTCGAGCAAAAAATGGAAGCGAAAGGACATTTTCTTTTTCACAAAACTGTAAGTCAGACAAACAAAATATGCCAATTCACTGTAACACTAACAATGATATACGCTATACCTATTTCAAGGGATAATGTATTGTTGTTGGAAGATCTGACATGACACACGGGACACTGGTGACGACAAGCAGACGAGTCTTGATTTTTCAATTCGTACTGAAAGGACATACATCATATGAGATGTCGACAGCCAGACATTTGTCTATTATATAGCCTAGTATATACAAGTTTCATGGCCAGAACACGGGGGCCACTCTGTTGGCTTTTGAACTTCGAGTTAGCACAGTAACTGGGTGTTTTAGACTGAGGACATACGCAAATCAACAACTCACAATCTCCTATAGGAAGAGCTCCCAAACTTGACGATGGAAAAATGGATATGGTGAAACTCAAAAATGGTTATTCTGTCACATATTGTGCCATACGTAGTCGCAGCAACTCGTACAAAATGCCTTGTGGCGTCTGCGTTGCTTAGCAACCGGGTTCTGGCAAGAATAAATGACATATAAAACCTAGCTTACTTGATTTAGCCTTTTATTATGACTGGAAAACCCATACAGACTATATAGATTTTGGACATTGCTGGACTGAATGTGTAGGTCCTCTAACCGAGTGGCATCAATCCCTGAATGACCCAGCGTGCGTTTATTTTGGAGCTCTGCAGCTGCTGCGCTGTGCAGTGAGGGCATCCCAGAGCCGGCCGTCACCACCACCAAGCGGGTTCAGCATAGAAGAGAGAGCTGAGCCAAACGGCAAAGCTCTCGATTTACAGGTCAATCTACGTTCCTACACTCATCTATGGTCACAAACTTTGGGTGGTCCCGTCCTCGGTAGCCGAGGACGGGACCACAGGATCACTGGTGTGATTCAGTCCGAATCACACCAGTGCTGATATTCCACACAACAGCACTTCCTCTCATGTGATATTGCTTAATTAAAAGCCTTCAGTTGATCCAAAATGCTGCAGCAAGAGTTCTGATGAATATTAAAAAACAAAGATCACATTTCTCCTGTTTTGGCTTCTCTCCACAGGCTCCTGTTAAATCCAGAATAGAGTTTAAGATCCTCCTCCTTACATATAAAGCCCTTAATAATGAAGCTCCATCGTACATAAGATATCTGATTGTTCCATATGTTCCTAACAGAGCACTTTGTTCTCAGAATGCAAGTCTACTAGTAGTTCCTAGTATTTCTAAAAGTAGAATGTGAGGCAGATCTTTTAGTTATCAGGCTCCTCTCCTTTGGAACCAGCTCCCAGTTTTAGTCCATGAGACAGAAACACTTCTCTTTTATAAAGCTTATAGTTAGAATCTCTTAGGTTATCCTGAGCTATTTTTGTAGTTATGCTGCTATAGGCTTAGACTGTTGGTGGACAGACTGACCACTTTACTTCTCTCTTCTACTTTTCTCTTGTACTACTCTCCAAATATATTTTTTCTGCTGTTTTTGCGATTGTTAACCAGTTTTCTCTCAGTATTTTTCTCCCCATAGAAGCTCCACATGGTGTGGTACCCTGCTCAACTATAATGCCCCCTGTTGGATGGGGAACATCAGTCCAGATGATGCTCAAAGTGATCAAAGATGATCCTCCGTGCTGTCTCTTCTCTGTCTTCTCAGACCCCCAGACAGTCGTGGCAGATGACCGCTTGTATTGAGCCAGGTTCTGCAGGAAGTTTCTTCCTGTTAAAGGGGAGTTATTCCTCTCCACTGTTGCTACATGCTTGCTCAGTATGAGGGATTGCTGAGGAATTGCTGTGGTTGGAGTCTGCATGATCCGGGCACAACCTCACGTCGATAATTCATTGCAGTCTGCAGGGATTTCTTAGATAGAAAACTTTTAACTGTTGGAATGTTTGTATAATTGTATTGAAATGACTTTTGTTGTACAGTGCCTTGAGATGACATTTGTTGTGAATTGGCGCTATATAAATAAAAGTGAATTGAATTGAATAATGGCACAAGTTCTGACATAAATGATAGTAACCAGACTGAAAAGCAAACGCACATTTCAGTGCTTTATTTTGGTTCTTTTTTCCAGAGATGTCAATCATGTGGATTCTGGGCATGCCATCAGCAATTTTAGGCAATCAATGCACACACAGAACACCGCCCTGTTGATTGTTGTGCAGCAGCATGGGTGTGTGCGTAAATTACATATGAGTATATTATTATTGGCGTATTGGGTTGATATGATTATAAGGTCATACGTTTTCTGTGCGCGGTGCAGACTATAAATGTGCCATATTTATGTTACTTTATGCATGTTGGTTCACTATATAGCTGCAGTATATGTCATAGTGAGTTACCATTGCATTAACAATGTGCATTATTGAGGTAAAGGGATTTTTTCTGACTTAAATTAGTGTTAATTCATTACTGGAAGTAGCTGTGTAAATTTTCAAAATAATAGTATTCATTTCCTGATGCCATAAACCGGAGAATCTTCTGAGTTTTTACTTATGGGAATATGGTAAATTGTGACATTTGGTTTATGTGATGTTTAACACAGGCTGGTGATATCCATATGTTAAGTTTATTCATATATTTTGGTTTGTTCTACCTGTATTTATTATTTTTCATATGAGACCACACATACATTGTAAACGTGATTGGGGTGACTGTGGCTCAGTGGTAGAGTAGTTGGCTTGCAATCGGAGGGTCGTAGGTTTGATTGCAGCTTCCTCCAGTCACGTGTTGATAGTGAGAAACCTGTTGCAGAGGAGATTTGCGAGTTGTGTGAGTATTCTACCCAGGGAACAGGGTCATTGAATAAGTCATTGGGACTTATTTCATCAACCTATTGCAGTTCACCTGATCGATCAGCAGATTGTTTTGTCTTTGGATCCTGGGAGTCCTTGGCGGAGCAGGCTTATATGGGGGGATGATGTCACATGACGTTCTTTTCCTGTTGAATGCATTGTGGGATTGCCAGCCTTATAGATGGAGGTCTGTGATCACCATGCTTGTGGCACTACACGTGTTTTCCTATGTTGCCTCAAGTGAGTTCTAAATGGGTCTCAAGTAGTGCCCAACTTGACAAGTTGCGTAGGACCCTGTAGGCTCCACCTATAGATTCTCATTTGGGCCTGAAAGATTGCACCAGTTTAGAGCTTGGCCGTTCCTCAATATGCCTACTTGAGTGGGCTTGTGTAATTGCATACTTGAGAAACGTCATCATCAGCGCCCCAAGTACTGTTCTAATTCTTAAGTACACATCAAGGCAAATACGCTCAGCGTTCCCGGAGGTGTTGTCACTCCAGCCATTATATCAAGGATGAATCAAAGCATTCTTCTGCGGACTTCAGCCAGCAAGGTATCCCATAATGCCTTGCGCTACCAGCAGTAGTAAACAGAGGTGAGTGCTGAAATATATTGCTTTTATACCACGATTAACTCAGCACAAAAAGCAGTTTTAAGGTGTTTTTAGGTGAGAAAGTAGACCTTTAAACTTCATCTATAAGGTCAGTTTATTAAGAATGTGCCTACCATAAAATGTTCTCTGGTGTTTTCGGAGCAGCCCAGCACCGCAGATAGGCTGTGGTAGCTACAGGCTCAGCAGGCGGTCGGAGTGTGTTTTCCCCGCTCACCTCAGCCTGATTCCGCTCATTTTATCTGTTAGAAGCAGCTAAAGGTGAGATATAAAGGGTTTAGTATATGTGGGGGATAACTGCAAGTATCAGAAAATAAAATTTATTTTCCTCTGGAGTTTCTAATACTTATTTAGTTAATATTGTTTTTTTATAAACTGTGTTGTCAAAGTTTATAGATCCATTTTTGCATGTAAATTCATATTAATAAAATTATTTTAACAGTACCCGTTAATGACAAAACAGAGCTCTGTACTCATTTCCCTAAGGTTATATCGGTGTAGAATAAACTGTTCGTTTCTTTGTTTTATGCAGACAGCTCTGCAGGGGGAGAGACCAGAGTGGATGCTCTGATGCAACTTCCCAAAAGCTCCATTTGCTTCTGACTAGATAGTCACAGTATCAATTTCCTGTACTTGTTGGTTGAATTGTGTAATTCTAATATTATAATTTTTTTTTTTCTAAAAACATACCTAGTGATGATAAAAGCCAATAAATTTGTTAATCCATGTCTAGTAGTTTTGTAAATAAATCATGTACTTTAAAAGCAACAACACTGGCCCAGGTTGGTAAAATATTAAATACCTTAAACTTTTAGTGCTTCTATCCAGCGCAAACTGTAATCAAAGTAAACAATTATCTGTATACCTTTAAAGCTGGTCATCATCAATTATGTCAGTTGAGGCAATTAATAATGTAAAAGCAAATAGTCTTATGAGGAAAGCAAGGGTTTTCACTTTTTGTAAACAATAATGTTTCGCTAAGAAGCTTGAAAAAGTAATGAGGTGGTAAACCACCAAATAATTAGTAGAGCCTTTCATAATCAGTAATGAAAAATTAAACACATTATTTCACAGGTTTTCTATTTTGTATCAAAACGTCTTCCTAATTTTATATATTTTACATGAGTCAAAAAAGGTTTTTCTTATTTTACTATTGATTGTAAATGTGTAAATAATCCCATTCCCAAGGAAAACTGGACAACCTATTGAACATCTGGAAAGATTGTGGCTGAGCAGCGACATCGACCAAGTACACTCTCTTCCAATTGGGGAACTACCCTACTACATCCTTGAAAAATGGACTTTCAACTGTACTTGCCAAGTGTGTACTCGCCAAGTACACAAGAATGTACTTGCTTAATTAGGTATTAAGAAATGGGCCTAATTTGACCACATTTGGCCAAATTGGACAATTTATCAAAAGCACTGATTCTGGAAGACTGATACTAAAACAGATTATCTAAATAGATAGCACCGAGCCTCCATTCTCCACGTAACAACTAACAAGTCATGTAATTACAAAAAAAAATCTGCAAAATTAATATTTCAAAAAAAGTTACAGATCTTACATAGGTCATTTTTATGTAAATGAAAAGGACCTATGAAACCACAACAATGAATTGTATTTCAATGATTAATACAACTTGATATAAAAAATTAAAATAAGACTTTTGAGGTTTTGTTAAAGAGAAAGGTTACACCATCCCACCAAGATGCCACAAAAAATGTTCCCAGGGTTAATTAAAAAATAATAACATTTATTGATAAAAAAAAAACTTGTGTCTAAACAAAACCCGAGCAGCCAAGAGAGTATGGTCAGTCCAAAAGCTGCACCCAAGCAGCCACTTATGAGTGTGAGCATGGTCTGACAAGCTCTGTGGGTCTGACACAGCTGAAATACACTGCCTGAGCTGCTGATTAGCCCTCCAGCAAAAATACGATTGAATCGAGGTCCAGGAGTAAGGTAAGTGTGGCCACCCCGAAATTGTTGGAGTTTTCTCATTTAGGCTGCAGTGGCATGTCCTTTTTCAGAGTGTCAGTTTGTTTTAGTTTTTTGCTAGTGTTATGGGGACTGGTTAGGGTCAGCTGTCTTTTAATAGCTGTCTCGGGAGTACGCCCGTGGGATTTTTTTTTTTAGAAGATCCTTCTCATGGAATATCATAAGAACCTACCGGAAACCATATGAAGACTAGGGTTGAGTTTAGGTAAATTTGGTTAGGCAGTTAGTGAGAAACTCCATCAGGCTAGGCCTGTGGTTTTGTTTTTTGTCTGGTTAACATGACTTTATTCTGGATCCATTTTCTCCGTTTGTGTTACATTTTCAATTATGTCTTCAGCTAAAGAATTCATTAAATCTCCTTCATGGAGTGTTTTGAATAGCTGCACTAAAGATCAGCTGTTGAAGGTAGCTGATCATTATGTAATATCTATTTTGGGTAGAAATTCCAAGGCTGATATTAAAGCTGTTTTGTTAGCAGAGTTAATAGCTAAAATAGTTTTGGCTGAATCAGTTGTAAAAGGTAGTCCAATTTCTGTTGAGGCAGAAATAATTGCTCCTATTGCAACTTGAGAGTGAGAAAATGAAGCAAATTGCTTTGGAATAGGTTAAATAGGAACATGAATGTGAAAAAAAGGAGACAAAGTGTGGAAATAATGAAGCTTGACTTGGAGCAGCAGAAATTAAATATAGTTAAAGAGGGAAAGCTTGTAGAAATGATTTCTCAAGAGCAAAATGTATTGTTAAATTCGTGTAATTTTGATATTAACAGTGCCTTGCGTCCGATTCCTGTGTTTGATGAGAGAGATCTTGACACATTTTTTTACTTTGTTTGAGAGAGTAGCTGACTTAAGGGGCTTACAGGATGCAGATCACACCCCACTGCTTCAATGCATCCTAACAGGGAAAGCTCAGTCTGCTTTTTCAGTTTTAGATGCTGAGGAGAGCAGAATTTATGAAAAGGTAAGAGTTGCTGTTCTAAAGGCATATGAATTGGTTCCCGAGGCTTATTGCCAACGCTTTAGAAGTTGGAAATGTGGGGAGAAATAAACTAATTTGGAGTTTAAACTTGATTTGCTGAGCCATTTCAATCGTTGGTGTACTGCTGTAGCTGTAGAGACACATAAAGATTTGTCTGACCTAATTGTCTTGGAGCAGTTTAAAAATACCCTAACAGGCAGAATAACAACTTATGTGAATGGACAAAGGTTTCTTATGTTTTGAAGGCAGCTGTGTTGGTGGGCAATTATGTTCTGACACACAAGAATCCAGCTGGGTGTAGGTCGAATGAGGTGCCACAGTGGGTGAAAGGAGCTAAGAACTCCTGTTCTGTGTTTGATCCTTCGAAACCATGCCATTATTGCCAAGTCTATGGGCATAGGAAGGATCAGTGTCTTGTAATTCGGTCTAAAACCAAAGAAAATAGTTCAGGATTGGGTTTGGTTAATAAAAGTGTTCCGGCTCTTTTCTGTTCTAGTGTTACCGAAATTTGTGGCTTACCTCAAATGGAAAATGAGCAGTTCCATCATTTTTCTTTAATGGATAAGTTTCCCTGGGTGATGGTACAAAGTGTGTGCCAGTCAAAATATTGCACGACACAGGATCTGTACATTCATTTGTTTTGGAATCTGTCTTGCCTTTTACTCAAAAAACATTTACTGGAAACACAATATGAATGAGAGGTATGGGCATGAGTGTGTTACCCACATCTGCACATAAGTTGTGCAGTTGAAAACTCCGGTTTTCTGCAAGGAGCGGTTTGCATGGGTGTGTGGCCCGCGTTGCCAGTTGAGGGTGTTTCTGTGATCCTGGGTAATGATTTAGCTGGTTGCAGAGTTTGGCCTGATGAACAGTGGGCACCTAAAAATGTCATTTACATGTCAGATCAAGGTGTAAAAGTGAACATGGAAGGGTGTGGGATGATACCATCATGTGTAGTCTCGCTTGCTCAGACTCGAGCAATATGCACCAGACAAGATCTTGGTCAGGGGGAGAAGTTGAATGCGTTTCCTTCTTTACTGCTTGCCATCTCCCGTGAGGAGTTGGTAAAGGAACAAAATGCTGACCCATCTTTGATCACACTTTTTGACCTGGTCTGTTCAGCGGATGAGTGGAGAACTCTACCTCAAGGTTACTTTCTCCAAAGTGACCTGTTAGTGAGGAAATGGACTCCACATGTTGAGTTGGAAAACAGTCCAATAGGACAAGTAGTGGTGCCATTTAAGTTTCATGAACTGGTTCTAAGAGTGTCTCATGATCAACTGGTCATCTTGGGGTGCGGAAAACGTATGACGTATTCTTCAGCATTTTTTCCGGCATTGTTTTAAGCGCGATGTCTCCGCTTATATTTGCACCTGTCACACATGCCAATTGTTTGGGAAACCAAATCAGAGCATTAAGCACAGGAGAAGTTGTCATCTTCCCAAGAAAATAGGATAAAACTTTTTGACAGAAAAGCTAAGTTGCGTGATTTCAGTCCTGGTGATCAGGTTATGGCTCCAAGCAAAGTTTCTAGGTCCATACATTGTTTTAAAAAGGGTGTTGGAACAGAATTATATAATTTCAACTGTGAATCGAAAAAAAGTCCATTCAACTGTGACATGTTACTTGTTAAAGCCATACTGTTGTCGTGGCTAAGGGCGGAGAATGAAATGCTTAAGGGGAATTCAGCAATGCAGAGCCCGATGCGCTCTCAGATGTACATGGTTTAGATTATCCCATGGTGTGTGATCGACTGCGAAATTCTGAATCCCTGAGTAATTTGGATGTCCTGTTGAGTCATTTAAAATTACCTGAGCGTAAGGAAATGATCAACCTGATAAACAGTTTTCTGTCATTGATTGGGGTGTTGTGTAATGTTAAATGTTAATGGTAAAATAAGAGTTATGGTCTATCTGGTTATATTAGGAATATTAAATTAATAATTCATAAATTATTCATTTAATTATTCCTTCAAATAATTCAAAACAGGGCACCAAATAGTAATTTATAAATTAATTATCAATGATTTACCAGAGACTTTTTGATCTGAAGGGTAAGCCCTTTTCCGATGATTCTAATTCACACTCAAAATAAACGAAACAAAGGTATGATAAAGTTTAACCAATTTATTAACTAATTACCAAACAAAACAACAACAGAAGTTGAACTACCAGCTAATTTCGTTCAGCTAATTGCTAAGCTAGGTGGCTACAGCTACTTGCTACATAACAAAACTACGAAAATGGCAGCTGGTGTAGGTACCAGATGTGCTCGGCAGCCAGATCTGCTCGGGGGCCTTCGCCTGACGATGACGTCACAGTACGGAAACTCCAGTCGGAGAAAATACAAACTCCAGACAGATCTGCTAAGCTCTATATGGTATCCTCACAAATTCAAATGCGTCTGTTAAACTTGCGGATTGTTTTTTTTTTGTGGTTCTGATAGCTAATTATTTTATTTTTAAAAGCTAATTTGGTATTTAAACAACATATACAGTATACAACTTTACCAACAAAAAGCATCTCCAAACTGTACATGAATGTGAAATTTTGCATGTATTTATACAATTAAACCCCATGCTGTTTGCATACGTATTGAATTATTATGTATACTTCATTTGTTCTTATGTTGTATAGAAACAATTTGTTCTATAAAGTTAAAAACTAAAATAAATTTTTCCCCATTTTATAAAGCCTACACAGGGGCTCTACTTATATTATACACAATATTACTATTTTTCACATTTCCTTTAGCAACCTCTTGCCCGTTGACAGCTGGAGATAGGCACCAGCCCCCCCGCGACCCATTAAGGAATAAGCGGTTAAGAAAATGGATGGATGGATGGACCTTTAGCAACCTATGTTTTTTTCCCCAAAACTTGTTTTTCTTATGAGTAAATGAGTTCAATTATAAACATATTTTCATGTATGATGTACAGTCTGCAATTATTTATCTGTTCATATTTATTTCCAAAATACTTGTTTTGATTTAAATAATCTGAAACGGTGATCTCTCACCTTAAAGGTACAAATATTTTCATTGAACTAGACACTATGATTAAAGAAACCTATTACTAGTTAAATATTGCAGATATGGTTGAGTATGTTACATTTTTCTACTAAAATCTTAAAAGCATTAACAAATTGCCTACTCATTGATAAAATAAAAGTGCACATCGTTTTTTCAGTTCAAAATGTATTTACATAAAAAACATACAAAGGCATAATTGAGCTGGTACAGATCCCACAGTTCTCAGTGTCCGCTCCTCTTGACAGATACGGTTGGGGATGTGATGCTGTAGTTGGAAGGGAAGCTACAATAAACATAGGTTTTATATCTTTGTTACTTTTCTAGCTGACATGTTCATATCCTGTTCAATATTTCCAAGAATAAATGATCACAAAATACATTTTTTAAAAAAGGTTTGACTTTTTCTATTGTGCGGCGTCTACCACTGCCGAGGTTGTCATGGCAACTCCTCAAAATCTCACACACTTGCGCTTGGAACACTACCAGGCGAAGCTCCCCCTGGTGGTTGAAGTACAACGGATCACCTAATGCAGCAGGAAAATACAACAATTTTTGTATAGTTTATATGTGATAACTGGTTGCACTGTGAACACATGCAGCTCCAGAAGCACAATGGCATTCATATTAAGCAAATCTGAATTCCAGCGCAGACGGTAACATTAACGTGAAGTCACTCTCCCACACACTCTCCCACGAGCAATAGACGTCTATTAGACAATTGTTTTGAAAATATTTTGCATACAAATACCTACATTTTTATTTTAGTAATTTTGAAGATTAAACGTATTTTTCACCACAATCTTTGTTTAAATAAAATAAGCAAAAAAATATTTTGATAATATTATATATTTGAGTGTGTGCTTTTATTTTACTGCAATGTATCTTTACAAATGTGTTGAAATTATAAACATGTATATTGCACATTCATTTTGTGATGATTGGATGTTTGAAAAATGTTTTGATTTACATTACAGTAGGATAGTTTGGTCAACTTTAAGCTCAAGAAATGTATTTATATCAAGTGGTAAAATAAGTATAGTGTTACTGAAACCTTTTTAAAAGATCATTGTCATAACATCTGGGCACGACATAAAGGAAAGGAACACAGGTTAAAACCCCCCTCCCCTTTTTAGAGAACCTGATTTAGTATTCAATTGCACAACTTTATTTTAATTTTAATAGGTTTGTTGTGATGAATTTAATAGATTGTAAAAGCAGGATTTATTAGAATATCATTTGGCTATAATACATTTAATTGACGTCTTTATGACGTCTAGATTATCTGATGGTGTATAAATTTGGTATAAAAATAAACGTCTGGTAAATGTATAACTTTAGACGTCTCTAAATAGATGTTCATTAATGGTTATTTAGATTTCTTACATTAGACGCAACGTATAGAGGTAGTCGTCTTTTAGACGTCTATTAAACAGCTAGTCTAAACCTAGATGGCTGAAAAAATTTCATTTTTAGACCAGTGGTAGACCGATTTTAGGCTAGACGTCTATGTGCCCCTGATCCCCGTGGCCTCCGGGTCCTGTTCTGGGCCCGCCCTGGCGTAGCCGGTTTCCGGCGGAGCCCGTGGGCTCATCCCTGCGATCTCTCGGGGCCCCAGCATTGCGGCTGCTTGGTGTTCCCCTGGGGCTTCCATCTGTTCCTCTGTTGGTGGGTGATCGGCCCTGCGCTGGTCCGCCTGGGGCTCCTGCGCTCTGTGGGACTCTGGATGCATGCGTCTCCTGCCTCCTTCATGTCTGTGTCGATTCCTGTAGGACGGATTGACGGTTCCTTACACCAGCTATCAATCACTTGCATGGGGAAACCTTATTCAGACCTGCATGCTCGCACACACACATAGGTGTGGGGACATTGGTGTGGACGGACATGTCTTGAGCTGAGGTTATTGTCATTAGTTAGCTTTTACCAGGAGCTTAACAAAAACATTAGTATATTGTTTATTAATCCATGCTTGTGTGTAGTGAATGTGTAATTCTTAATTTTTATTACTGGATCTGAACTATTGGTGTGGTTCTGTTCAGTTCGTTGTTTTTGTTTGTTTTGTTTTACTGCTTCTCTGCCATCCGGCAGAGGCGGAGGACTGGGATGTTTTCTTGTGTTCTTTGTTTGCCTCCCTGTCTTGTGTCGTCAGTTCGCGCCTCTGCTGGTGCAGTTTCTTTTCTTCACCTTCTTCCTGTCTTCCTTCTTGTCTCGGTTTCGTGTCCATGACTCCAGGAAATTGAACACTCAGTAATCACTAATACATTTTTTGTAATACATATACATCAAGTGGAGTATTGCTTGGGAAAGTAAATCTGTTGGGCTTGTACCAAGTACAAGCCCAGCAGATTGGTAAACTGCTAGACAGGACACGTAAAAAAAGAAAAAAACGGCGCACTGGCGCGAAATGCAGAGGCAACAGAATGGAGGGGGGGTGTTTATTACTCTGGTGATTTACCTCGTGGTCGCTCTGAAACAAAGAGATCGCGTGATGCTTATCACTTAACTAGCTTTGGCTAACATAGAGCTCTGACTTAAATGGCTACAGATTTTAATAGAATGGGTTAACAAACTATGTTCGGCTCTGCAAGTTGCTCGGCAGAGGTTCGTGACTCCCAACCTAGTCAAAGATACATACACAATCACTGCTTCTCTACTAATTAAGAAACCAATAAATTCAACACAATCATATCAAACTCAACTTATTAAAAGAAAACACAGTGCATTTCAAATATAGATCTGATTCATGAACGTTAAGAGGACATGCTTGCATAAAAATACAAGAAATTAAAGAATCGTAATTTACTCCACCCAGGCTGAATGAAAATGGAAATCTCTTACATTGAGGTGTTGTTGCAGCAGAGTAAAATCCTTTCAGGGCGGAAAAATGAAGAAAAAAAAAAAAGGAAAGCTTCGATGGCCAGTCCAAGCTTAAGGAAGGTTTGCTAGTGTGAGGAAGGGTTGCGCACGGGTCCCACACTGTCTCAGGACTTTGGCAGAGTGGGGAGAACTCCTTTAGTTCAGAACGAATCGAACCAGAGAGGGCTTTTCCTTCGTCCACTCAGAGATCTAGAAGGTCCAGAATGGGCTGGCGAGTCGGTCCAGTGGCCAATCGACATGTCAGGATTTCTGAACGCCAGCCCTGCAAGGGTGAGGTCAGAGTGAGAGAGACCATCCTTGAACATTCTTAGTGCATTTGTGTGTCGCACTGTTTCCAGTCCGGGCTTAGTGTTCCTGCCCTGGGCGAAAGGCGGCGGTGGGACCAGCACAATTGAGGAATGCTGCCTTCATCCATACTTAGGACCCTTTTATACTTTCATACAGTCATGGGTCAGATCCAACAGGGGATATACCGTCATGCACCAATCTTTTGGTCCATGACATTGATGTTGGAGACTCCAAACCTATACGTCAATGTTTATACAGAGCATCACCTGAAAAACGGAAAGTCCTGGATGCAGAATTGCAATATATGGTGCAAAATAACATTGCGGTTCCTTCATCCTCCAGCTGGGCCTCTCCATTTTTACTGGTAGAAAAATCTATAAAAACTCTGCATTTTTGTACTGACTACTGTAAAGTAAATGCCATCACAAAACCAGACTCATTTCCATTACCACGCATCGAAGATTGTGTCAATCTGGTGGGCTCTGCTAAATTTGTTAGTAAATTGGATTTGCTAAAAGGTTATTGGCAGGTCCCACTTTCTGCATGTGCTCGGGAGATTTCTACATTTGTGACTCAGTCTGGGCTTTATGAATATACAGTCATGAGTTTTGAACTCCGAAATGCACCAACAACGTTCCAACGCCTGATGAACATGGTGGTTTCTGGGCTGGAGAGGTGTCCAGTTGTCCATGTTTTACTCCAGAACCTGGTCCAGCAGCAACAAGGCTATCAACAAGGATTCAATCAGATCACTCAAATGCTTAATGAACTCCGTTCCGTCAGACCCAGAGCCGCTCATTCCAGCAATCCCAGTCCTTCCGCAGTATCGTCTCAGGTTGGTTCACCCTCACCCTTCAGGGAAGTGGTTTCTCCTCCGCCTGAACCATTCTCGAGGGAAATGAGTAAAAGTAAAGGTTTTCTCATGCAATGCGCCCTAGCCTTTGAAAGATTCCCGACTCAGTTCTCTTCTGATACCAACAAAATCTCTTACTGCATTGCCTTGTTACGCGATCTTTAGTGGGCAAATGCCTGTTTTAGTCAGTCTGATCTAACCACCTTAACCTACCGAGAGTTCTGTACTCAATTCGAACTAACCTTCTGCCCCTCGATAGGTGAGGAAGAGACAGCTAAACGTCTTTGGGGTCTCAAGCAAGGTGACAGATCTGTGGCCGAACTTTCTGTCGACTTCCGCCTCCTGGCAGCTGAATCCAGTTGGAAAAGACCATCATTAAAAGCAGCGTTTTTTCAATCTTTGAATGAAAATATAAAAGACAAGTTGGCAACACGCGGCGAACCTCATTCCTTGGAAGACCTCATAAAATTAGCCATAAGGATTGATGCACGCATCAGGGAAATATCAAGACTCAAAAATCGCTACTCACCCTCTTCAGTTGTTTTTCAGCCCCTATCCGGTCCATTTCCTGATTCCAGTTCAGGGGTTACCTCCTCCAAGGACTCTGAGCTCATGCAGATTGGTAAGACTCGGCTAACTCCGGCTCAGCACCAGAAACGTATGGATGAAGGGGCCTGTCTGTACTGCGGCGCCAAGGGGCATTTTATTGCTTCTTGCCCAGTTTGTCCAAAAGGGAGAGCCCGTCAATAAGGCTGGGAGTTATGACGTGCGCGTCGTCTTGATTGATTCTGGATCTGAATAGAGTTTGATCAGTCCCCAGTTGGTTCTGCAAATGTCTATCCCCGTAGAACCTCTTCATCAAAACTTTCACGTTTCAGCTTTAGATGGCCATCAGTTAACTACGATTTCTCAAAAAACAAAAAAACTCACCCTCATAACTTCTGGTAACCATCATGAGCAAATTAGTCTGCTAGTCTTCCCCATCACTGATTCCGATATAATTCTTGGATTTCCTTGGCTCGAAAAACATAATCCTGTCATTGACTGGCCCCATAAACTTATTGATTCCTGGAGTTCTACGTGTCATGCTAATTGTCTACTTCGGCTCTCCCTCACTGCAAGCCTACCGAGATTTCAGCACCTGTACCGGATCTCACTTCAGTCCCTCCAGAATATCACGACCTTAATCCCGTTTTAAGTAAGGAAAAGGCCATTTCTCTTCCACCTCACCGTCCGTACGACTGCGCTATTGACCTCATACCTGGTGCTCCTCTGCCTGCTGGCAAACTATTCAGTTTGTCCAAAACTAAAAGGGAGGCTATGGAGAATTACATTAATGAGTCACTTAAAGCAGGATTGATCCGCCCATCCACCTCTCCCATGGGTGCAGGCTTCTTTTTCGTTGAAAAGAAAGACAAAACCCTCCGTCCTTGCATTGATTACAGGGCTCTGAATAACATCACCATTAAAAATAAATACTCCTTACCTCTGATCTCCTCAGTTTTTGATTCAGCCCGGGAAGCCAACATCTTCACCAAATTAGACCTCCGTAATGCCAACCTTTGGGTCAGAATCCGAGAAGGTGACGAGTGGAAGACCGCTTTCAAAACTCATATAGGCCATTTCGAATACCAGGTCATGCCGTTCGGTCTGTCCAATGCTCCAGCAGTTTTTCAGGCTCTCGTCAACGATGTCCTCCGCGATTTTCTAAATGTTTTTGTATATCTTGATGATATCCTTATGTTTTCTAAGGACATCCATGAACACAGAATCCACGTCCGGCAGGTTCTTACCAGATTACTGGAGAACAGTTTGTATGTCAAGGCCGAAAAATTTGAATTCCACAAATCATCAGTTGTCTTTCTGGGCTACATTTTTGAGGCAGGACGTATGAGGGCGGATCCAGCCAAGATTCGAGCAGTGTAGGAGTGGCCCACCCCTGAGACTAGAAAGCAGCTTCAACGGTTCCTTGGCTTTGCCAATTTTTACAGACGCTTTTTCAGAGGTTTTAGTATCGTTGCTGCTCCTCTTACTGCTTTGACGTCCACTAAACATGCTTTTTCCTGGAGTTTAGAGGCTGACCGGGCATTCAAGGAACTCAAACAACGCTTCACACAAGCTCCAGTCCTGATCCAACCTGACCCAGAGAACCAATTCATCCTAGAGGTCGACGCTTCTAACACCGGCGTCGGTGCAGTCCTCTCCCAACGTTCCTCGGCTGATGGTAAATCCCACCCATGTGTCTTCTTTTCTAAAAGATTTTCTCCCACAGAGAGCCGATATGATATTGGGGACCGGGAGCTTTTAGCCATCAAACTCGCTTTGGAGGAGTGGAGGCACTGGGTGGAGGCAACCAAACTACCGATTCTGATCCTAACGGACCATAAGAACTTAGCATACCTCAAAAACGCCAAACGTCTTAACCCCAGACAGTTTCGGTGTTCCCTGTTCTTCTCCAGGTTCAATTTCAACATCACTTACAGACCTGGCTCTAAAAATGTTAAACCTGATGCTCTGTCCAGACAGTATTCCCCTGATTCTGACCCCGAGACCCCTGAGCCCATTCTTCCACCCTCATGTATGATTAGGAGTCTTTCGTGGGACCTGGAGCGACAGATTGCTGCTGCTTCCCAGCTGGAACCTGATCCTGGGGGTGGTCCACCCGGTAGACAGTTTGTTCCCTCCTCCGTTAGATCCAAAGCCATCCCCTGGGCACACTCATCCAAGTTCACCTGCCATCCAGGGGTCAGTAGAACGGTGGCTTTCCCACGGCGGTACTTTTGGTGGCCGGGTTTCAATAAAGATGTTAAAGAGTTTGTCTCTGCTTGCCATGTCTGTAATAAAAATAAGAACACCCACCGACCTCCCTCCGGTCTCCTGCAAGCCCTGCTCATCCCTGCCCGCCCTTGGTCTCACATTGCCCTGGACTTTGTTACTGGTCTCCCGCGTTCCAAGGGCAAGACTATCATACTCACGATCATTGACTGCTTTTCTAAAGCGTGCCACCTAGTGGCATTATCGAAACTCCCCTCTGCAGTCCAGACAGCCAAATTACTTTTTACTTTTTATACTTTTTACATCATTATTGCCTAACTCTGTCCCTGATTCAGTACTTCCCTCAGTCCAAACATACATCAAATCCTGCAAGAAAATCTGGTCTCAAACCGGGGCAGCCCTTCAACGGACCTCCCTTCAAAATAAAAAGTACGCTGACCGCCATCGTTCCTCTGCACCATCTTACAGCCCCGGTCAGATGGTGTGGTTGTCTGCTAAAAAAATAAATCTGAAATCAACTTCCAGAAAACTCGCCCCACGTTGCTTGGGTCCCTTCCCTGTCCTTTCTGTCCTGAACCCTTTGACAGTTCGCCTTAAACTCCCGTCTTCCCTTCGTGTCCATCCAGTGTGCCACGTCTCCAGGGTCAGGCCTGTTTCCGTGAGTTCCTTGTGTCCCTCGCCCCTACCCCTCCACCTGCTCGCATGATTGACGGAGGTCCTGTCTACACTGTTTCTCGCATCCTGGAAACCCGCCGCCGGGGGCGGGGTCGGCAGTTCCTGGTGGACTGGTAAGGTTACGGCCCAGAAGAACGTTCCTGGGTACCTCGTTCTTTTATTATGGACAAGGCTCTCATCAAAGACTTTGTAAAAAGATCCGGTCGGCCGCCTGGAGGTGTCCGTTGAGGGGGAGGTAATGTCTGGATCCGGTAGGATCCAGCAGAGGGAGCCATTTCCTCTTTCCTCCACAGGTGCCGAGTGTTGCCTGACACACCTGGAGCTGATTTCCTCATCAACTCTGCAGCATTTAAGGAGAGCTGTGCCACCAGATGGGCGTCAGATGATTCTGTTCCAAGGAGTGGTACTGACCTCTACTCTTACTACCCGGTTTGAGTAATTTTGCCTTGACTTACCTGTGTCATTCTCTGTGTTCTCTAGTTGTCCTGCCGAGCTGTTTTAATTCCCCTGGATTCTCTGTTGAATCTCCCGCGTCTCTCTGGATTCATAGCGTCTCACTTCACCGCCGATGTCCGTCCCCCTAGGGTGTGTGGCTCTCATCCTCCATCACACTGATGTTTTTGCTCCTGGTCGTTCTTACCCGACGCTCAGCTTTCCAACCTCAGTAACGAAGGAAATCTAACCTGGCTACCTAATCTTTACCTCCCTCTCCAGCTCGGATCTTCAGTTTCCCCAGTGAGTCCATCATCCATTTTCAATCCCTCATATCCTCCTCTTCACTATCTCACCTGATATCCTTCTTTCCAGTGGCGTCCTCCGTGTTCCACCAAACAGGCTGCTGTTCTCAGAACCCGATCTGCAAAAGATTAATTAAAACTTACCTGGAGTCCTGTGTGTAGCTGTGTAAGGTTAAGAGTCAGTTCTGTGACAACCATGACAAAAGCTCTGTGAAGTTTGTTTGGTCATCAAAGTGCCAAGAAGCATTTGAGAAAGTTAAAACTATTTTGAGCTCAGAGCCTGTTCTGGCTGCTCCACGCTTAAATGAGCCTTTTCAAGCTGCAGGTAGATGCCAGTATGGTTGGTGCTGGAGCAGTGTTACTGCAAGAAGATAAAGATAACATTGATAGACCTTTTTGCTATTTTTCCAGAAAAATCAACTCTTACCAGTTCAACTAGTCAGTCATTGAAAAGGAGGCATTGGCATTAATTTGGGCTTCACAATACTTTGAAGTGTACACTGGATCAAGTAGTTGGCCAATTTTGGTGTATACCGATCACAATCCGTTGACCTTCCTGAACTCTCAAATGTCCAAATCCGAGGCTTATACGTTGGTCTCTTTTGCTGAAGGCTTACACTTTAGATATTAGACAAATTAAGGGCAAAGATAATGTTATTGTAGACACATTGTCCCGTTAAGTAGATCTTTTATGCCAGCTGTAGTTTTTTTAGGCTTCTCTGTTACACTTATTCTTTCACATCTCTTAATTTGCTTCCAGTATCCAGTTGCTGGGAAGTGGAGAATGGTGAGGTGTAGTGAGGGTTTTTTAACCTTGGTGTGGAAAAGACAGTTCTGTTTTTGTGTGATTTGTTGACTGGATCCCTTTGGGACCCTTTTTTGGGGGAGGGTGTGACAATATCTGTCTGTTTGTCCTGTTGATCTGTCTTTTGTTTTGCAAGAAATAGGTGAGGTTGGCCAGCTGATTGGGAGCACCTGAGACTAATTTTCCTAGCCTTTAAAAGCCTGGCTGAACCACACAGTATCAACTTTCCTGGCTCAAGCTTAGCGGGCAGTCCATGGGGTCTTTGGCTGATTTAGTTGGACATTTTTGCGTGGTTTTTAAATTTCTTTTGATTTCCCTAGATTTTGTTGGTTGTTTTCTTTTATGTTAATAAAATATACAAAACTTGGTTTGGCTCAACAATATGTCTCCTTTTTGTCATGACCGCACAAACTGGATTGTGACACCACCTATTTTCCATATATGGTCCGTGCCCATGTTAGCCAACTCCAGCCCAGGCTCACCTGGCCCACATTTATATCTTATGGGGCTCACTGAGCCAGCATACATGGGCTTCCCATTTGAAAAATTCAGTGGGCCCTGGTGCATTTTCCCAGTTAACGGCCGTTAACTGGGAAAATGGACCAGATATTGGACCCATCTACCTGGGACCAGATGGACCCCACATGATGTTCAAGCCCATGCCCACTTAGCCAACTTATATTCCAAATATGGCCCATATCCATGTGGTCCAGCACCAGCCCACACTGGGCTGTGCCATTGGCTGAAAAGGATATTGCAGCCAACGGAGAAGCCTTTTGGAGCAAGGTTACAGTGAAGAGAAGAAGGCAGCGTGGGAGCATTGGTTGAGGTACTGATCCAAAAACTTTAAGATTTTCTTCAATAGATGATACACTTGACCCTGTCTTTCAATGTTTTCCTCTCTCCCTTCAAGACACAGCTATCGGTGACTAACTGTATGTGCTCACTTTCAGCCTATGGACCTATTCTCTACGATATGAAGCCCCTAAAAGAGCTTTTTCTGCCATTTTTAAAACTTTTCTTTTACAGAGAAAGTATTCTTGTATTATTTTTTCTCTATTTTTTTCAAACCCCAGTGATCCATATTCTGGTTCTGCTTGATGTTTCTTCCAGTAAAAGGGGTCTGTCTCTCCCCTGTCACAACATGCATTCTCAGTATGAAGGATGTCTCCTTTTTGCTGAATGTTTGTCCAGGAGGAGTGAATGATGCAAGTTTATGACTCAATGTGATCTGCTGGGTTTGAGGAGACATTTTAGTAAATGGTCTGCATATAATCAAGTGTGAGGACTTTAAACCTCTTTAAACATCAGTCATTCAGCCATTGATATGCAAATTCGGATGCTAATACAAAGCTATAGTTTTTAATAAATTTGAGTATTAAACTCAATTGCCTGCATTGTTTAACAAATAGGATCCGTTGGAATGTTCCTGTTTTCTGGGTAAAACTTTATGTGTGACTGAATTGAACACAGTTTTAGCAAAGTACCATATGTTGTGATTTGGCGTTTTATAAATAAGCTGAGTTGCCCTTCTCACAGTAGCTATATATAGATCATGACGTAACGTTGCAATGAATTCTTACAGTAAGCCTTTGACAAAAAAGTACACATTTGCATAGATGCCTATGGGTCTGAGTTACTCTGATCATTACAAAGTTTTAGTTTCGTCTCCTAAAGTTGTTTAAACTGGAAGGAACTACATGTTGCTGTTTGGAGTTGTGCAAATCGGACTCTAGATACACAGATCAGATGTCAGAGAAAGTTATGAGAGAATAAATATCATAAAATAATGATTAAAAAATGCCATCATAAATGCATAAACACAATAATTCTTGACAGATTACAAAGACCACAAACTATATGAATTTAATATATCAAATGTTTTGCCACTTAGATTTACTCACAGTGGACTTAGTAGCTCTGTGGTCTAGCTGCTGTTTGGTGTTGTCACGGTAAAGGGTGTTGTTGATGTAGCTGCCAAATCATTTTATCCAAAGCAACTATAAATGAGAAGATAGCGATCCAGTTACTACTTTAAAAAAGTTAACAATAAACTACTTAGAAGGTAGACCACTGGTCAGCTTCTGTCAGGATTGACAGTGTAGACATAAAGAGCAGGCGATCTGTATAGTGAAGTGCAGAAAGAGATGGTGCTTATCAAAGGCAGTGTGCTTCCTTCCAGGAAAGGAATGTGTATGAACTACTTACTACTAGTAGCTAATTCTTGCCCGTTGATCCAGTAAGTACTGGATAGCAAACGAGCAGGTAGTAGGCATGAAATTGGACGGACTGCACCACCATATTGCGTGTCCTTTGACCCATTATGGTGGTTGTTTACATCCCGTGGATCTGCCATTTACTACCGGCCGGTCATTTTTGGAGTGTTTTTATTCTACATTTCGCTCTTGAGGGAAATGTTTTCCAAGTTGGCTCTCCTTCAGTTTGAGGATTTGCGTCACCGTACTGCTTCACAAAGAGTGATGTGGAGGCGGCGGCTTCTGTATCTGTCAGAGGAGAGCAGGGTCAGATTCCATCTAAAGAAATTACATCTTTGATGTTTATTATGCAACAAATGCATTTAAAATTACTTTGTTTCAAAATTCATAGTCACGTATAAAAGGAGTGTTAACCTTATTTTTTAGTTAATATAATGTAATGGGAAGTAAATGTTTATTTGGTCCTGATCATTGTTCAATTCATTTCGTATCATATGTCTCATTCATATCCATTTTGTTGAGTTTCATAATTCGACTGCGGTTTTCATAAAGACCTATCATTAACAGATTCACCACTGTAAAATCAAAACCTCAAACGTGGATCTAATAGCTCAAGATATGATACAGCTATGAATGTGTTTCATGCAGGCTGGGCTTTTATATATTTTGTTTCTTTTGCAGACTTCTGTGGCCTGTATTGCCAGCTGAATAGAGCAGTACCTATACTGATACGGTACTTCGGTGATGATGATATCCAGAATGATTTGCACCTGTCTCGTCCATAAATGCACTGACTGCTGCTCTGACATCTGATTCCGACCGTATTGAGATGCTGGTACTTCTGTTCTGGTTGGCCCCAATGGCGGCTGGCTGCTCTGCTTTGTGACCGCATACAATGGGGGCCGCCATTGCTCCTCCATTGCTGTAGTACCTCCATTTGGCTGCTAGGCCCTCATAGAAAAGCATTGGACTTTAGACACGTTAAAAACAACTTTAATGCCTGGTGCCCATTTTTAAAAAAACTTTCTATGGCTACATCTTCTTCCTGAGATAACGCTGGGCTCGTCAGAAACATAGGCACCAGGCTGGTCTTCGTAAGATAATTTTTTGAAATCTTGCATAATTAATGAGGGGGCCGGACTTCGATTGACAGGCTGTTTCGTTGGACTTTAATTATAGTTACACTACATTTTAATACTTATTTCAAGTTACTAGTTCATACCTTTTGAGGTTTGAGAAATAGGAGAACCGTCGGAGGAGCGCAGATACGACAGCAGTCAGGCATGGGGCTATTATCCTTTAGCTTAACTAGCCAAGTTTAGCATCAGAGCTAAAGATGCGGGAGCAGAATGGGCGCGATTACGACCAACCTACACGCCCATACATGCCCCGCGAGGGCAGAGTCTACAGTGAAGATCCTGCTCCTTGCCCTTTTTAGGAACATGCTTCGGCAGAGCTGGGGAGGAGGAGTCTGTGAATCCGCCATGAATTCCCCCATGAACGTGTGTCATTCTGGTAAACAGGGAGGAGTGAGGAGGCGCTGTCTATTCTTTTTTACAGTCTATGGTTGGCCCACGCTGCATCTCTTCCATTTGTGTCAAAGGCTTTTGATATTCCAAAATCGACAGTGCATGACATTGTCCATCTAATGTGCAAGGCTGTGCTGGAAATTCTTCCAACAATAATCACATTTCCCAGCAATGAAAAATTGGCTGAGGTGGGTGCAGGGTTTGCACAGTTGGCTGGCTCAATTGCATTTAGTGTGGCTGTTGGGGCTATAGATGGCTGCCACATCCGCATTAAGGTGCCTGCTGGCAGTGGTGCATGCTAAATCGAAAGCTGTTCCACTCAGTCCAGTTGCAGGCCATATGTGACCACAGTGCCCGCTTTTTTGTAGGGTATCCCGGTTCTGTGCATGACGCACCGGTTTTGCGGAACAGCCCTCTATACATGGGGGCTTTGTATCCACCTGCGGGCTTTTTTATTCTTGGGGATGGAGGCCATCCATGCACTGATGACCCCATCAGAATAATGACCCCTTATAGGGAGCCCGTGCAAAACCCTGTCCAAGCTTGTTACAATTCTCATGCTCGAGCCAGAAATGTCACTGAGAGAGCATTTGGAATGCTGACGACGAGGTGGCGTTCCCTCTTCCTTAAGGCCTTGGAGCTCAGCCCTGCTTTTGTGCCAGAGGTTGTGGCATGCTGCGCAGTGCTACACAATCTCTGCATTTGAAATTAAAATCAAGTGGAGGCAGATGCTGATGCTGGTGATGAAAGACATGAAGAGGAATTTTGGGGTGGTGACACCGTACGCGACAATATTGCTGCGGGCACGCTGCTCCAGTTCGCCGCGTGCCTGAACTGCAGGAGCATGACTACATTTAAGTTAAAAGATAAATTAAAATAATGTTGAGGAATCTATTTTTACCTGTGTGGGTCCCTTTGGTTTAACGTCCTGTAGTTGATGGCTTTGAATGTTTATGATGATTTTCAATGAAATAAAAGAAAAAAGGTGTCCTGTTATCAGTGCTGACACAGTTACTTTGAAAAAGTAATATGATTACTGACTAGTGGTTACTCCTTCCAAAAGTAACTTAGTTACTTTACTTATTACTTTATTTTAAAAGTAACTAAGTTAGATTACAAGTTACTTTGTTAGTTACTTTCTGCAGCTCCCAATAACACTCCGCACTGCCTCAACATAAACACAATAACCACTTTTACATATAATCACTTTATTTGAAGTGCATTTTAACAGTAAGAACGGATATATACTTGTTTTTTAACCTCACATTGACACCAGCAACTATAAAGGAATAAGCTGTGTCTTGGGGACATACTTGCTCTCTCACTGCATGTACAAATGGAGAGTTCCACTAGGGGGCAGAGTAGGCCTACAGAGTACAGAACTCAGATTCAGGCCAAAACAAACATGGCACCCGCAAAGGAGATTATCAGCTGTTTCGGCAGCAGTAGAAGGTAGGATCATATTTACCGCTATTGATACTTGTTTTCTTAATACTAATGCCGCCATGTACCTAATATATCTTTTTGCTCAAGAAAATTACAAAAATAGTAACTCACAGTGGCTTGAACAAGTAATTTTAATCTGATTACCTGCATGAAAAAAGAAACGCGTTAGATTAGTCGTTACTAAAAAAGTGGTCATATTAGGAGTAACGCGCTACTAAGTAACGCGTTACCGGCATCACTGCCTGTTATTGTTTGGATATATCATATATTCAACACCTATTACATTGTTAGATGAAGGGTTTGTAATTACTTTGGATAACTTATGTCTTTAGAATGGAGCATTGTCATAAAGTAAGCACATTTAACATTTAGGAAGAAGCAATATGTAATTAAGTAAATAACATTATACTGCTTTTAAATGGTCATTAACAGTGAATGGCACAGGAAAGGCAGAGATAGAATTTGCGTTTAGACAATTTGGTGTTTGCCTTGACATGCTTTGTAAAACAGCTCTTTGCTTTGTCCAGAAAATAACATTTCAAAACTCAACCCTCACTCATCACTACACAGCAGGTGTTGACGCCAATTGGTCCAGAGGACATCTGCTGTAAGGTACCTTTCCTCCTGGCTCTAGAGCTCGCCCATCCAGTATGGCATCCACTCTCTGCCAGAGGCTGAAAATGTAATGTGAACCATACATATTACTTATATTTTCTCTTTCTTAACAGGACAAAAATACAATTACTTTTTTGGAAATTGGAAATTAATAGAATGATGATAATAAAAAACAGTAATCAATATCTGAACAATCCCGCACCCCAAACACACAAAAAAAAAACAAAAATTAATATTTCTCAATCAGTTTTTCAAGTAGTAGCAGAAAGCGCTCCTCCCTCTGTCTGGCTTCCCTACCCCGCCACTCCTCTATTGCTCGTCTCTCCTGTTCCAGCCGCTCCTCTATCTCTCGCCTTCGTCACTCCCAGTGTTCCTCCCTCTCTCTCCTTTCCATCTCTCTTTTATCCTCCCTCTCCTGCAGCTCTATCCATCTCATCTGGAAATCTGTTGATGCCTCCCTCTCTCTGGCTTCAGCTCTCTCCTCCACCCCCTTCAGCTCCAAGTCCAACCATCTCTTCTTGGAGGGGGTCTGGGAGGTGGTCGAGCAGCTGGTGCCAGGAGAGGGTGATGAGGTAGCAGCAGAAACCCGGCTAGATGAGGCAATTAGACCGGGGGGAGAGATGGAGGCTCTACCCCCCAATACATCATCCGCAGGTCCTACAAAACAGTAAATGGGAATTTCAAGTGCCATTCATGTTAGACAGATGCGGATGCGTAACTAAATACAGCCAACCCTAAGCAAACTATGTACACCACACTTACTTTATACTTTTGTTTAAAATGTTCCCAGTTACACTTAGCCTGGCTGATGGACACCTTGCCCTGCAATTTAAGGGACAGGCTTGCAAGAATACTTTTTAAGGACAATACTCACCAAACATTCTCCCCATCTCAACTAAAAAGTAAATATATGTTTAAAGATTATACTTTAAAATATCTGACTAAATAACTCTCTTTTCCAAAATCACCTCAAAATGTTAAATGACATATATCCATCTAATGATTATCTCCACAAGAAATTCAATATAGGTAAGAACACATGCACTTTCTGCAACAATAACACTGAGACAACAGAGCATCTATTTTATTCATGTGAAAACTCTAAATCTTTTTGGGATGTTTTTCAGTACTGGATATCCTCTAAAAATATTGTTTGCCCTTCTTTAACTTTTCAAGCAATTAGATTTGGTCTTCAAACAGAACATAAAAAAAAAATTTAATTTGGATTTAACAACTCATCCATATTTGCAAATTTCTTTATTGATAAATGTTTCTTGACAATCACTCCAGTTTTTGTTAATTTTAAAAATGAAGTCCTGCTATGGAAGGCTTTATTAGATAAGTGCTACCTTACACAAAGCTCACGCCTTACTTGATTTTTTTGATGCAGCTTTTCAATTAATGTAACAAGATTTTGTATATGTTCTATATATGATTTTTTTAAAATGTTTTTCTTTTGACTACTGCCTTGTTCTTATCCACTTAAACTTCTACATGATCATTTGTTAAAATAAGTTCTGTATTGTTATATTGTTTCCTAATACAATAACTGCATAAAAGACAAATTAACAAATAAAAATAAATATGTATAAAGGTAAAACTGCGTAAAACAGCCGGTTGATCCATTACTCTGACAATAATGGTAAGCGTTAAATAAATGTTTGTTAAACAATAAATTATCAACTTAAAAGTTTTTGCAATTGTGAAAAAAGAAAACAGCTTGTAATCACTAATATCGCTATACTTACATGTATACGCTGAAACTGTGGCGGTGTCAATGGTTGACAGGTCCCCTGTAGACTTTTTTCACGTTCTTCTTCTACCACTTCGGGCTCACTCTTCTTCTACGATTTTGGGGCTTGCATTGCATTATGGGATAATGTAGCATACATCTGATTTTACTGTGGTGGTAGTACACATCCGGGAACTTTATGCCTACTTTGCTTATCCATACTAGAGACTCACATGTACTACATCACTTGCTTACTTATTTTCGCCTACTAAATAGTAGGCATAGTATGAGTATTCGGATTCAATTCAATTCAATTCAGTTTATTTATATAGCGCCGTTTCACAACAGATGTCATCTCAAAGCACTTTACAAGAAGAGTTATTACGATACAATGTTTAATGTAGAAATTAGAGAACCACAGAAGATTGTGTTGTGTAATTCTCAGCAATCCCTCACACTGAGCAAGCACGAAGCGACAGTGGAAAGGAAAAACTCCCTTTTAACAGGAAGAAACCTCCGGCAGAACCAGGCTCAGCAAAAGCGGTCATCTGCCGAGACCGTCTGTGGTTTGGAGAATACAGAACAGAGACACAGAACAGAGACACAGAAAGAGCAACATAACTGATGCAGAAATTTGTTGCAGGACGTGGAGAACTTTCCGTCACTGCAATGCCATCTTAGTCAGGGTCGTCAAGCGGGGCGGGTCAGGAGCACCTACTGTAAGAAGAGACTAAGAGAAAGCAGGTTAGCGCTTGAATTGACAGCACATCATGCAGTTGGGGAGAAGTAGGAGAGAAAGTAGGAACAGACCCTAATAATGTCCTCCAACAGCCTAAAGCAGCATAGCTACTAACATTAACCTGTCTCCTAGCTACTAGGAGACCTAGCTACTAACACTTTCTACCTGGCTTACATTAACCTATCTCTACCTAGCTACTCTACCTCTTCCTATCGCTTCCTAGCTATTGACACTCTACCTGACTACTAACATTAACCTGTCTCCTAGCTACTAGGAGACCTAGCTACTAACACTCTCTACTTGGGTTACATTAATCTATCTCTA